>CM054057.1:644607495-644747630 GCA_028641055.1 Alopecurus myosuroides
CAGGGGCGGAGCCAGGATTTAGACATAGGGGGGGGGGGGGGGGCGAAACGACGATGATCATCCATGAAGCACTTAATCTAGTCTGTCGTTCATATCTTCCTTGCTAAAAATGTGGGCTTGCTCTGAGATTCTTGCTTGAGACATATAAATGTATGCATATTTTAGAAAAAGAAAAAAAGGATAAACCAATGACCAACACTCCCTTATGAGTTTTACTCAAAAGATAAACACTCAATTACTTATTACTCTATCGATGCTTATATTGACGTAAGATCATCGAATTCTATATGTTGTCAAAAATATCAATTCTCTCATTAGATGGTTAAACTAGATTTTCCATTGCCTCTTATATTATAGTTTGTTAGTCGGTGTATATGTGTGGGTGGAGGGAAGGATACCAATATAGTCAAATCAGGTCTAACATTTATAGTACAATTTGGAATGTAAATAACAAAAAATGTTGTATGATTTTTCTCTACATGCAGACCGGTTGTGATGTATCTAGACACAATTACAAAAGTTCACCATTTATGGTATATTTAAATATGATTAAGAAGATTTAGCGGAGCAATCAACTTAGGTATGGTAATGAAGATTCAACATGTACGTTATGTTGTGGTTTCGTACATTTATGTAGCGTTAAAATATTTCTAGATACATCCGTTTCAATGTAAACTAAAATGGAACGATGTGAGTATATAGGTTGATCTAACATGTGTGATCTATATAGTTACTATTATGTAGATCTAATCGATAAGATCTAACGGTAACCTATTATGTAAATCTAATGGTTCTGATATACCAATAAAGAGATTGTCCATTAGATCGATTACCTGATGTTATGCTCTTATAAGAATATTTGCATACCCCATCCATTTTTATTTACTTCATGTTTTAGGTTTAGTCAAAGTCAAACTTGTCCAGTTTTTACCAAGAATATAGAAAAAATATATCAACATTCATAGTACCAAATGCATATAATATAAAAATATAATTTATGCTGATTTGAATACTACAGATTTTACATTATAGATGTTGTTATTTTTTCCTAAATTGTTGATCAAACTTAACAAAGTTTAACTTTGACTAAACCTGGAACATAAAGTAATTGTGAACAGAGGGAGTATATCTCTATATTTTCGGTGGTATTGTGCTTCTAAGTATACACAGATCATATAAACCAAGCATCAGAACTGTTAGAAAAATAGCCCCCGTGGTTGACTAAACTGTTCATCATGGAACATGTAGAAGTTGACCCTCTCTTCTTCACCTCAAAGTTCTCAACTAAAAGCTAAGTGGCATGTATTTATTTCTAGATACATGTGGGGCCACGTTGCTATGATCTTAGCACGACGCTGGTTGCGTTCGGATATTAGTTTATACACACTAATAAAAAAATGATGGGTATGCACAGAGTTGAGATCTCAACTTCCTCAATGATACATGATAAATCAGTTTCGGATACTAGCTGGTTTATACGCACTAATATATAAAATGATGCATATATATGTACACAGAGTTGAGATCTCAACTTCCCCAATGATACATGATCAATCAGTGTGAGGTAATTATTTACTAGTATCAACAAAAAAGACACACACACACACATATATATGTATGTATGTATGTACTAACTACAGTATAACCTTCTTTTAAAGGAAAATTTTGTTTTTGCCACACTAGGTTTTGCCCAATTTGCTTTTGCCATTTTAAATTTTGACATTATGCTTTTACCCTTTTGAGGGGCAAAACCAAAATGAAAAAACCAGCAGTAGTGGCAAAAGCAAAACAAAATTTCACCATTTTCATTTTGTTTTTGCCCCGCAGCTGGCAAAACTGATGCATTGCCAGGAACTAAAAGGGCAAAAACAAAATGTTAAAATTTAGATCGGCAAAAACAAAATGGGCAAAAATTAGTGTGGCAAAAACAAAAAATTTCCTTTTTTTAGGGAGAGTACATTATATATTAACCTGATAAAAGTAGGTTTTGTCGCCGCCCGGCCTCCTGTCTGTTCTCAGCACCGCGTGCAAGCTTTAATTATTCGGAGACGCAAGATGGTGACGGGACTAAACGCATTGACTAATCGCATCGCATCTCCCCCACGTCTGCAAATCTCCATGATGAGGTGCACCTCGTTCAGCCATCCGGCCAGCAGTCAGGCGTCCAGTCATCCGGCGTTCCAGCCCCGTCCCTTCCCAGGCGACCAAGCGGCGACGGCGAGTCGAACGGACAAGGCAAATCATGCCATCAACAACTTAACAGTTGGCAACGATCGCGCTCACACCGCACCACGCAGCACAAGAAGGCAAGCTGAGGGAGAGATGGAGCAGTCGGTCACCTGTCAGCGTCGACGGTGCAGTCGGGCGTCCGGACGGAGCAGTCCGGCCCTTGGAAGCAGGTGTTGCACTCGCACCCGGGCCGCCCGTCCTCGCCGACGATGCCATCCAGGAACACGCGGCCGTGGCCGGAGCATCCCGTCGCGGCCACCGACTCGGCGTCCCTGGCCGCCTGCAGTGCCCAGCTCAGCGAGTCGCCGCCGTTGATGTCCACGCCGAGCAGCTCTGATAGCGGCGTCAAGGCTGAGAGGAAGCGGTCCGCGAGGAGGAGGGCGTTGAGGAGCAACGACGAGCAGAGCAGAACTTGGAGCACGAGCACCCCAGGCGTTCGGGAGGCCGGCTCCATCGTTTTGGTTTGGATGTGTGGATGGTGCCATCGTGGAGTGTTTGGTTTTAAGACCATCTCTCCAGCCAGTCCAGAAGTATTATATTACTCACTCCATATCCCTCCATATCGAAATATAAGATGTTTTAGCATTTTCTAGATAATATATATCTAGACATGTTTTAGCGTAAGATGCATATGAATGTACACGTATACACTAAAACATGTCTAGATACATTATATCTACAAAATGCTAAAACATCTTATATTTTGATACGGAGGGAGTAGTATCCACTAGGATGCACATGGGCTGATTCATATATGATCCCATCGAGTGCTTAACACGTTCCAAAATTCTCCAACGATAGGATAACAATTAGCCTAATGATGTACTCCCTTGATTCGGAAATCTCGTGCCAGAGCCCAGAGGGCCAAATAGGTTGGACCAGGACAACAGGGGATTACACCGAAAAGTCTCTCAATCCGTTTTAAATTGATGGCCATAATTATCTCTACTCAAATTTATTTCTAAGAAACCAGATATATCACTTTTCAGTAAAAACATACCATTCTGTCATTTTATTTTACGAATGTGTCCTTTTTCTAATCCAACATTGCAAGAGAAACATGCCTTGTCTTCCCTCCTTTTCCCTGCTCCTGTTATTTTTGGGTGATCCAAATTCACCTATGCTGATAAAAGGCCGAACTTCTGACGAGTAGAGCGTAGCGCCTCGAGAGAACAAAGCACATTGATGTCAAATACCATTATATGCGTGATATTGTTGCATAAGGTAAGCTGAAGGTATGCAAGATTAGTACTCATGACAATCCTGCTGATATGATGACAAACTCAGTTCCTGTCACTAAGTTTGAGCTTTGCTCAAACTTAGTTGGTATCTCTGTTTAGCAGAAGAGGCTATTTGGCGCCGAAGGTGTTTTATTTGTTACTTCAGGGTGAAGGTTTCGTTTATGCTACATAAAGGAATTTGTCTCAAGGTGGAGTGTTATTTTTTGGGTGATCCAAATTCACTTATGCTGATAAAAGACCGAACTTCTCATGAGTAGAGCGCAGCGCCTCGAGTTGTTACCGTGTTGGAGTTTGATTCACCATTACCGACCTAGTTAGGCCAGAACCGGCTTTATATACCTCTTGTAAGCCGCCGCATGAGATACGCCACACATTGTAAATCCCGACGCGTTTGTAATCTCATCCGAAATAGTGAAGTATTGCTGGCTGGCGCCCGTGATTTTTTCTCTTCCTTGTTGGTAGGGTTTTCCACGTTAAAATCCTGTCTCCCCGCTGGTTCGATCTTGCTTAATTTCATCGTTGTTTTGCTATTGCGTGTAACAGCTCCACTACTCCCGCTCTAAATAAAACATCTAAATAATTGAACATTCACCCATTTAAATTCCGAGAGTCCAAACAAAGTTATATGGTGCATTGCATTACATTTATAAGTCAAGCCATTACTCATTCCCTTTCTGTATATAAGGTGCACACAAGATTTTCAATATTAGTCTTTGACCATGGATTAGTAAGCGTATGGGAATAATTTTATATAAAAATGATACTATCACGAGATTTTTTTAATACCAATCAAACAAAATCAAAGTTGCACAATATAATCCACTTATTGGTGCTCAAAATTATGGTCAAAGATAAATCTTGAAAAACACGTACGTTAATAAGGATAAGAACTGCTATACATCCGAGGTTTTTCATTTGATTCTTGCCTGATGTTGAAATCAAGTTGTGTGTGTTGTTGAATATTTAGGAACTTTTCTACGTAAGAGAAATTGTATGTACATAAATTTCACATAGGAACCAAAGAAGTACAACACATTGAGTAGTTCCCTCATATGTTGAATCATTATTTAAATTGGCCAAAAAGAGGAGATTACCATTTCCAAACAAAACATGCGCGGTAAGTGTGCACTTTCCGTATTCTTTTGACAAGTGTGTGCCGTATTTTTTGACAAATATAACCCCTTAGAGTAACTTAATCCACAATGGCCTCTCCCGAAAACTAAATCTAGATCTGACTCCTATCGTGCCGTAGCTAATGGTCTTGTTCAGTTGAGCTCCGAGGTCAAACTGATTCCAGATCTCACTCCTATCATTGGTGTTGCAGCTAATGGAACTTCAGCGTCTTTGGCTCCAAACATCTCTCTAAGTTGGCACTCCACTCGTGCACCTACTGTTGCCAGCCAGACTACATGGCGCCAAACGCCCATTCCACAATGAAGGCGTCAGGTCAACCAAACTCTGAGTGGATTATTGTTTTCAGCTCCGAGTCACCTTTACAAGAGCTGACGTTGCATACAACTGGATATTCTTTTCAGCTCCGAGTCATTTTAAGCTAAATTTGTTACTCCCGTAGATTTATAACACCATAACATCACAATTTACATCCCAAAAGAGAGGGAAACTTTATTGTTAGCTCATAGATAAGCAAATATACACAAATATCACCCGGTGTAGCATGTCATCGAACAAGCACACATAAAAGGAATAAACTATGTTATTGATACGTAGTAGAGTGTCAGATGGCAAAGCAAGTCCATTGCCATCTATGTATAGTTCAGAACCGAAGCTTGACTTTGGGAGGCTTCACAAACTAAAGTGCAGAAAATTACGGTAAAATAAACTTTAGTATCCTCGAATCTATAAGATGGTTTCAGAACAATTACGGTAAATTATTTCAGTTCAACTCCGCGGTAACATGGAGGTAGAATCACATATATCTTCCTTGGATCTGATGTAATCCTTTCGTTAGTCCAATCATCATTCCACTCTAGGGCTTCTCCAATCTTTTCTATTGTAGGAAATGCCAGTCACTCTAGAACTGAAATCACAACAACAAAGAATGTCATAATATACAAATAGGGGAGTTTCGTATCCATGAGTATAGACAGAGCAATGTCATAAAATACAAATATGAGAGTTTCTTACCCAAGAGTATAGCGAGAGAACATGAGCAACATAAACCGGGACAACACCTCAATATCTTGATTAAAGTTGTGTTGAAGTTAGAAACCCTACACTTAGTTTGATGCCTTGGCCTTGCTATTTCAGCAACATATCTAAAACCAAAGCAACTATTAACCAGCAGGGCGAGATTAAAATAGTTCAATATATGGGTCCTGTCGATCAGTCCAGACTTTCGAATCATATGTTTAGACCCATGTATATAATAGTTGGACACGTTTCTTGAATTATTCATTTGCTCCCTCCCCCTTCGTCACCATGTGCATCCTGCCCCCATTGTGCAAAAATACCCCATGTTAATGTTGACCTGCGACTTCTAAAATCCCTTGGCAAGATCAATCTGATCTCATCATTCCTGTGCATGCAGATATAAAGTGATACAAAGATCTTCACTAGACGGCTATGAATGTTAACCCTGAAATAGTCACGGTCTAGAAAAAAAAAATAGTTTTGTTTTTTCTAGAAGAGCGAGAAATAATAATCTAATCTGATCACTGAGATTTATGCAAGTATAAAGAGATATACGAGTATGTTTACTGTATTAGAATGTATGAATGTCAATGTGAAATAGTCACTCCCAAACTATATTGAATATAACAACATTTCTGGTGCAAATGTATTCTGAGCCGATACGTGCTCACTGTCCTCCTCAGAATAAATCAAAGAAATGTATTTTGTCTACTTACAAACAAGCAAGATGACAATCTACGAATAGATGACCATTAATCGTCCACATAGTACAGACAGAACATTCAGTAATGATCTATGTTCGCACTTGCATGGGAACAGTCAATTGGTAGCTGACCGATCGATCTCTAGCACTTTTGGAACCCATCCTATCCAATTATACATATCTTACGTATACTGACATTTTCTTGACACATATATGTATATTGATGTAAGATATATCAATTGGAGCTGGAACCAGTAACATTATAATTTTCGGCGTCGACAAGCGCTGTGACCCTCTCCAGGAGCAAGTCGAAGTCGTCCTGCGACCTGAGCAGGCTTATCCTCGTGTAGCGGCTGCTGGTATCAAACCTGACACCGGAGCGTGTGATGATCTTGGCCTTGAGCAGAATATCGGAGCAGTCACCGTCTTCCTCCCTCTCGCACTTCACCCATGCATAAGCTGCATTCCCACCAAAATTAAACCTCACATTACAGGTAAGGTCTGAATGTTTTCACAAGGAAAATTTGGATGTTATAACTTGAGCAGATTGACGTGTTCACACCTGGGGATGGCTCTCTGATCTCGTCGAAATAGGTGCAGTACTGGGGAAGGATCTTCTGCAGCGAGATCCGGCGGGAGCGCGACACGACCGCGTTCAGCTTTCGCCATTTGTCCGTCATCACGTCGCGCCCGAAGGCGAAGATGTCCTCCTTGCTCCGCAGATTGGCCAGCATGACCTTGATGGTGTTGAGCATCCGGAGCTAGGTGTCACGGGACGACCCGATGGTGTTCATCGTTATGTAGTACTTAACCCTCTGTGCCACCTTCTCGTCCCTTATCAGCGCCCATCTGCACATGTGCGATTTCGATGAAGATGGATGCTTGGGCAGCGTGTCAAATAACTTGGTCTACATACCCGAATCTGCTACCAGCATGTCCGGAGAGCTTGGAGACGGTGAAGAGCATGACATCCTCATCGGCTGGCGCGGCGATGTGTGTGAAGTGTGTCCAGAAGTACGCGCGGTCGACAATCACTGACGAGCCACCGACGACAGATTGGCGGAGCAGGGTATCGGGGTTATTCGGAGACGCCACAAACTCGATGATGTCATCGGACTTGGTGGAGCTCCTTGAAGCGTTGGCCCACATAGCGGTGTTTCCCTCCCAACGGTTCTCTCGGTTATCGAACATCACCGTAGTTGTTCTGTAAGCCTGCAAGATTAACAGATCAACAAATAAAAGAGATGACACCTCTCATGAGTTAGATTCTTTACGATTCAACATTGGCTCTCTTAATTTCAGTGTCATATGTGTGAATGGAAGCACTACCCCGTAGTACGGCGACGTGGCGAGCACGCTGGCCGTCGAGTCGGAGTTACTGTCTGGAGACAATGCGTACACCAGCGCGTTGATCAGCTGCATGGACCCGGTGGCGAAGATCAAGTGCTTGTCATCGGCGACGGCATTGCCGACGGCTCTGTGCAGTTGTTTGATGCTGCGATCAAGCTCCACGGACTGCAAATCACCGTCGGTGGTTTCGTAGCTCATGCGGTGCCACCCAGAGAGAACCACGGCGCTGGCTTCGGCGTGGCGCATCCAGTACGCCTCCAGGAACAATGGGTTCCCGCTGCACAAAAATCATATATAGGAGGAACGATCACCGTGATATTAGCCGGTGTATTGTACGAGAGCATGTTGGTGTACAGTACCCTCAAATTTAGTGGTTAAAATGAACCAAAGGGTAGGGAGTGCCATGCTGGTTAAACGGCAATTTCGTTCCCCTGTGAGAAACGAACGGTAGGGATTATTTGAATTCAAACATATTAAATCAGGTAAAAAAAGGTAAGTGTTGAAAGTGCATTTCGTTTTCCCAGTGTTTCGTGTGTTAGTTAACAATACTAAGTACATTATTTATCGAGGTGTTAAGCGTGCAGGTGTTATACTTAACATCGGCATCGATCACCGAAAAGTCGGTGAAGTTTGGCCT
Organism: Alopecurus myosuroides; assembly: GCA_028641055.1. Classification (NCBI taxonomy): domain Eukaryota; kingdom Viridiplantae; phylum Streptophyta; class Magnoliopsida; order Poales; family Poaceae; genus Alopecurus; species Alopecurus myosuroides. The sequence continues at coordinate 644,615,807 of CM054057.1, forward strand.
GAGAGTTTTGGGACAGAACCCAGCCGGATTATTGAAACCGGATTATTCGGAGCAGACCGAATATTCCGGTTTGGCAAATTTCAGACCCTTTTGCGTACTGGAGTGAGCCGGATTATTCGGACCGCATTTTTCATATCGGACCGGATATTCCGGGTGCTGATGAAGGAGCGCAAAAATGGCTAAGGACTGGAAGTTTTGCGTACTGGAGTCAACCGGATTATTCGGACCGGATTTTTCATATCGGACCGGATATTCCGGGTGCTGATGAAGGAGCGCAAAAATGGCTAAGGACTGGAAGTTTGGCATACTGGAGTCAACCGGATTATTCAATCCGGATTTTTCATATCGAGTCGAAAATTCCGGGTGCTGCGCGAAATTGTCTAAGGACTGGAAGATTTGCTCACTGGAGTGAGCCGGATTATTTAAACCGGATTATTCCGGAACAGCCGGATAATCCGGTTCATATCTGCAGGGCTGCGTGGAGAAAATAGCCCGGATATTCCGGTCCCCTTTTTCCTGCACAACGACTAGTTGTGAGGAGGGGCTATAAATACCCCTCCTCTTCTTCCCCAAGATCTAGTTCTTCCCCTTAGCATTTATGAGCATTTAAGAACTCACCAAATCTCCCATTACTCCCAATCCCTCCACCCAATCTTGAAGATCTTTGGAGGATTGAAGGAGAAGGCCCCGATCTACATCTTCAGCGAGCCGTTCTTCATTTCCCCCTCTCTAGCTTGAGGGATCTAGCCTAGGGTTTCCTCTTGTGGAGAACCTAGGCATCTTGATACTTGTTGGTGATTCAAGAAGAGTTGGGAGCCCCCAATTTAGTTGTGGGTGTGTGCCCCAAGTTGTTTGTAAAGGATTCGATCCCCGCCTCAAAGGGGTTCAATAGTGGAAGGTGAACTAGGCCTTTGTGGCGGAGTTCATCGGAGAATAGGGTGAGGCCTTTGTGGCGTTGAGTAGGCCTTTGTGACGAGCTCACACCCCTCCAACGAGACGTACTCCCCTAAAAAGTAGGAACTCGGAAATACATCGTGTCTCCGTGTGCTTCCATCGGTTACCTCGTTCCTCCCTCTCTTTACTTACTCGTACTTGTTGCATTAATTGCTTGCCTTTTCATATAGGTAAATTCACCACTAGTTGCACTATCTAGAGAATTTACCTTCTTGTCAAGCCTAAACTTTAAGAAAAATTAAAATTGGTCGTAGCACCTATTCACCCCCCCTCTAGGTGCCCATACTTTGCTTTCAATTGGTATCAGAGCCTCGGCTCTTCTATCGGGCTTAACCGCGTAAGAGTTTAAGTATGGGAGATGAGTTGGTTGACGCTCCGTCTGATGGCAATGTGACCATGGATGATCTCAATGCTTTGAGAGAATCATTGACCTCATCCATAGACACTAAATTTGATGAGTTGCGTCAACTCATGACCACACTCCTCAAAGCCAAAGGACAGGAGTTGGTCGACTCATCCCCTCCGGAAGAACCGGAGGGTGCCAAGAAAGGGGTAGATGGTGAACCACATAAAAATGCTTCCGCCGAACAATCCGCTAAGTCTAGTACGGAAGGAAGTGGAGGATTTCATGTCGTTCCCGGAAGTTATTCTCCCGATCCTCCCGTACCACATCCTCATATAATCCCTAGAGGAGATCCACCTAAAATTTATGCTTATTCTTTTTGTGAATGGCAATACTACATGGAGACTCACTTGAACTCTTCTTGTATAGATCTTTGGAGGATCACTCGTGACGGATACAAGCCATTTGATCCCAAGAATCTCACAAGAAGAGAGGCCGTAGATTGCCAACTCAACTACACCGCCTTGTCCATCCTTCAACAAGCCGTGGGCCCAACCACATGCCGCATCTTCAACACTTTTCCACCGCCAAGAAACATGGGATGCTCTTGTCATGTTTGTTGGGAATGAGAGCATGCAAAGAAATCGATATGATGCCTTGACCAATGAGGCCGAAGGGTTCTTCATGCGTGATGGAGAAGATCATGTTGACATGTATCGAAGACTCAAAAACTCTTGCCACCGCCTTCTCTAGTGCGGGTGCAATATATTGATGATGCTTGGATCAAGAGGAAGTACATGATTGCCGTGATGCCTTTGAGGGCACGGAGTTGAAGAGCATTCAAGGAAGACATGATTTCTCCTCCATGACCTCAACTCAGGTGATGCAAGAATTGTTCTCCTACAAAGTGCAAACCAAGAATGCTCTTGACAACCGTGCTAGAGCCATTGGAATGCATCAAGGAGCATCCGTTGCTTTGAAGGCCAAGGTGTTGTCAAGAGAGGTTGAGAATGAAGAAGATGGAGAAGAGGCATTGCCTCCCTTGAAGGAACAAGACTATGATCCCGTCCTAAAGGATCTCATCGCCCTCACCGTGCAAAAGTTTTGGAGCAATCCTCCAAGGGCAAGAAATTTGTTGAGGAAAAGACAAGGTCTCGCTATGGAAACGATGGAGCTCAAAAAGTGAGGTCTTGCTTCAATTGCCAAGACAAGCATCACTTCATTGCGGAGTGCCCCTACGAGAATAGAGAACACCATAGTGGCAAGCTCATTCGCAAGGACAAGTCCAAGGTTGAATACAAGAAACCTCACTTCAAGAAGAAACCATTCAACAAGAAATCCCCCACCAAGTTTGCGCTCTTGATCAAGAGGATGAGGAGTGATGAAGAAGAAGAAACAACAAGTGAAGTGGCCGCTCTAGCTATTGCTTCCACTCCATCTTCGTCATCCCTCTTTGAATCCCCCAATGAAAATCTTCCTCAACACAATGCCAAGTGCTTCATGGCTAAGGCCACGGAGGTATCATCTTCTCCTAACTCTAAGACCCCTAGTGAACTAGAACATATTGCTAGTCTTAGAGAAGAAGAGGAAAGGGCCTCCTTGGACCGTTTTATGTCTAACATTCAAGGGGAGACCAAGAAGTACTTTGAGCATCTCATGAGGCAATTGGGAGAGGCCCAAAAGGCTCTTGAGAAGAAAGGTGAGATTGAGAGAAGGGATGCGGATGAAATTGCATCTCTCTCTATGACTCTTGAGGAAGAGCATGATGGTAGAGTTTCTCTAGAGGATGAACTTGAATCAATTGAATCAACCCATAATGAATTTGTCTCTAAAATCATTAAGGAACGTGATCTTGCTATTGCTAAATATAAAAAGGCTAAAAAGGATAAAGTCGAGTTTGGGGTTGGTCATGGTAAACTAACCGAGGAGTTTGAAAATCTAACCAATGCTCACAAAGCTTTGGAAAGCCAACACTCATCCCTCAAAGAGTTGCATGAACAACTTCAAACTCAACTTACTCAATCTAACCATCCTAGCACCTCTACTTCTTCTTGCGATCATGCAAATATTATTGAGGAAAATGCTAGGTTGAAGGATGAGCTAGCAAGGCTCAAGGGCAAAAGCCCTCATGTTGAGAAGGTTGTGTTAGCCACCCCACAAGTGGTTTCCCCTAGCCCTAATGCGGTCATTGCTAGACCACAATAGTGCTCCAAGGCAACAAGTGGGTAAGCAAGGGCTTGGTTATATAGCCAAGAAGAAGAACAAGAAGAAGAAGAACAAGAGGAAGAACCAAAAGGGTGCTTCGGGTAGCATTGTCATTAGGGACAACACTACTCGTAGCACACCCGCACAAGCAAACAATGTTGCCTCGAGTAGTAATGTCATGAGGGACACCACTACTCGTAGCACCTCCGCGGGGACTAACAATCCACACCATTTCTTATATGTTGATTATTATGGTGTTGTGCAAGCTAAATATGTTGGTCCTATTGAGGGCTTCATTGACTACTCTATTTGGGTTCCCAAGACCCTTGTTGCTAACATGAAGGGACCCAACTCGGGTCCTAACTCTAGTCAATGATCTCTTGCAGGACTATGCTTCCGGTGGGACTAAATGGATTCTCGATAGTGGATGCACTAATCATATGACCGGAAGCAAAGAACTAGTGACGGAGTTGCGACCAAATGACATCCAAGCAACCGTCACTTATGGGGACTCGTCCAAGTCTAAGGTATCTGGGTTCGGCAAGGTTGTGGTGGCTCCCGATATAACTATCGTGAACGTCATGCTTGTCGAATCCCTTGGTTACAATTTACTTTCCGTCCGCTCTCTTGGAAAGATGGGTTTTTCCGTCTTTTTCGATGGTGATATTGTGGTCCTTTTGAGGAGCAAGACTCTTGACGTCGCTCACGTGGGACATGTTGAAAATGAGTTGTTTGTGGTGGACTTTTCAAAGTCCACCAACTCTCAAACAATGTGTCTTTTCGGGAAGGCGGACTTGGGATGGTTTGGCATCGCCGCCTATCCCATGTCAACATGAGAACTTTGCAAAGTCTTCACAAAGGTGGCCTTATTGTTGGACTAAAAGAAAATGTTTCCTTTGCAAAGGATCGCGTTTGTAGGTCGTGCGTTGAAGGGAAGATGCATGACAGCATGCACAAGGCCAAGACTATTATCTCATCAAAGAGGATCTTGGAGCTTCTCCATGTTGATCTCTTTGGTGCCGTGCCCGAGGCAAGTCTTGGTGGCAAGAAGTATTGCTTGGTGATTGTCGATGATTATTCAAGATACACTTGGGTTTATTTCTTCAAGTGCAAGAGTGAAACTCAACAAACCATCATCGACTTCTCCAACGAAGTGCAACGTCAACACAATGTGCAAATCATGGCTATTAGGAGTGATAATGGCTCGGAGTTCAAGAACTATACATTGAATGAATTTCTTAGTGAAGAAGGCATTCGTCATCAATACTCCGCCACTTACACTCCTCAACAAAATGGTGTTGCTGAAAGGAAGAATCGCACTCTCTTGGATATGGCAAGGACCATGTTGGCGGAGTACTCTTCTCCCCAATATTTATGGGCCGAGGCCATATCCACCGCATGCCACTCCTCCAACCGCCTCTACATCCGCAAAGGCTTGGGCAAGACCCCATATGAGATCCTCACCGGCAACAAGCCCAACGTCTCTTACTTCCGTGTATTTGGTTGTAAGTGCTTCTACTTGATCAAGGGTATTAGGTTGTCGAAATTTCAATCCAAAACTATTGAGGGTATTTTTGTTGGTTACGGTGCCGAATCCCACACTTATAGAGTCTATGACAAAGCCTCACAGATTGTCATAGAATCTTGTAGTGTGGTGTTCGAGGAAAATGACGGCTCCCAAGTGGCGCAATTTCATGTTTCAAATGTAGATGTTGAAATGCCTCAAGAAGCCATAGGAAGGATGGGTGTGGGATTTTTCCGCCCCATCGAGGGACACCTTATGGCGAATCGAGAAGGACTATGCTCTACTCAAGTGGAGCCCTCCTATACATTAGAAGATCAAGCCAAGGAGCCAACTATTACACCTAACCAAGAACATATTCAAGACCCTCCTCTCATTGATCAAGTGACTCCGCAAGTCGTACCCACTCCTCTCACTAATGCGAGTCAAGATCAAGGCCAAGATCAACCATCCTCTTCATCCTCTCCTCAAAGTGAAGCTAGTGTTGAAGATATTGTTGTTGTTGATGATGATGATGATCAAGGCCAAGTTGGTCAAGATGGGGACCCAAATGCTCAAGATGATCAAGTGATCCCTCCTCGCAATAATGAGGAGATCGAAGCCCGTCGCATCAAAAGGATAAGAAGAGATTTGAAGCAAATTGATGCCCAAGACGACAAGGTCTTGGAGGATGTTCAAACTAGAAGATCTACAAGAAGGCAATTGGCTCACTTTTGTGAGCATCAAGCTCATATCTCTATGGTGGAGTCTAAGAAAGTGTATGAAGCTCTTGAGGACTCCGATTGGGTTGAAGCTATGCATGATGAGCTCAATAACTTTGAGCGCAACAAAGTTTGGAGATTGGTTGAGAAGCCGAAGCATTGCCACAATGTTTTTGGCACTAAGTGGATTTTCAAGAACAACCAAGATGAGAATGGCATTGTCATTAGTAACAAGGCAAGATTGGTTGCTCAAGGTTACACCCAAGTTGAAGGCATTGACTTTGATGAAACCTACGCACCCGTGGCTCGCCTTGAGTCCATACGTATCCTCCTTGCTTATGCATCCTCTCATAATTTCAAATTGCAACAAATGGATGTGAAAAGTGCTTTCTTGAATGGTCCACTAAAAGAGGTATATGTTAAGCAACCTCCGGGTTCGAGAATCTCAACTTTTCTAACCACGTTTACAAACTTGACAAGGCTCTCTATGGTCTCAAACAAGCACCCCGTGCTTGGTATGAGCACCTTAGGGAGTTGTTAGATGATCGTGGTTTCGAAGTTGGGAAGATTGACCCCACTCTTCACCAAGAGAGTAAAGGGAGAGCTTTTCATATGCCAACTATATGTGGACGAATCATCTTTGGCTCAACTAACCAAGCTTTCAATAATGAGTTCTCTAAGCTTATGACTGACAGGTTCGAGATGTCTATGATGGGTGAGCTTAAATTCTTCCTTGGCTTTGAGATCAAGCAATTGGCTCGTGGGACTTTCATTTCTCAAGCCAAGTATACCCAAGATATGATCAAGAGGTTTAACTTCCAAGATGCTAAGATCAAGACATCTCCTATGCAAGTCAAGTGCCATCTATCTCGTAATCCAAAAGGGAGTAAGGATGTGGATCAAAAGCTTTATCGTTCTATGATTGGTTCTTTGCTCTATCTTTGTGCATCTAGGCCCGATATCGTTTGAGTGTAGGTGTGTGCAAGGTATAAAGCGGCTCCTAAGGATTGCCATTTGATGGCGGTCCATAGGATCTTTCGTTATTTGGTTCATACCCCAAGATTTGGTTTGTGGTACCCAAAGGGGGCACAATTCTCTCTCAATGGATATACGGATTCCGATTGGGCGGGTGATCAAGATGATAGGAAGTCTACCTCCGGGGCTTGCCAATTTCTTGGTAGGTCCCTAGTGAGTTGGTCTTCCAAGAAGCAAAATTTCATATCTCTCTCCACCGCCGAAGCCGAGTATGTTGCCGCCGCAAGTGCATGCACTCAATTTTTATGGATGAGGCAAACTCTCAAGGAGTATGGAGTTCATTTGGATAAGGTGCCTCTTTTGTGTGACAATGAAAGTGCCATCAAAATTGCATACAATCCGGTGCAACATACAAGGACCAAACACATTGAGATCCGCCACCACTTCATCCGTGATCATGTGGGAAGAGGGGATATTGCACTATCTTATGTGCCCACCAAGGACAATCTTGCGGATATTTTCACGAAGCCACTTGATGATGCAAGATTCTTGTTCTTGAGGAATGAACTAAATGTGATTGATTCTACGAGTTTGACTTGAGGATCTTGCACACACCCCTATAGATGAAACGTTTTTGAGCTTAGATGTAGGCATGGACATAGGGGGAGTGTTATCCTAACACATTGGGTTCTCCCTCCCCCCATTATGCCTATAGCAAAAATTCATTGTGATCTGTCTTTTTCTAATGTTGAATTGTGAGCTTCAATGTTGAGTATTGGCAATGCCCCCAAGATATATCTTCGCGGTTACATACCATAATCTCTTACATGGTGGCCTAGGCCACCAACCTCTTCGTTTCGAAGAGTTGGATCTTAGTTGGGTTTTACTTGTCATCTCATTGCATTTCTTGTGTTTTTCCCTTCTAAGTGTTTCGTCCTAGGAAAATTCCACTCAATTGGTCTTTTGTTGGTTTGTTTCTTGCTTTTGAGAGGGATAAGTACTAGTTTCAGTTTGGTCTTCTATCCTAAGCCATTCTATCAAAAAGCCATTCTTTTCTAGCACTTGTGTCGTCCATTGAAACGAGGAAATTTCGGATCAGAAGGCAGCCGGAATTTCCGGTCCAGTTTTGGACCGGAATATCCGGGTGTACCGGAATATCCGGTTCAAGTATGAACCGGAATATCCGGTTCGGCGAAAATCATAAAATGTGGAGCCCGACGGGGAGGAGGCAGTTCTTGACCTTTTCCCCATCTGCTCCTCTCCACCCCAAAACGCCGCCGCTCTGATTCTTGGCCTCCCGGGCCGTTTCCTCCACGGGATCTTGAAGCTTTGGCCCGGATCTCGTTCCCCTCGTCCTTAGGAACGTTTCTACCCAAGCATCTTCCTCCATGGATTCCGGTAATGTTCAATCTCGTTGAAACTTGGTTCTATAACCCTACCACTCCATGGATTTGCGTTTTTGTTGGCAATGCTTGGTAGAAATTGATCCTTAGAGGTCCCTTTGCATGCTAGAAACGATAGACTAGATTCACATGTCACCGATCTATTGTTGAAATCTAGATCTAGATTGTTTTTGTGCTGTTTTCGCACTACCGGAATATCCGGTCCACGACTGAACCGGAATATCCGGGTCCACCGGAATATCCTGTTCAGTTTTGAACCAGAATATCCGGCTGAGTCCAGAACAGTTTGAGAACAGCCCAAAATTAATCTGTCCTAGATTTCTTCTTAGAGTCATGCCTGGAATCTTTTCAACTGTTTTTATGCATGCTTCATCCTTTGCTTGACACTAGTGTACTCATCTTGTGCTATCCTCCTATTATATTGTTTCACAGGTGGTAGTTCTGAGAGGCGCATTCCTAAGCGTCCCAAGTAGATTTATGTCAGAAACAAGAGGAAGGCTCGGCGCAACTATAAGACCGACATCTCAGTTTCGGAATTCACTGTGCTCAGGCAGGAGGATGTCTACCTCTCTCCCCGTGTGGCCAACATTGATCCTCGGTTCTGGAACTTGGAGCAGTCCTACATCTATGTTGATATCTATTGTGACTTCCGTCACCCTATCCGTATGATGCAGCCCTTTGACTTCAGTGCTCTCAAGGCGAAAGAGGAGTTTGCTGTTGCCGCGAGCATTGTTGAGCGGTTTGGGCTTGTGAAGCTCATGGAGACCCAGTGCAACTACAACACCCAGCTCGTCATGCAGTTCATGTCTACCTTGGTGTACAGTGAGGATATTGTGTGCCGTCTCAAGTGGATGTGTGAGACCACTGCTTGTGAGGCTTCCTTCGAGAAGTTTGCACGTCTCCTTGGATACCCTTACAGCTCTCACCCTCCTGTTGGTCGCCGTGCGCATGAGGTTGATAGGCCTAGGAGGGAGGTGGCCATGGCTGAGTTGTATGCTCCTGGATTCACTATTGGGGGCAGTGAGGGACTTCTTCCCCTCTATGATCAGCTGGTGCGCATTTTCAGATCTTTCCTTGTGCCGAGTGGAGGTAACAATGATGCTCTCACCACTCCCTTATGCAACCTTCTGATTCTGGCTAAGGAGTGCTTGGAGAAAGTGGACCCGTCTGTTTCTTTCACTATGGATGTGATGGACATCATCTATCACGAGCTATACACTGCTATGATTGGTGGAAACACCATTCCCTATGCTCCATATATCATGATGCTCATCAAGCATGAGATGCGGAAGGAGTACACCGAGCTACCTATGGTTGAGCACAAGGTCAAGAAGCTGTATATCAAGAGGAAGAAGAAGACTGCTGCTGCTTCTCAAGAGGGTGGTTCCTCTATGGGAGGTCCCTCCACTGGTTCTCAGTCTGTGCCCACTTCTGCTAGCACTTTGCGCAATGTCAGGAAGCTCTCCTGGTTTCAGCGCACTCTGCTCTGCATGAAGGTTGACATCCACCAGGAGCAGTACAGGGCTTATTGCAGAGACACTGCCATGGCTAGCACACAGAGTCAGATTCTTCACCACGTGAGTGGTGCTACTGGTGATGCTCCTGCTCCTCTCACTGCTCAGTCCTACACTGCTTGGTCTGCTCAGGATAGCACTCCTTGGGAGCACATTGAGGCTGCGCTCCGGTCTACTCAGGCTACTACTTCTGGAGCTGGTCATGATGATGAGGAGGATGAGGACGAGGAGTCTGATGCTGAGCACGAGGCGGAGGGAGAGTCCGAGACGTCTGCTGGCGAGTCTTCTGAGCACTCTGATGCTTAGACCGTGGTTGGGACGTTAGATTAGCTATTTCCCTCCTTTTTGGTGTCTCGATGCCAAAGGGGGAGAAGTAGCTATTAGACTACGGGATTTGCATGGGTTCGGGCACAAGCGTATGCTTTTATCATTTCTTGAGAGCTTGTGTGCATTTAGTATTCGTTTTTCGTGAACTTTGCTCGTTTATTGTCTCGTTCAAACTATGTGTGCTATGGTGTGTGAGACTATGTTGGTTATTTGGATATTATCGTGGATTATCTATGTTAGTGGCTTTATGGTTATCTATCTTATATGTTGAGGATATTATCTATTGTTGTGCTTGGTTATTCTTGGATATATTATCTTCGCACAAGGTATATACTTCAATCTTACACTCAACATATTGGTGATATTGGTTCGTTGACATGTTTTGATACTTGTTGGAAATTACTCCCCATACATCATTGCATCTATTTGCATTTGAGGCAAACAAAAGATATGCATAGAGATAGGGGGAGACGTTTCCATCATGTTTCAAACATGTTCTTGTCAAGGTTTTATTGCAAATCTTAGTATTGTCATCTAACACCAAAAAGGGGGAGATTGAAAGTGCATTTCGTTTTCCAAGTGTTTTGTGTGTTAGTTAACAATACTAAGTACATTATTTATCGAGGTGTTAAGCGTGCAGGTGTTATACTTAACATCAGCATCGATCACCGAAAAGTCGGTGAAGTTTGGCCTGAGAGTTTTGGGACAGAACCCAGCCGGATTATTGGAAACCGGATTATTCGGAGCAGACCGGATATTCCGGTTTGGCAAATTTCAGACCCTTTTGCGTACTGGAGTGAGCCGGATTATTCGGACCGGATTTTTCATATCGGACCGGATATTCCGGGTGCTGATGAAGGAGCGCAAAAATGGCTAAGGACTGGAAGTTTTGCGTACTGGAGTCAACCGGATTATTCGGACCGGATTTTTCATATCGGACCGGATATTCCGGGTGCTGATGAAGGAGCGCAAAAATGGCTAAGGACTGGAAGTTTGGCGTACTGGAGTCAACCGGATTATTCAATCCGGATTTTTCATATCGAGCCGGATATTCCGGGTGCTGCGCGAAATTGTGTAAGGACTGGAAGATTTGCTCACTGGAGTGAGCCGGATTATTTGAACCGGATTATTCCGGAACAGCCGGATAATCCGGTTCAGATCTGCAGGGATGCGTGGAGAAAGCAGCCCGGATATTCCGGTCCAAACTTGGACCGGATATTCCGGTCCCCTTTTTCCTGCACAACGACTAGTTGTGAGGAGGGGCTATAAATACCCCTCCTCTTCTTCCCCAAGATCTAGTTCTTCCCCTTAGCATTTATAAGCATTTAAGAACTCACCAAATCTCCCATTACTCCCAATCCCTCCACCCAATCTTGAAGATCTTTGGAGGATTGAAGGAGAAGGCCCCGATCAACATCTTCACCGAGTCGTTCTTCATTTCCCCCTCTCTAACTTGAGGGATCTAGCCTAGGGTTTCCTCTTGTGGAGAACCTAGGCATCTTGATACTTGTTGGTGATTCAAGAAGAGTTGGGAGCCCCCAATTTAGTTGTGGGTGTGTGCCCCAAGTTGTTTGTAAAGGATTCGATCCCCACCTCAAAGGGGTTCAATAGTGGAAGATGAACTAGGCCTTTGTGGCGGAGTTCATCAGAGAATAGGGTGAGGCCTTTGTGGCGTTGAGTAGGCCTTTGTGGCGAGCTCACACCCCTCCAACGAGACGTACTCCCCTAAAAAGGAGGAACTCAGAAATACATCGTGTCTCCGTGTGCTTCCATCGGTTACCTCGTTCCTCCCTCTCTTTACTTACTCGTACTTGTTGCATTAATTGCTTGCCTTGTCATATAGGTAAATTCACCACTAGTTGCACTATCTAGAGAATTTACCTTCTTGTCAAGCCTAAACTTTAAGAAAAATTAAAATTGGTCGTAGCACCTATTCACCCCCCCTCTAGGTGCCCGTACTTTGCTTTCAAGTGTCCCCCCTCCCCCGCATTGTCCTAAAATATATGAAGCGGACTTATATTTAAAGACGGAGTGACTAAGAAAATTCATCGATTGAGCTCCACGGAGATAGATTGTTCTGGCCGGTGGCCCTTTCCCCTAGCTCAAATTAGGACTTATTTGGTAATAGATTTTTTTTAAGATTATTAGTGGGAATGTCCCCGCGGGTGAAACCCCAAATATCAGCCAATCCCATCAAATCCATATTTATCACCAATACACTAGTGTTTTGTAAATTCTAAGGAAAATTGGAGATTAAACCGATGAAATACAGTAGAACGAAACTATCTTTTGAGGATACCTAGAATTTAGAATTTGATCCGGATAATCTTATGAATCCCTAAAAATACACTAGTTTCAAACAAGCCCTTAGTGGGGCCAACTTTGGGCCAAGATGTTATATGCTTTAGGCCTACCGTGATAGATAGATTGGTGAACTGGGCTGGCTCTACCCAGAGACGGTGGTGGAATTTCTATTTCAGTGAGAAGAGATAGGGGTATCACAAGGAAGAAAGGACTGTAGGCTAACAAAAAAGTTCTCGTATAAAAAAAATAAAGAAAATAAAAAAGGGTTATATTAGGGTTATTTCAATCTAGCATATTACATTGTATATAGGTTCATATATGAATCTAACATGTACCATTCATTTGGGTACTATTATGTTGATCTAACGAATAAGATCTAAACGATTATATCTTTAATTAAATCTAACGGTTCTGATATACCAATAAAATGTTCGTTCACTAGATCGATTATGGGATCATGTTATGCTTTTACAAGAATTACCACATATCTTAGAAAAATAGTCCTCATGCGACTCAAGTGGGTATCATGCATGCAACATGCATGTAGAAGTTGACCCTCTCTTCTTCACCTTAAGGGCATCTCCAGTCGCCCCCCAGAGCCCCCCAGGCGGCCTTTTTAGCGCCGGAAGCGGCGAATAGCGCCGTTTTCTCACCAGTCGGCCCCCCAGAAGCCCAAATAGAGCCGTTTCGGCGCTATTTCACGCCACGGCACCCAGGCCAAACCCAGCCTGTTGGGTTCGGCCTGGGGGGGGGGGGGCGAAACTGCGCGGCAGCACGCGCGGGCCAGCTCTGTCAGTGACGCGACGAAAAAGCGCGGGGACAGAAACCCTCGCCCGTGACCTTCTTCTCGGCGCCCGCGCCGTCAAAGGCTGCCGGAGTAATGGTGTGGCGGCCGCCCAGTGCATGCGCCCCAGTCAAAGGCTGCCGGCGTAATGGCGTGGCGGCCGGCCAGTGTATGCATGGCGGGGGCGGCAGCGGTGACACGCGCGGCGCAGGGACTGGCCCGCCAGGCTATAAAAAGGGCGCTCGTCCCTCGCCGTTCTGCCATTCTCGCTTCCTCCTCCTCGCTGTTCTCCCATTCTCGCCTCCTCCTCCTCGCCGTACCTAGTAACGATGCCTCGCCTCTGGGATGCGTGGCCCGACAGCGACGAAGAGGAGCAGCAGCCGGCGCAGGAGGTTGCGCCCGAGCAGCCGCCGGCGCAGGGAGTGGTGGCGCCCGAGCAGCAGCCCGCCCCGGAAGAGCTGGCGCCCGAGCAGCCGGCGTAGGCTGCCCGGCGCTGGAGGAGGGAGAGGAGGAGGCAGCCGGTGTGGCCGGAACTGCACGCCGCCTTCCACTCCTTCGAGACCGCGCGGAACGAGGGAGCGTTCCACCAGGTCCTCGGCGGCCTCGAGCAGGCGGCGGCGGCGGCGGAGGCTGCCGCCGTTCGGGCATCTCTGGAGACCCACCAGAGGGAAGAGGCGGAGCGCGAGGTGAGCCGGCAGCTGGCCGAAAACGCTGAATCGGCCGAGCAGTAGGCCATCATCGCGCAGTACGAGGCCGACCGGCGGCAGGTGGCGCTGCAGAGCGAGCGACGCAACCGCCAGCCCTCCGAGCAGGCGCAGCTGCACCGGCTGCGGGTGCAAGGCCGGGCGGAGCGGCACTGGCTCGCCGCGGCGAAGGATGACAGCGAAGCTGGCCCCTCCAACCGGCTCGCCATGGTGGCGAAGGGTGACCGCGAGGAGGACGACGATGAAGACGACGACGCCTACGATAGTCGTCGCACTGTTTTAGTTTATTTCTCGATGTTTTAGTTTAAATTTGCGTCGAAATTGTACGAACTTTGCTGAAATCAATAAAATGCGTCGAGTTTCGAATCGAGTTTTTTTTTGGGCCGAAACTTGGGCTCGGCGAGCGACTGGGAAGTCGCTCCCCCCCAGGTTCCAGATTAGCGCCGTTTGGCGCCGCAGCGGCCCCAAAACCGCCCATCTCGCCTCCTCCTCCTCGCCGTACCTAGCAACGATGCCTCGCCTCTGGGATGCGTGGCCCGATAGCGACGAAGAGGAGCAGCAGCCGGCGCAGGAGGTTGCGCCCGAGCAGCCGCCGGCGTAGGGAGTGGTGGCGCCCGAGCAGCAGCCCGCCCCGGAAGAGCTGGCGCCCGAGCAGCCGGCGTAGGCTACCCGGCGCTGGAGGAGGGAGAGGAGGAGGCAGCCGGTGTGGCCGGAACAGCACGCCGCCTTCCACTCCTTCGAGACCGCGCGGAACGAGGGAGCGTTCCACCAGGTCCTCGGCGGCCTCGAGCAGGCGGCGGCGGCGGCGGAGGCTGCCGCCGTTCGGGCATCTCTGGAGACCCACCAGAGGGAAGAGGCGGAGCGCGAGGTGCGCCGGCAGCTGGCCGAAAACGCTGAATCGGCCGAGCAGTAGGCCATCATCGCGCAGTACGAGGCCGACCGGCGGCAGGTGGCGCTGCAGAGCGAGCGGCGCAACCGCCAGCCCTCCGAGCAGGCGCAGCTGCACCGGCTGCGGGTGCAAGGCCGGGCGGAGCGGCACTGGCTCGCCGCGGCGAAGGATGACAGCGAAGCTGGCCCCTCCAACCGGCTCGCCATGGTGGCGAAGGGTGACCGCGAGGAGGACGACGATGAAGACGACGACGCCTACGATAGTCGTCGCACTGTTTTAGTTTATTTCTCGATGTTTTAGTTTAACGGCGACGTTTTGGACCCTCGGGGGCGCAACGGCTGGAGATGCCCTAAGTCTTCAATTAAAAGCTAAGTGGCTTATTATTATTTCTAGATACAAGTAGGGGCAGTTGATTATGCTCTTAGCACGAGGCTAGTTGAGTTATTAATTAGGCACTAATAAAATAAAATGATGCGTATGTACACATAGTTGAGATCTCTTTGACATCTCAACTTCCCCAATTATATATGATCAATCAGTTTGGGGTATACGTCATTACTACTCCTATACCATACCATCGAACTCCCAAAACCTCTTATAAAACTTGTAATATATATTTAGGGACGGCTACTGTGTGTTCGTGTTGACGTAACCTAAAACGCATTGACTAAACACATCCATCTCATCTCTCGTCGTCCACATCTCCAAATCCCCATGATTCCTGCTCTACCCTCGTCGGCTCGTCCCTCCCCAGGCAACCAAGTGGCAGAGGCGGCGTGACACGGTGAGAATGAGACCTTCCGGCCAGCCGCCGGCGTACCCATCAGTGCCAGGACGGAGAGGGGCCCTACGGCAGGTCCAAGGACATACGTGATACGCCAGGCTGGGCGGACTCCGGCGGTAACCAAACACTCCAGTGAACTCGCTCAGATGTAGTCTGCTTCAATCTTACGTACTGATTCGAGTTCAGCAGCTACCAATTTCGACCGACCCCGGGTGACTACGGCATCCTTCCAAATCACGCCATCAACTTCACATACACAGAGTTGGCAGCGATCGCGCTCGGACCACACCACGCACGATAAGAAGGCAAAGCTGAGGAAGAGATCGAGGTATACATAGAAGTCTGTCACCTGTCAGCGTCGACGGCGCAGTCGGCCGTCCGGACGGAGCAGTCCGGCCCTTCGAAGCAGCTGTTGCACTCGCACCCGGGTCGCCCGTCCTCGCCGGCGATGCCATCCAGGAACACGCGGCCGTGTCCGGAGCATCCCGTCGCGGCCACGGACTCAGCATCCCTGGCCGCCTGCAGTGCCCAGCTCAGCGAGCAGCCACCGCCGGTGGCCACGCCGAGCTGATCTGACGGCGGCGTCGACAAGGCTGAGAAGAAGTGGTGCGTGACGAAGAGGGCGTTGAGGAGCAACGATGAGGAGAGGAGGACCTGGCGCCCGAGCATCCCAGGCGTTCGGGACGCGGGTTCCATCGTTTGGTTTGGCTGTGTGGATCGTGCCATCGTGGAGTGCTTGGTTTAAGACCATTTCCGGCGGATATTCATTCCCACACCTACATGGATCTCCACTGCCTATCTCTGCCATCCATCTCTGGTTGGAGATGCGCGTGAAGAGTTGACCATCTTAGCAAGGCCCCGCGGATCACTTCACCATGGCCCACCATCCACGCACGGAAGCGCTGGATTTCATACTAACCCCCGAGCCCGCACCGACCAAACCACTAGGGGCTTTCGGTAACTTCCTCTATGCTTTGTGGGGACCACCGTTTTGCGGACATGATCTTTTTGTCACTGTGATCGGTGGGCCCACTCATCTTCCACAAATTTTCCCCTCCCCTCTCGTAGTCCACTCAAGGCGAGCAATGGCGGAACCTGCCCCAAGATCCACCCCATCGAAGTCAACTGTGAAGATGGATTCGAGCAGCTCTTCAGCGATTCCCATATCCAGTACATCCCATACCATATCTTCTCCCACATGATCCAAGCAACTCAACCCGATGCAGTTCAAGATCTGGCGGCTCGATCCAATCGCAGCTACTTGAGGATGGTACCAAAATCAGTGAGTCTCAGATTGGCACCCCTACTGCACATCCTCCTGTCTTGATGTGTGGTTGCAAAGAGCCGGCCTGCACAATTACTTCGTCAACTGCAAACAATCCAGGCAGGAAGTTCTTGAAGTGCAGGAAGAGGATTCAGACGGTGAACTGCACATGCTACAGGGGTCTCAAGGTTATATTCTTCCCTTTTTCTTCTACTGTATCCAGCAGAGGTATTTTTTTTTCAATGGGATCTGAAATCCACTGTCAATCGCTTATGCACAGGGGTGCTTTCTGTGGGTCTGGGAGGATCGGCTTGAGGAACATGTCAAGATTAAGTCGGAGTGGAACCAGGAGCAGGCTATGAACATCATTATGCAAGATGCAGCTCGGGTGGTGGCGTTAAAAGATCAGGAAATCCGGCGTATCCGGTCTGAGCTTAGTCGTTGCATTCAAGCTGGAAGGATTAGCACAACAAACTTGGAGATGCAGGTCAAGAAAATAAACTCTAGCCGGAGGATCTACATGTTCCTTGTGGTTATTATGTTTGCATGGATTACGGCTTCAAGAATTTAGTTCCAGTGGAGGAGAACAAATAGGCCAACTAAGCGTCTAGGCCCAATCTTGTAACCTTCAATTAAAACATTTGTAACAGCCGCTTAGTTCGGTAGAGATGAACTGATGTCTGCCCATGTAATCCTTTGCACCATTATATATGAATTAATGTATCCTTTTTCAGGCTATGTTATGCTGATTAAACTTGTCGCCACAAGATGTCAGTATTATCTCGACAAGATTCATATTAGAATCTGTAATTAAACACATCACGCCAGATATTTTCCAGAAGCTGATTAGCTTGCTATCCTCCTATTTTATTGCTGCATTCTTGTACAGTTAATTCAGAGAGGGAACAAAGACAGGTGGATAAGCAGTAGACCACTGCCAATGCCTTGGGTACAGACCACTGTTTCACGCTTTTCTTTTCTACACTTCCACACTGCTTTTCGTACATAGCTGGCTGTAGCATGGTACAGTGAGACGTGGGTGGCATGGGTTAGGTTACCAACCTGCAACCCCCCACCCCTCCCCAACCCAGGTTTATTTTTTCTGGCTTTGAACTCACCGCAGGGAATAGACAGATAAGAAAGCAAAGCTTGGAGCACAGTTCCTGCTTGAACGACCAAGCTTCCTCGATCTTCAAGGTTAGTAGGTTACCTTGTGCTGTCTTTTTACATTTGATACAAGCAGCAGTTCATCATCATCCACACAGTTCATGAGGTTTTAGAAATGGCCCTGAGGGGCAACTGTCTATCCCCTCTCTAGATCTCAGTTTGTTTTAAGACAAGATCTTGCCTGTAGCTCTCTTTTGCTGCTAGAGAAGGGGAGGAAAAAATATTCAGGGAAACCCTTTTGCTGCTAGTTACATTGATCTCTTTTACTCAAGCCCCATAGATCTAGATATCTTTTGTGGTATACAAGAAAACATGTTAGCTGCCCAATAAGCTCCCAGACCACTGTGTATAGTATATATCAATGGGGGTCATTGTGTCTGGATACAATACATTCAGTTCCAAGCTATGTTTATAAACTTCAAAAAATACATGGTGAAAAAGTGCTGAGTAAAACAATTTTACAGCTAGTTCAGGGAAGCTAATTAGGTGTTTATATTGTTCGAAAGGTCTCTTTTAAAGATATAGATCGATATACAGCAATAATTAATACTTGGAACACAAGCTTTTTATTTGGATACATCTCGTATGTAGTTTATCCCTCCCGAAGGCTGAAATGAGTTTCCTCTTGCAGATACATATTGAGAGCTGGAAAAAATTTGCTCAATGCAAGAGCCAGTCAAGTTACCATCCATATGGGAAACCAAAAGAGTGCGTACGCCTCGTCTTAGCCGAGATCAGCTCGTCGAGAAGCTCAACACATGCACCCATGGAGAAACAGATGAAGAGGAGACGACGGGGGATGAAGCCCATGATTCAAGCTCCAAAAGAACTGTCACATCTCGGAGCAGTGCAAAAAATGTGGCTGCCATGGTGAGCAAATTTTGCAGCCTGAAGAAGAAACTAGTGGCACAGATGGGTTTCTCTTGAATACTTCAAATCCCTCAAATAAACAAGACTGACAGGACTTTTACCTTGGACATCCTCAAAATGGTAAACTGCCAACTACGCACAATTCCAACTGACAAGAATTCTCAGATTGCTATTACACCTCAAGCTCTCCATCGTGTGCTTGGCATACCATGCGGGGAAAGACAAGTTTGTGGTATGGAGGATGATAGTGTTGAGGAAAAGCTCGACTTCTTGCGAATATGCATAGGTACTGGTCGTGATGATGACGAAGACTCTTATGATGCCAAAATATACGACAGCCTGGAAGCTGCAGAACACAATATCACCCGGGAATACCCTCATGGCATGACACGCGTCGAGGAAGAACAATACAAAGTTTCCTTCATATTGTTCCTGGTATGCCGGTTCTTGTGCCCCATGTCTCAACCGAACGCTGGTAGTAGGATTTTCTGGGGAGCCCTTCTAGACCCAAATTTAGTTGACAAGTATAATTGGTGCCAACTAGTGGTTGATAATATCATCGACTCCGCCAGGAAGGTTCAATATACTCTGGCTAGAAAAGGAGTGATCACACACGTCGACGGGTGTTCTCTTGCTTTGCAGGTAGGACATGTTTATACTGGTTTTGTACATCAAAACATTGTTGCAAATTCTTCGGGTTGAAGCCAACACTATATTATGTTTCCTGAGTGAGATAGTTATCCTTCTGCAGGTACTCTTCCTCGATCACCTTAAGTTTGGTTGCAGCGACAAACCCGGAGTCCCCCTTCCTCGTATATCGGACTACTCATGTAGTAGCATGTCGAAGCTAATACAATATTATCGGACAAATGGCTCGCCCCAGCCACTGGTACTTTTTTCTACATGGTAGCTTCAGTAATGTTTCTTCTCAGGTCCCATCCGTCATGATATTGATCTTACCAATTCTATGCAGGTGAATCCTTTCTTGAACCAGGGACTTATAGAAGAAAAGAGACCTGAGCCTACAGTTGCAACTAATATCCACCTGGGGGAAGTTACCGATGTTCCGAAAATTCACGGACATGTAAATGCGTTTCTCCGTTGCTTTCATGCTACTGTTGAGTGCCCACGCCTGCTGACTACAATTGTGCACGTCCCGCTAACAGTTCGATTTCTTTTCAGGCGCAAGATGTATTGGGGAGTGGAAAAGCCGATCCTGTGATTTCTTTGCCAGCGAGCAAAACAATTGTGTCATTGAAAACAGAGCACGGCATGATCCACACTGTATCATCATACAATCAAGCTGTTACAAACACTAAGGTATGACTGCTTAAGTCCTCCTGCTCTGTTTTCTCATATGGTGAAAAACAAAGCATCTTTCTTCATCTGTTTCTCATTATACCAGACAACAACTAATTCTCCCCAATTCCTTTTCCAAGCTACCGATGCGCCAAAAACTTGCTCTCCGATACTACATGGCTAGAATGGTTACGCATACAAATAATTATAAGAATGCAATAATTTCCGAAGGAGTCAAACTGGTTAAGAAGTTGGTCGAAACTCCGAACAGCGATTACGTCGAGAATCATGCTGCCGCAACAAAAGGGTCCATACAGATCAGCAGCTCTTTGCAAGTTGTCGGTGCACCTTCATCAATTCATGTCGAAGGTGCGACACACACAATTCACTTGACACTTGTAGTGGGCAGTCGAGTTTTTAGCTAACGAATAAATTATACATGCTGCAGGCTGTAAACCTTTAATTCCATCGACACCACGAAGAGCGTCCTCTCTGGATATAACATCTTGTCCATCAGGTAAATACCCCGGATTATATGGAATGCGTAACAATCTAGGCAAAACAATACATGTTCTGGAAAATGTAATTTTTAACTGTCAGAGGATGGTTTTATGGTATAACCAGCATTTTAGGTGGTTTTGTTTCCCTTCACAACAAATTTGCTAGATTCCTAACAAATCTGCCGTTACATGTACTGTCAGTACCAGAGTGCACATCATTCTGGTAGGATGCAACAATACATTGTTTACTTGCTATATACCATGTTGCTTCAATCCTCTGATTGGTTCGCATAGCCATACGAATTACCTCTCCTAAGTATTTCCACGCACTAGTTTTTGTTTACGTTTTTGCTTTCACGGATAATGTTCGTCTTCCAATCACACTCTATGCGTCTACCATTCCATTTTTCCTGAATCATCATATATAATTAGCTTTTGAAATATTTTACTTGGATATCAAAGATCCGGTGAAGTAACCCGATATCCGGTTCTTCGAATGCAGGGACAGGGGTCTCGAAGACGGGGCCGGCCGATCCAGATGATCCTTTTTCGCTAGGTATAGACTGGGAACAATACAATAAACCCTGGTCAGATTCTCCTACCATAGTGCAGCAACCAGGACCATGTTTTAGACCTCTAATTCCACACAAGGATGACGTGAGCCACATACCTACTCCTACCAATTCGGTCCTTTACGCAAACAAAGGGTACAACTCGGACCCAGAAACATCCCGTAGCAGTAGACCCACTCCTTTCTCATCGAATAGAATCAAACCATCTCTGTTATGGACCACACCAACAAATCTGTATGTAGGCGCTACCGGTAGGTCACCATCATCTCCGAACCGCAAATGGTCGGAGTCTGCCTTGCTGTTACGAGTATTCGAGGACGACGAAAATGCAAAGTTGGGTGGGAAAAGGCTTTTCGAGTTCACCGATACACCGTTCAAGAAAAAACGCTGTACCAGCGGAAGAATCGCCAAATCGCCGTGGAGTCGTCTTCTTGCGCATCGGGCAAGAAATGTTGTTATTACATCGTCGTTTGCTGAGTGGCTAGCAGCAACATCGTCACCACTTTTATCTAGGTAACCCATCCATCTGAGCTCGTTCAGTGAACATTTTCTCTTTTGTCATAACTTCTCTAGAACTGACGTAAATTTTTCTTGGGCTGCCATCATCTAGAAATTGGGTTGTCCACGCCACACCAAGATACATAGAGGTCACTGGGACTGAGTTAAAAAACATGCTATGTGGGGGTGTCCAGCTCAGCTACAACCTCTTCGATTTAGGTGTACGCCGGATTGTGCAATTGGACAACGATATGTTCTCACGGGAAGGTGCACAGGTGTGGCGTACTATTCTAGAGTCCGACTTTGCGGTGAGATTTCATTTAAGGGCTGTAGTCGGAGGTTTATTCCCAGTCTCTTTGACTCTTATCTTGAATAATTGAAATTCTTCTTCCAGATGCTTGTCCTGGCGGAGTGTACACACACGAATAACATTTCTATTCGGACCCAATTTATCGGTCCTCAGGTCACACATGAGATCAAGAACTGTAGGATGGTAAGTACAGCTACAGATATATCTTTTTCCACACTTATGCCAGTTCCACTTAAAGCACTGTATTGTGAATCAACTGTGTATTTTTCACCTCTGACGCCGTGATTGTCTTCAGATCGCTGTCCCTGCTCTTGTGCGGGAAAATTGGTGCTCATATTTCTGGGACATGAAACTCAAGCTCGTACACGTCGTTGACCCAATATACAACGAAGAGAGGTCATCGGCTTTCTCGGAAATACACGAACCAAACGTATCCAAGCTGCTAAGGGCGCTTGATACGTGTGTCACCGAGTTCTTCGAATCGTGGACACCAGATTGGTTGGATTGGAAGATTAATTATGTCAAGCCACTCATACGTAACGCGATACCGTAATATGAAACATGGTTTCTTTTTTGGGATGTAGCAACATTGATTTTTCTAATTCGACACCCACTTTTTGACTGAAATATACATTCTCATTACATTTGCAGGAGCCAATCTGGTATTCTTACTCTTATTGCGCTCAGAGACTTTAACGGAAGCAGTTTCACAAACGAGCCTAACAAGGTAACTAATAAAATACTTTCTTATCTCTCTCTTTGGCAAGGTTGTAGCAAGCTTGGCTCTGTCGTACAACAATAAATTTACTTCTCCTTGTGATTTTGTTGCATACAGGAACTCCTCACCGATTTCAGCCAACTGCTACTCCGCGAGGTCCTTTCTATTCATGGAAACGAAGGTTCCCTCCCGGACAACTTCATTAAGTCGAAGGATTGATAGAACATGATTCCAACTGTAACAAATATTGCTGCTGAATCTTTTGGTATCAGAAACGCGGCATTGATGTGTAATCTAGAAAATATCCATGTTCAGTACTATGCCAATAATATAACCATCGGCAGATACAATATTTGATTCTTTTCTTTCGCAACCAGCCTTGTGGGAGTAAATCTATTTCAACTTGGGTACTGCTGTGTTATTTCTGATGTAAGGTGTTGCCAGAACTAAAAAAATTAGAATGATTCCATTCAAGCATACATTAACTACTCTCATCCACCCATGTGGATTGCATTAGAGTGTTCTGGAAAATGAAGTTCCTGGGAGTGAATCTACGTATAATACTGGTTCATTTTGTTTCCTCGAATGAACACCAAAGATGGTTCCTTGTTATACATGGCCGAGTCATGAAACAAATGTCAGATCAATAATGCTTGTCCTTAGGGCATAATATCCGGCTGGTGGTGTCAAGTGCGGCGGATCAGTGACAAAGCGTTTTTTCCACATTTTGGTACCCTCATAGAAACCAAGGTGTATAAATCACGTTCAAGTAAGACTCTGGTCGATGGGTACTCAAGTGTTATTCCTTTGTCTTTCATCCGCCAAAAAAAGATAACAGTGGAAGACTAGTTAATACCTTTGAGGAGCCAAAAATATATCTGATATGCTAAAACTATGAAATTAGTCTACAAGCATGCAACAATAAGTTCCCAAAACTGATAAAAATACAAGGTACCGACCATAGCTAAAAGCACTTCATTGGAAAATATCGATCTGCCACAAATTTAACAAAATATGAAACCTCACATTCATGGGCCTACAAATAGTTCTTCACTGCTAATGCATTAGCAAAATCACAATCCATGGCAGGCCAGTTAACAAGACTGGTCCTTCCAATTGTAGTGAATCATAGGTGGGTGACATATAAAAACTAGGGCTTAAAAGTTGGGCTGAAACTAGTAACATACTTAACTATTACAAACCATCGATAATAAAGTCTGATGTGCCAAACAGTTCGGTAAAAGTAATAGATAGTGTAGCATCATCGATGCAGGCGCGCTCCATAAGCTTGACAGTCCGAATCAAGCCTAGGACGGAATGATGCGTGCAACAAATGCCGAATGGTTCTGCTCCATAGTGACGAGCTGGTACAACATGGCACCTCGAATGTCGCCCAGTTCAGCCTGCGCAGTCGTAGAATGAAAATAAGATAAGTGAATATATTTTCCTATAGCTGTGAAACAAATATATCTTGTGTTGTTACAATATATCACGAAGGCCGCGCACTCACATCTGTGATCCCTCTCTTGTACCAAACCCATCGTACCAGGTAGCCTAGTGGAGGCTGTAAACTGCCGAGTTGTACCTGCATGGATGCGGGGGTTAGGGAAATTATTTGGTGTCACTTCACACTCTCGGGAAAAGTATGAAGAGAGCTATACAAGATGACATTGCATACAGCACTCTGCACTTACGGCCTGCATCTCTGGCTAATGTCTGTAGAAACGGTCATGGACCAGTCACCTTCCATCAGGCGCCAACCGTGAAAAAATGTATTAACACATTTTACCAGTGCTGCAGTAAGTACTTTTACCGCCCCGGCGTGAAGATCCTCAGCCCTCCGCTCACTAGTGTTCATCAGTATCAGGTCGAGCACATGGCAATACATTGCAGAGAGATCCTATATATAACAAGAGTAAGACTCGTCAAACTCCACAGGTGCAACTATCTGTACAACATATAAAATTGTAAGAAATTATGTTAACTTCCATATCTATGGAGGACATGGTTACATCTATGTTGGCAACCAATGAGAACTTTTTTCCACAAATTGGAAGGCATATAAATTAGATGACCTTGCGGCAGTGCTCAAAATCGTATCCAAGGTGAGCTCCTATGAACATATCCCTCAGGCGCGTGTCATAGATGTAGTCGTCCCCAGTAGCCCCAAACACTATTTCCTGCATGAAATTTTGGGTATTGTTTAGTATAGGCATCAGAGGGAACAAGAAGAAGTAGAATCAAAGAGAAATAAAAAATGGTCTCCGTAAATTTCTTACAGAGAATGATGCTGGCAGGTAACCTTTCCAATGTTTGCGTTCCACACCATAAATAGATGCATCCATCTCCGATATCGAATAAACTACTGCATCACACAACCTAGCAGAAAAGCGACCTCCTCTCTTCATCTGCTCAGCTAGTTCACTTCCCAGTATGATCTCCCCGTCAATAACTGAGCTCTGAAACCACACATTGTCGTCGAACTGCCTACTCTGCAACATCCTACTCATGGCCCTTATTTTCTTCTTCTAAACTATCATAGGATGGAGGCCACTTTCAAATGGACAATCAGCATATTCAGAATTTTCGGTAGCCCATTTCACTTGAACATATGGGACAACAGCTAGGCTATCATCATCCATGGCATCTGTAGGAGGAACATATAACACCATATCCATTATAACTTTGCTAGCTGACGATCCCTCCCCCCAATCAGCTGCATCACAAAGTGGTATACAGAGATTAAAATGGTTTTCCCGAGAGATGAGATTTGTTCCCCTCTAAATGGTTATTCATACTAGTCTGATCTAAGGTAGAGGAAAAAAACCTGTCCCAGGGCCTGAAAAAGGAGGGCAGTCCACGCCCATCGCAGTGTCCTCACCACCATAGGGTACCATTGCTGCACAGCACAAGTGGTGTTTGAGTCGATGAATCTCCATTACTATGAAACTAGAAGAAATATGCGGCACAAAAAACAGTGATAGGTTGATTACCGGAATTTTCGTCACCACTTTCAGAAGTGTTTTGGCCAGGAATATCAGTTTCCATCAAATTGTTGGGAGCAGATGAATCCATAGGTTCTTCATTGTTAACCGGAACGATCTGCTGACTATTCTCCATTGGAGCATCAAGTGCTGGAACAATTAATTCGCTTCTGAACCGTGATTTAGCTACACATTTTTTCTTGCAGGGTCCTGGTTCGGCAAAAGGTTAGGAAGGAAAACAAATGACAGTCAGACCGGGCACACATGAATAATGCAACAAAATGTCAGCCGTCGAAGTAGGTGTGTGTGTACCCTTTTTGCTAGAAGAAGATAAAGTTTTGAATCTTTTGTATATATTGTACACAGACCCCTTGCGGAATGCCGTCTCTATAGCTTGCATGCTTGCACTTCCCGACGATTCACCTATTTGTCCAAAAATCCGAACAACCCAATTACTATAAACCAAATGGAAAAAGCGAGTATATTTCAATCTTATTCTGATTTTCACCTTCTCCACTAGAGTTCTTGGTAACAGACTGCGCCGACTTTTCCCCTCCAAGATGAATAGCTTTTAGGTCCACTTCTTTCTTCTGCGTGCTCGAGGATGAGGAATCTTAGTATCTCTTCAAAAAGCCCATCTTATCTAGTATGTTCGTATTTGCTTTCAGAGCTTCCTTCAGCTGATCCATTAACTAATGTAGACAGGAAGAGGTAACAATTTGTTATTCACTTCGTAAAAAAGGAGTTCAGGGTTTTTGTAGTATAACTGAAAGTTTATTTTTTCCTAAAAATAATAAGAGCACTCTTATACGAAAACTAACACCGCAGCTCTGTCCCTTTGTAGAAACCTGTAAACCAACATTGCAAATCAGCAAAACAAGAAAATATCACCGGCAACAAAAAGGTTAAAATTTGCTACATAGGACAAATTGCTTTTGCCTCCGCATAGAGGTGGTGTACCTGCAAGACTTCAACTGCAGAATACATACGCCCCACAAAACCAGTTACACTCCTGCTATAAACCACTTCATCATGCGGGAGGGCCTGTCGTGACAGCATGATTGAACATATTAATTCATAACCACCATTTTAGCTAAGCGTAGGCAGTGAAAATATGTGGTAATAAGCAAAGAAATTTTTATTTACCCTTGTGGCTCCAAACTGCCGGAACATGCCCCTGCTTTCGCTGTCGCGGTCCATTATGACAAAACCAATTATGTTGACCTCCGTGTACTGATATATGCGGGGGAGGTAGGTGTTCTCCAAGGTGTGCGATCCATAATCCAGGTTATCTATGTAGAAAACCTGCTTGTTATATAAAAACATTAAAGGAAAATGTTAGTAAGTGCCGACATACCAACAAAGATAGACTACAAAATTATTAGTACATCAGATGAACTTATATATCACCTGCAGGAAGAGTGGGCAACCAGTGATGTACAATTTCCTTTCACCGGAAGACAATCTAGACTGTAAGTCCAAGGCGGCCTTCCGTACCCCTTTGAGTAATAGAGCAGACCAGTTTAGTCCCTTAATCTTTGACGTATCAGCAATGTATGTCCATAACCCATAAGGAATGACAGGAGTAGTCCCACTGACAGAAAATCATCGCCCATGAATATAAGACAGTGGCTATCTTGAAAGCGTCTTTCTGATATTCAGTGGAAGTTTCGTCGTAATCCATACAAAGAATATGCTCCATATGAGCAAATGTTAAGCAGCCTTTATTCTGTTCAACAGAGAGTGCTTCCAACATCATACCGAGATCTTCGCCAGTCAGGTTTCCTTCCTCAAAAACATACTGACCCTCCCGCTGCGTACCCATTACTAGAGACACGTCTACATCAGTTACGGGGATAACAAGCCCCCTACTAGTCTTGATTCTCATTGATTCAGTGTCAAGGTGCCTAAGAAGCCACAGTGTCAAGTGCTCATCCAACCGACCCCATTCTCCTATCCGACGCAAACAAGCAAAACCTATCTCCCTCAGCATCTTGGCTTTCAGACCGCTCATCACAGAAAAAATCTTAGTAGCCCTTCGCATCAGAGAAGAGTTCATTGTCTGGATTGTGTATTGTGGTGGTGGATTACAGTTCTCATCGCTAGCTCCGCCTGAACTAGCCATGGGCCTACAAAAAAATCGAATCAAAATCTGCCGCGCAATGACTCTTCAGACAGTTATAACGGTTGCTAGGGCCCGTGCTCATTACTACATAAAGTTTAGCTCTATAAATTGCTACACCGGTCCGTTTTCCCTAAAAAAAGACATACCCTACCACACAACTTAGTACATGTGCCTACGAGTGGTATCGTATCACCGTTCATATAAAAAAACCGCTAAAGGTATGGTAAACCATGTCAGTTTAGGGGGCTGAAATTTTTATGGGTTGTAATGCCATACGCTGCTATGGAAGGGTTTTTCCAATAAGATTTCGCGCGGACATATCCCTATGGTATACAACTGTAAAATGTTACCATTATCGCATAGCGTCCATATATATGAAAATTGACCGTAACAAGGAGGTGCTAGATGGTTGAATAAGTAATATTTTCGACGGTAAAAAAGGCAGTCGTTGATTCAAGATATATAATCCTAACTCAGAACAACGTCTGTCATGGATACGAATATTAGTTTTCACGCCTTGCGTATTACTTTCGATCAGTCTATCGTGCAGAGAAGCAAATTACATCAGGCAACTTATTTACTTGATTCAGCAAAAAGAGAACTACATAATTATTGTTCTGCACAGCTACATAAAATAGCAAGTCCAAAAAAATTGTTTCTCCAAAGAGCATTCATTTCGGATAAGTTGATTTATGATTTACAAATGGAGCCATGAAATGCTTGTTTCCATGCCTTACATGTATTTTTGCTGCAACCACGACTGAAGTCCAACTACATATATCACTACAGGTTTCATATGTGAAAACAAGCTTGCCACTAGTAGAAAACAGGGCATTGAGCCAAGCACAATGGAACCGGATGTGATACAAACCGGTTCTAAAGGGTCTGTCCCCTGGGCCCCACCCATGCAGCAAATGGCCGCAAGGCCTTTAGGACCGGTTTGTAACACAAACCGGTCCTAAAGGCCTTGCGGGCCATTTGCTGCAGGGAGGGGGGCCCAGGGGACAGACCCTTTAGAACCGGTTTGTGATACAAACCGGTTCTACAGGTTTTCTCATTTTTTGCAGCAACTGCGGGTCCCGCTGTCATATCCTTTAGAACCGGTTTGTAACACAAACCGGTCCTAAAGCCCTCCCCTAAACCCTACATACCACCCCGAGCTCAGCTCAATTTTTTCCAGCTCGAGCTCAACTCCATTTTTGCTCTCTGCTTCCTCTTGTGAGGTCTAATCCATCCCCATTTTTCTCCACCATTTGTCAAGATTGTTGGTACCTATCGGTTCTACGGTTAGCATCAACATTCCCTCTTCCGGCATTGCAAGTTTTGCTCGTTTTCTTGCTCATTTCATTTTTGTTGTGCTAGCTAGGTGTTTGATGAAATGCCTAAGCGATTTGTTATTCATTTTGTTATATATACAAATTGATGCAATTTGAGCTCAAAATTAATTATGATTTGTGGTTTTTTTGTGTCGCGCGCCTTGTCCCCTTCCTCACTGCCGTCGATCGCCCCATCACCGACACAACCTTGGTGAGCCTATTGTTTTTATTTACCAAAACAAATTTTGATTTGTATGATTTACGTATTTACTTGTATATAATTTTCTTATTGTGTAAGATTTTTTTTATATACATAGCGCCATGGTTTTGATATCCGTCCCCGTTGGCCCTCGTCCAGTCTATGATTCGGATGTGGTATATTATCTTTTTTCACTACATATTTTCATTTCCTAATTATACGATAATTACTTACGCCGACCAACTTGACATAGATATTTTTATCTAGGAGGTAGTGGAACCGGAAATGCCAATCGACCCTATTGTTGAGAAGTTATACTTAGTTGAACAAGAAAATGTTGGCTTGAAAGAAACATTGAAAAAAACTGAAGAAAGGTTGGAAAAAACTGAAAGAGAGAAGATGACCTTGGAAAAGGTTCTTGCCGGTGTCGTCGATGGTCACAAGAGCGAGATGGACGCAATGCGCCTGAAGATTAGAAAGATTAGGAAATATGCAATTAGTAAAGAGGCTTGGTATCATTATGCCGTCGGGTCAATTGTTACCTTTGTTGCGATTTTGATCGCATTTGTTGTTGTTTTTAAATGCATTAATTAGAGAGAGTTTTTATGGATGGTTTCAGTGTGTATTTTTATGAGAACTATATATGTACGGTCACTATACGCTAGTTTGGTATTAACGTGTGATGAACTTTTTGTATTAATTAATTAATTTAGTCATGATGATTTAGCATAATGGTTGTTGATAAATTTATATAATGCAGATGAACCGGCAATGGATGTACAGTGATCGACGTCGTCCCGAATTCCTTAATGGCATGCATAGTTTTCTCAATGTGGCTGAGAAAAACAGGCAGAATGGATTTATTTTTTGTCCATGTAAAAAATGCCAGAATAAGAGGAATTTCCATAACTCAAGAACCATACACACCCACCTGTTGCAAGAAGGCTTCATGCCCAGTTATTTTTGTTGGACCAAGCACGGAGAAAGAGGGGTTGTAATGGAAGACAATGAAGAAGAAGAGGATGATGATAATTATCCTATGTTCGGTGAACACGGTGATACTGAAATGGGGGAAGACGAGCCTGAACTTGAGGACATTGTTGATGAGTCTGATGATGATCTTCGTCAGGTCATTCGTGAAGAACAGATAAACTGCGCAAGTGAAAACGAGAGGTTGAAGTTGGAGCGCATGTTAGAAGACCACAAAAAATTGTTGTACCCAAATTGCGAAGATGGCCAGAAAAAGCTGGGCACCACCCTGGAATTGCTGCAATGGAAGGCAGAGAATGGATTATCTGACAAGGGATTTGAAAATCTGCTGAAAATAATGAAGAAGATGCTTCCAAGAGATAACGTGCTGCCCTGCAGTACATACGAAGCAAAGAAGGTTGTCTGCCCTCTAGGATTGGAAGTGCATAAGATACATGCATGCATCAATGACTGCATCCTCTACCGCGGTCAGCACGAGAATTTAACTGCCTGCTCTAACAACCCAACTACAGAGTTTACATGATTGGTACTTGGAGGCCGCAAGGCAGAAGAGAGACTGTATCATGGCTCAAGTTCAGGATCAACACTACTTCGGAGATTACGGTGTCGAGCTTGGGTTCGATGATTTCTTCCAGATGTACAATCAACGTGCCCTCGACAAGTCTATCCTCATCTGCTACTGTTTGTAAGTGATTTATTTGTGTAATTTAATTATTTAGTTAACCTCGCGTTCGTTGCCCGTATAATTATCACTCACGACATTATTTTTGTACGCTACTATGCAGAATGAAGATTCGTGAATGCAGACTGGCAGGAATCTGGGACTTTGGGTTCATTGACCCGTATTCGTATCATCAAAACACAATAGAAAGGTTCAACAAGGATACACCGGATGATTTGCTAAGGTTTTTGAAGCGATAAAGTACCAAAAAAGAAATACTTTGGCCCTACGGATTCAAGTGAGTGTTACTGTCTTGTAGACATTCCATTTTGCTTACCTGATGTTAAGTGTAATTGATGAGTATGCATGACTGCGTGTGTACACGTGCGCAGCGGCCTCTTCATATTGTTCATCATTAGAATCGATAAAGGACAAGTTGAAGTCTGGGACTCGTTAACCTGGGGCGCTGACACATGGAAGACCGCGCGTCAGATGCTTCAAAAGTATATATATATCGTCCTCTTTCGTTCATCGGCCTCTTTTTCGTTCATTTCCTGATATCAAGTAAGTAATAATTAACTCTTCTGTTCATTTTTCTTTTGTCGCCCAGGGTTTGGCAAATGTTCATCAAGGAAGAACCCGGTACATGGGCAGACAAACTCCACTTTCAGATTAACAAAGTAAGTAGTACTACGTACCCCGATTTCAATACCATTACCATTCTCTTGATTATTATTAATTTGACTGAATTATGTTTCTCGTATATAGAAAGTCCCGCAACAACCACAGGGAACTGATTATTGTGGATACTACGTTTGCGAGTTCATTCACAGGACGATCAATGAGAAATCCCGTACTTCCAGAAATCTAGAGGTACGTAACCGGATCTTCACAACTTTATTTATGTTGCCATTAATTTTGTTTAGTTTGGTTCATAACTTAATTGTTTTCATCTACTTCTTTTAAAGATGGCACGAAAGCGGGCGCTGCTCAAACCAA
Organism: Alopecurus myosuroides; assembly: GCA_028641055.1. Lineage (NCBI taxonomy): Eukaryota > Viridiplantae > Streptophyta > Magnoliopsida > Poales > Poaceae > Alopecurus > Alopecurus myosuroides. The sequence continues at coordinate 644,647,688 of CM054057.1, forward strand.
TCGACCGTTGCAAGGCTATTGCAGAGGAATTGGCAGGATTTCTTCTCACGCAAGTCATAGCAGAAGACGGAGAATTTTTCCATCCTATGAACCAATAGCCAGCTCCCTTCTCTATGCAAGTATACAGCTATTGAAAACGAACTTCAGATTATGTAATTCTCGGTCAATTACTTCGTGTTACATGTATATATATATGTACTTTTATTTGGTGCATCAACATTTAACCGCAAACACGGAATCGGAAACACTTAACAGCAAACACGGAATCGGTGTTTCCGGATACGTATTTCCGATTACGTGTTTTCCGATTCCGTGTTCGTAAAAAACGAAACACGGACACACGGAAACGGAAAGACTAAACGGAAACACGTAAACGGAAACCCTGAAAATACGAAACACGTCCTAAACCCTAAACCCTAAATACGGAATCAGAAACCCTGAAAAGAAAAGGAAAAAAAAAGAGAAAAAAAGCTTTAGGACCGGTTGGTGTTACCAACCGGTTCTAAAGGTCCTCCGCCTGCGCGCGCTCTTCGGCGCCCACGTGGAGGCCTTTAGAACCGGTTGGTGACAGACCGGTTCTAAAGGGGGGGGGGCCTTTAGTCCCAGATACGTAGCACCGGATTTGTATCCGAGTCCAAAGGCCCTTACAAATCGGTGCTACTGCCCTGTTCTCCACCAGTGTGCGTACTAAAACCCTGACCCTAAAAACAAACAGTTACTGAATAAAAGCAACCCAACTATTACTTAAGTGCCTTTATTTGGACAAATGTATATTCTTTTTCCCTACAAAATTGTTTTGCAAACTACTTGAGACATCCAAGTGTTTATTTCCTCTGTTACTAACCTGCTAGCAATGCCCTGCCTCTAAAAATCTCTTTTTGGCCCGATCCTTCCTCCTCAATTCCTCCAAGAGCTCACTGGAAGTGTATAGAATATAGTCAACATCTTGTACTACAAGAAGTGAATCTGAAAACCAAATGCAATGAACACAAGGGGTGCAAAAATTTACCTTCGATGACTCAAAATACGATTTCAGACTTGTTATGACATGTTCAAGAAGTATATGCAGCTACAGCCAATAAGAACCTGCATAACAATCAATGATAAAAGTATCAGCACAGATTCAAAAAAGCAAATCCAAAAAATTGGTTTCCCCATTAGGCCTTCATTTATGATTAGATGCTTGCAGTAAGAGTAGCATGGCCATGTACTAGAGGAGTTCAAGAGAGAAGATGTACTAGAGGAGTTCAAGATAGAAGATGGAAAAGATAGCTCAGACTTACAAGTTTCACTTGGAAGAGGTTGTAGTGGTCAGGGAAGTGCTCGAGCTACGCTTCCTCCAGCTTATGCCAATAAGAACCTGCAAAACAATCAATGATAAAAGTATCAGCAAAGATTCAAGAAAGCAAATCCAAAAAACTGGTTTCCCCATTAGGCCTTCATTTATGATTAGATGCTTGCAATAAGAGTAGCATGGCCGTGTACTAGAGGAGTTCAAGAGAGAAGAGGGAAAAGATAGTTCAGACTTACAAGTTTCACTTGGAAGAGGTTGTAGTGGTCAGGGAAGTGCTCGAGCTACGCTTCCTCCAGCTTGGTAGTGTGCTTATGAGCTCTCTTGGCAAGCTATGCAAAGGGAGATATGGGCAGGGTGTTGTCTAACAAGGAGAGGATGTGTGCATGGAAGGGGGCTAAAAAGGGCCGGCTGTTTACTGTGCGGACGCATGTCACTGCTTGTACCTCCTTTCTTCTCCATGTAGGCTGCTCGTAGAGTACTTGTACCTGGCTTCTATACTGTAGGTGTAATCATCATGCTTTTTGGGAGTAGATGTTGTAAATCAATTTCAGAGGTACCGTCGAGTGGACACCAATGAACCAATCTGCACGAAAAAACATAGAGATGGGCTTCAGTCAAAGCTGAAGGACATTGCACAGCATGTGAGAGAAAGAGTGGCAACACGACCATACCTTAGAACACTGTACAGTACTTTGTACCATCACAAAAGGTGAATGAATAGTTACCAGCAGCCCTGCTACAATTTCCAACGGGGGAGATCTTCCAACAAAATCTCAGAGAGTGGACAAAGCATGTACATCATTTTTAATAGAACGAACTGAGCATTATGAACAACCATGTACAGAATAAATTATGGGACATCAAACATTCCATACAAGCTACCATTAGTCAACAAGTTATGTGCATTCTCATGTGATCTTACTAATATAAGGCTGGTTGTACTGAGTTAATCAAACAGTCCATACAGCTGCATAGTTAAAAAGATATCTGTCAAGTGTGGTAGCTAGAATAGCAGTTGAAACACAGTACGACTGCTTGAATGATAATCCATATTGGTTTATCACAGTAAACATTTTAGGCAGAGGAAAATTTGCCTAAACATAAGAGGTTTCCTGCTTAAATAATATGAGTCTGAATAGAGGGCAATACACTGCCATTTGTGGACATCCTGGTTACATCAATAATTGGGGCATAAAATCTAGTATTACATATTCCAAAATCCTAGCTCAGGTGAAATTTGATCTACTGCCAAGTTATCTAAATTGGCCACGTGCATCCTAAGATCAAATGAATGAAAGACGACGGCGCTTACCGCTCGACTCATCTGATTCGTCAACTAAAAAGACCCTAGACCTTATGTAACCCTCTTCCTCGACAACCTCGTCGTACTGGCTCTGTATGTTGTTGGAAAGCTTCTCCCCTGACAGTAGTTTCGCATTGGGGAATTCAAAGCTGAATCCATCATGATCACCGGTTCCTTCCTTGTACTGCAAACCTTTGTCCTACAATCCAGGAAAAATAAAAATTCAGCTATAATCTCTGTTGTTTCAAGAAATTATTAAACTGCTAATTTGTCATAGATCAAAATGTTCTCCATGGCTGATTACCTATGAGGATAGGACTTTTGGATAAGACCCTATCTTGCCATCAGACTGCATGGAAAACATGTGTGCATTTGTAAGTTATCTTGCAAAGTTTCTATTAATTCCATGTTGCTGTCAAGACTAGAAGTTAGACGCCGCGATAACTAAATTAAGAAAGAACCAGTTGTCTGTGTAAAGGATTCAATTACCTGGATAAATGCAATGGGAGGGCTAGGAGTATGTTCTGCTGCTGATGGGTCTGATATGATACTTGCACCTGCTGGAGAAGCAATAGAAACACTCCTCTCATCATCTGCCTGGTATCCAGATAGGATTGGTGATTCCTGTAAACAGAGGAATTAGTCAAAGAGTTGTTGCAAACTACAGAAAAAATTGAATTGAATGGAGAAAAGAGATAAAATGATCAGAACATTTCCACTGAAAACTGCCCAGATGAAGATGAGAAATCTAAGGCTCCTAGAGAGAACATGCTGCTCTTGAGACCTGCAGTTGTAAAGATTGTTGTGACTGTGGATAGTGCACACAAGACACTCCTATATATATAGATTCAGCTGAATACTATTGTGTCCATACGTCAGTGCAGGAGTAGAGAAGATAAAAAAATATGAAGTTAGGTGCTACATAGGGTAAAGAGTAGCAGTGTAGAAGCTATCCCCCAGACAAAGGAGCTTGAAAAGAGGAAAGTTGCATCATACTGCCTCAAGGTGCTACAGTCCTCTGTACCTGGACTGTGTACCCCCAAACTTTGACTGATGAAGCAAAAGAAATTTGCTTGTTTTCAGTTTCCCACGTCCATAAAAAAATATGCTTACAATAATTTGGTGAATGATAAAGCATTTATCATTTTGATAGTTTTACTACTTGTTCTTTCCAATTTTTTCCATCAAAGAAACTGACTATTCTCCTACCAATAAAATGCTTACATACAAAAACAAAAGTCTGAGACTCCCAAAAAATCTGTTTTGGTTTCTCTCTTTTCTGTACAAATGTTTTTCTCAAAAACTATGTCACTAGTGGATGTACATTTTGGCCTTAGAAAAAAAATGTGGATCAAGTTACAATAGATCGCCAACATCATTTAGAAATCCTCAGCTTAACACCTACATTGCAGAACCTACAGAAAAATATAAGTAACAATCCAGAAACCTAACGGCATCCATGCGGCTATTTAGCTACCATCGTACTAGTTTGGTATAGTCCCCTTTCTACTAATACATAAAAAATCATCCCAGGAAAAAGAATTCAACAAAGCCTTAGAATGGTCTTTTTGTCTAATCAGGTTGAATTAGCAGTAAGGTAACATCCCTACAAGTAATTAGCTGCTCAGGATTTTTTAGTGGACTAGACAATATGTAATCCAATCAACCAGGTATTAAGAGAACAATACATATTTTTAAACCTGAATGGGGTCCAAATGGCAGAATACGTTGCCACATGGATGTAGTTGGCGGATCCGAATAATAACACAATAAAAGTTTCCTTATAGGCAGTTCTTATGTTCAAAACATAAGTTGGCAGGGTTCCGAAGGCGAATTTGATTTCTTAGCAAACTCATAGGTAGATTGGACGAACTACTTAAATTGATGCAGTACATTTATATTTCCATATCCAGGTCTTCCATGGTTGGAACCTTGGAATTGCAATATTGTTCTGTTTGTGTCCTGTTAGGTTGCATAGGCTGCATCTACTAGGTTTTTTCGTCTTGGCAGGGCCATCTCTTTGCTCACACGATGATGAGTTGTGACCACTCTGACGACAAACGCGACAGAATGTAGTCTGGCTTTCTGATCTAACACTTGGATGATTCTTTTTCACAGCCTTCTTCTTCGCCCCTGACTTTGTTGATTCTGCCGAAGATAGGAATCGGTTCTGCCTCGGCCTTCCTGCTTTCCTACTAATCAAAGGTGCTTTCAGTTTGGATAACATCTTCGCGCTCATACCATTGCTGCATCCTGTTTTTTCTTGTGGGGCGAACCGTTTGCTGAATGTCTCCGGTGCGGACTGGTAGCCTACGTGATCATTTTTGTCGGCTTCGTCTTCGCTTGAAACATCAAAGTCTGGTTCTGGGTTCTCTGGTATCCCTCGAGATGCAAGAGATTCAGCACACTCCTTTCTTGCCTCTTTAAATTTCCTCATGCATATTTTTGCGGTTTCCGTGTCTCTGTTGCCTATCTTGACTGTCTCCAAGGACGACATGTACAACAAGCTGTGTCTGAATGTTGCAGAATGCAGCGTGGGGTTGTCTCTGTGGTACATTGCTAGGTGTGCAGGCATGACATCTGGAGCATCCCTGGTCCAGCGCTTCAATACATGAGCAGGTGGTATTTCCCCGACACCGAGGTGAACCAGGACCTGTTCCGCGAGGGAAGAAAATTACACTTCAACGCACAACTAAAATTATCGGGTGTAAGCAAGGTGATATCCCATCTTAATCCCACTTAAAGCAAGACAAGGCAGATAAAAAAACTAACCCTTATAGCGTGGCAGCAGAGTATGCCGAAGTGTTGATACAACCCGCACTCACAGTCGTAGTACTGCCCCCCTCCGATCACGCGAACAAAAAAGTCCACGCGAGCCCATGCTTCCCTCTTCTCAGCAAACGTGTGATGCACTTGGTAGACGTGGGGGTCTTTTGTTCCATATACGACGTACATTGCACCCCTGTCGAACTCTTTTGTGAAAAGCTTGTACGACGCACTAGTGTATATCTTATAAGCATGCCTCTGTATAGGCCAGCACCCCTTTAGTTTTTTACGTCCTGTTGGTTTACATACGGATGGGGAATGATCAGTAACCGCAAAACAAACTTGACAACATATTATAATGAAGAAAAGGAATTATATGGTTGGAATAAAAAAAACTTCAACAAGTTTGTTGCTGGTTGTAATTCCATACCTGTTTCGTGTTGTGTTCCTCTCTGTCCTCCTCAACTGATCGATCATATAACATGACGCCATACATCCCAACAAAACGGTTCAATGGTGAGTTGCGAGGGATATAGGTCTTAAGCATATGGTTTGCGCTTTCAGACCTTTGTGTGCTCATCATCCTTGCGCAAAACTTGTCCTTCGAGTAAGGCTTAGCCCATTTTTCTCGGGCCTCATATGTCCTTATCATAAAGGGATTCTTTTGAAGGTTGTATCGGGTCACTAGGTCGTGCCAGGCCGCTTCGAACTCATCCACCACCAGCATCTCATTTACAACCTTGTTAAACTGCTGCCAGAAGGAAAGGTTTTTTGTGTAGACAGGACCTAGAGCTTCTTTAACATTGTTAAAGATGTGCCACTTGCACCAGAGATGTACTGTGCCTGGCATGCATGCTATAAGGGCTTCCTTCATAGCTCTAGCTTGATCTGCGAATAGTTCACATAAGAGAAGTTATACTACTGAAATTATGTATGCGTACTAATTATCTTTTTCCTTCAACATGCTACTTAGCAAATTATAAATTATAGCGGGCCTCACCGGTTAGAATTGTTGCTGGAGGCTTCCCCCCATTAGGGAGACAAATTCGTTGAAGACCCAGACAAAACTAGGAATCGACTCATCCTTCATCAGAACGCCAGCATAAATCACTGTCTGGAAGTGGTTGTTCACCCCCACGAATAGGCCGAACGGCATCTTGTAGATGTTGGTGCAGTATGTGGTGTCGAATGTGACAACATCGCCAAAACAGCTGTACTGCATTTTGGATCTTTGATTGGTCCAAATTAATGATTTAATCCGGTTCTGCTCGTCCGGTTCAACACTGAAAGCAAAGTCAGGATCTTCTGTCCTCATCTTCCTGAACATGCGAAGGGTCTTCTTCACATCATCATCAAGTTGCTCTTTTGCTAGCTGAGAGCAAACTGTCCGTATTGACCTCTTAGTGAATGGCAACTCCTTGACGGAACTGAAGAAGCTTCCTAAAACACCATGGACCTTTGTCAATGAGATGTTTTTTTCCCTCAAGAATTTTATCATGTCGCGAGTGTGCTCGTCTATGTTACGGTGGGATGGCTGATGGCTAGGTTGAGACTCCAAGTGCATAGTGTGTAGCTAGTGGCAAGCCTTCTTCCCCACGAGGGTGACTCGAGGGTTTATATCGGACTCTTGGGGAGCCAGTATTTCAGCAGTTGTCTTCCAAGCTTCCTCCAGGATCCTGCAAACAAGTAGAGCATTTTGTGCCCTCAACCTCACCAAGTGGTTGTCAAGCACAAGGTGTGAGACTTCTAAATTGCAATGCAAAACTGAAAGTAAATGTGGAATAATTAAATCTACTACTAAATGCAAATGAGAAAATAAATATGCAATGGATTGTTTTTGTATTTTTGTGATGCAAGTGGTGATGGAGATAATGTAAATTCGAATTGGAGATGCAAGTAAAGTAAAGTGCAAGTAAAGTAACTAGAGTGTTTTCTTATATTTAAAATAGGGCCGGGGTTCATGGTTTCACACTTGCATTCTCTCAAATAAAGTGGTAGACGGTGGACATAAAGATTTACATGTGAGATTACAATAACATGTTTAACATTGAGTATTTTCATATGGGCATGACGTCCTAGCATAGAGATCTCTACGGTCATATTGATCCCTCTTATACTCCACCAAGATGCGAAATAAATCATAACACCTCGATAATTAAGGAAAAACCGGAGTATAGCTTTAAGCAATGTGACATGAAGTTGAAGTAAGAACTTGCTAGATCTAGTCATGGAGATTGATTAGTGTCACTTCAAATCCCCGGTAACAAGGTACTCCTTTTTATCCCTAGTGAGGTAACTAATAAAGGTTTAACAAAACCTAAGTGGATCGCTGAACTTCTGTCACTTTCACAGCACTAGCCACCCCCCGTTACTCCAACTAATGCACCCACCCCCACACACGCTCTCAAGAACTAGATTGATCAAAGCTAGCAAATAAGAACGGGGTACATAGGATACATCTACTCAAATAACTCAAGAGAAACAATTGCAATCTCAGATTCAATAACTCATAGAAAAGACCCACCACATAGGAATTACAACGGTGCCCGTAATCATGTGAGGCAGCTCATATGGATCTAATTAGTGAAGCACATAGAGAGAGAGATACAAGTGCTACTTCCACAAACCGATAGCCCTGGGGTGGACTACTCCCTCTTCATGGAGATGTCGATGGAGATGACGTTGGAGGGGTAGGAGATCACACCGGCGGCGCCCCGCCAGAGTTTTCCCCCTCCAATCTGGAACTTCTGGTCTCTGTTTCGGTGTTTCGGCGGCGCCCCTCTCCGTAAGGGTACGGGGGACCCTTTTTATAGTCGGTTTTAGGTCAAGAGGGAGTCGGTAATTCGAAGATGGAAGGAATTGGGGCCACAGGGGCCAAAAGGGGGCCTCTCACGCGGCCAAGGAATCTGGCCGCGAGGAGGGTCCTCTTTTGGGCCTCCTTGCCCAATTCTCGTGGATCCTTCGCCCGCAAGTCTTCTCCTTCCAAAAAAATGACCCCCGCAGATTTTCAGGTGATTTCGCGGAAGTTTGCCCCCCTGAAACGTCAAAAATATAGAAAACGGGGTTTCTGACAGGCAGGGTTAATTCCATAAAAGTTGGGGGACTTTGTAATTTAACCCCAAAATACTATAAAACATTGAATTATACCTTTATATGATGCAATATGTAATAGAAAACCATGTGAAAATATGCAAAATTCATCTATGCATTTAAATGCATCAACATCCCCAAGCTTAACCCATGCTCGTCCTCGAGTATGAAGGTGATAAAACTAAGATGGATTTTGCATATTGAAACAATCATGGGATATCAAGGAGGATTATTCATGCTACATATAATCAAATGATTAATACTAGAAATGAGTAGCAATATACAATTCATGTTGTAAGAAATATCAAATATGCAAGCAAAGATGCTTCATGAAAGTTCACAAAGTGTATAATGAAATAAAAGCACTATGGACCAAATGCATACACAAAATGAAAAATAAAATCCTATATTGGTCAAAGAATTGCATAATGGAGAATAGAAAATATGGTGGACACTTTGGAGAAAATTGAGTAGAGGTAAAACATGATCAAGTCTTATTTAGCCGCTAAATTATTCAACTAAAATTACTAATTGAAATGTGGTATCCATTGATCTAGGACTCTCATTGCCCCTTTATCACTAGCATCTTAAATTTGTGAGTATTGAAGTAATGAGAATGACAAGGTGGTTGAAAGCCTCATGCCCCGTGAGTGTGAAAACCTACTCCATGATTACTCAACTTAAGATTCCTAATAAGCTTTGTACAATCATACTAAGTATTAATGACATCATAGAGAACCGCAAAGATGTACCTCTTGCCCCATGACATGGAAACAAGCCCATGTTACAATGACAAGATGAACAAACAGAGTAGACTCATCATCCTTTTTATTTTCATTCACTATTATGCATAGCTTCTTATTTTATTATAGGATGTGTTGTAGAGTCACTCAAGCTGTAAGTAAATTTCCACCATTATAAAGCATGGCTTGGGTTAGCGGCCCAATGCGTTTCTCTAGTCATATAGATATTTACTCATCAAAACTTACTATTCCTCTATTTCATTTCGGCATGGCAGGAGTCCAAAAGCAAAAGTACATGATATCAACCAAATGTAATTTTTTTTGTGCAATGTTGAAAGATTTCCGGTGATACACGTTTATAGCTAGCTCCCAACCACACACTTGTCAAACGCAAAACTTGTGGCTCCCATTATTGGGTCATGTTTATTAGATGCATAAAAAGTAAAGTGTGCCTTCAAAAGTTCATGAGAGTCCTATCCCAAGTTCAACCCATGACAATTAATAAAGTGAATATCTTAATTTAGAACATAAATAACACAATAACATGGTGAACATACTCGGAATAGCAATGAAGCTAATGGGAAGATATGGTGGACTCACTGGAAATACTTGGCTAAGGAGTGTTGGAAACAAGTTTTTACTTGTTGGAATTTTCAAATTTTTGGGCTAGCAAGAGGGAGATAGTTGACCAGCTACTATGCATGCATATGTCCATAGAACTACTCATTTCATGAAAAACTAAATAAACCAGCAATTAACATCAAGGACATGAATAAGAGATAGCTCAAGACAACATTATTGCAAATTTCTACACATAAAAAGCCTATAAATCATGCAAACATATGTAGCTCTTCAAATCAACCATGGCATCCCTATTCCAAGTCATAATACTAGAATCCAATACATTCCAACCCCAAACTCCAGTAGCTCAATCTCATATAAAATTATGGTGGTGGTCTTATCAAAACAAAAATAAAAACAAAAACTAGACGCTTCAAGTCTCTACGATAAATGCTTTGCTTAGAAAAACAGAAAGTAGACGTGTGCTAACCAAAAGAGTGTAGCTCCAGTAGGGTATTCATCACATCCCCATGGCTTTCACCATTCTTGGATGTCTTGAGGCGCAGCTCCTCTATTCCCTGTGAAAAAAACTTCACAAAACATGTTTCTCCCATTCTTTTTCTGTGGGGTGAGATTAGCAAAGACAAACAAATCACATGCTTGCTGTGCAAAAATCCAAATCAAATGCTCCAGTAGATAGACAATAAGGTTCATTATGTTGTATGTTCACTCTCTTGCTTGAAATAATCATGGAAAATCGATTCCCAAGCCCAAAGAGTGCATAAAACAAAACAAGGCAGAATCTGTCCAGAAAAGCAACAACAACAAAACGAACGTTTTTCCCTAAGCTAGACTCGTCACAAAATTAAGCCAATTTTTGTGCTTACATAAGACAAAAAGTTTCAGAACATACTAAAAAATTAACTCATTCCGACATACCAATAAAAAACGTAAAATCATACGGTGAGCAGACTCGTGCTGAAACAGAAATTTCATGCACTAGGATAGCAACTTATAAGTCCAAATGGGTTTGACTTGACTCTTTATTGAAAACTCCAGAATTAAAACAAAAAAAAACTAATATATTGAGACAGAAAGAGGACACTAGGAAAATCCAAACAAAAACAACCGGGTTGCCTCCCGTAAAGCGCTTTCTTTATAGCCATATAGCTAGGCTTTACTTACTTGATAATCAAGAGGGACAAAGCTCATGAGGGAGCTTGTTCTTCAGCGTGCCCCTCTTCCTTGGAAAATGCTCCATGATTTTCTTGTGAGGGAACTGAAACTTGACATTCCCTTCCTTGGAGTCTATGATTGCACCTGTAGTACGAAGAAAAGGTCTACCCAAAATAATAGGACTAGGGGATTTATCCCCCATATCCATAATAATGAAATCAACGGGTACGAAAGTCATATGCAATTCAATCATAACATATTTTACTTGTCCTACAGCATGTTTAGTAGAGTTATCAGCAATGACAAATTCACTTGAGCACTTTTCTAAATTTTCTAGTTCTAGCAATTCATATAATTCTTTAGAGAGTACCGATACACTAGAACCTAGATCTAACATAGCATGGTGAATTTCTTTTCCAATTGAAACTAGCACCTTGGGGATCCATGCATCCCCAAGCTTAGGAGGTATCATGGCCTCATTCTTGTACCTAGCAATTTTTTCTTTCAAGACATGATTAGCAATATAAGATCCAAAGCCAGGTTGATTAACATTTATAGTGGGATCACTAGCAAATTTTTGTAGAGTAGCAATAAGTTCTTGCAAGCTGATTTTGTCTAAATCAAGCAATGGATCCTTAATTTCAGTAAGCATCATAATTTCCTCTACTTTACTCTCTAATTTAGCTAGCATGCTCGATTCATGAGGACTAATTTCATCTTTGCTAGCAAGAAAAGACATATATGGAAGTGAATATTCAGGGTACTTCACTATTTCATTCAAAGTTTCTTCTAAGCTAGTAGGGACATGCTCACTTGTATTCTCAGCAATATGATCAATATTTTCAATAATAGGAGCAGCAATGGTAATAGAATTCATTCCTACACTAGGTTGTGCTTGTGGCTTTCCTGCTGACATGCTTAATAGAGTTGCTTGATTATCAGCTAATTTTGACAATGCTTTATCTAAATTCGAAGATTGAAGTTGCAATCCTTTAATATCACTACTAATGGATGCAATAGACTTATTTAACTCATGTATCATAGCATTGTGACTAGCAACTTGTTCCATAAGAAATTTATTAGATTCAGAAATTTCACTAGAAGGCTTCCACTTATTTTCATTAGCATTAGGGTATGGAACAAAAGGTTTATTTGGCACATAAGGAGGTTTACTATATGAATTGTAAGCATTACCAAAACCATTGCTACCATAATTCCTAACAAAATTAACATCCACACTTTCAGAATTACTACCAACTAGCTCCTGCAAAGGCACATTCTCCATATTTTGTTTAGTAATAAAGGCAAGAATAGTGTCCATTTTAGAAGACAAATCATTGGTTTCTTCAATTGAGTTTATTTTCTTAGTGGGATTGGGTGCTCAGTATTCCATTGACTATAATTTTGCAATATGCTTTCTAATATGCTCTTAGCCTCACCTACAGTTTTACTCATAAACGCACCTCCAGCAGCAGAATCAAGTATATTTCTAGACATGTAGTTTAGACCATTATAAAAAGAGTGTAGTATGGTCCATTAATTTACTCCATGTGATGGGCATGTTCTAAGCATTAATTTAATTCTATCCCATGCCATGGCTACATGTTCATTATCATTTTGCCTAAATGAGAGGATATTATTCCTATTTTGCAAAATTTTAACGGGAGGATAATATTTCTTAATGAAAGCTTCTTTTAAATCATCCCAAGACTTTATACTAGCTGTAGGTAGTGAAAGTAACCATTCTTTAGCCTTTCCTCTAAGTGAAAAAGGAAATAATTTCAGTTTTAAAACACTACTTTCCACATTTTTAAATTTTTGCATATCACATATTTCCATGAAATCATGAAGATGCATAGAGGCATCCTCCATAGCACTACCACCAAATTGCTCTCTAGTAATTAAATTCAATAAACTAGGACTTACTTCATAGCTTTCAGCTTGTATTTCAGGTGTCGTAATTGGCCTAGCAATGAATTGGTCATTGGGTGTATTTGTGTAGTCACTTAATTTAGTTCTATCACCCATTTTAACAGTTTTTATGTAGTTTTTAATTTTTTATGCAAAACTGAAAAGTAAAGTAACTAAGCAAATTCGAAATACTAAAATAATCTAGATAACTAAATGCAAAACTAAAATGCAAACTAAAATAAAATATGCAAGACAAAACAAAAACAAGAACAAAAACAAAACAAAAACAAGACAAGAAACAAAACAATCTACTTGAAAGAAGGTGGAGATAGAAAGGACGGTACTCACGTAGGTGCAACCTCCCCAAGCATAGGTGTTTGCACACCTTGTTGGTGATGAAGACTTCTTGTGAGCTCCCTTGGACAACTCCTTCACCTATGGCTCCAAGGCAACGGCGCCAGAAAAAACGCTTGATGGCTAGGTTGAGACTCCAAGTGCAGAGTGTGTAGCTAGGCAAGCCTTCTTCCCCACGAGGGTGACTCGAGGGTTTATATCGAACTCTTGGGGAGCCAGTATTTCAGCAGTTGTCTTCCAAGTTTCCTCCAGAATCCTGCAAACAAGTAGAGAATTTTGTGCCCTCAACCTCACCAAGTGGTTGTCAAGCACAAGGTGTGAGACTTATAAATTGCAATGCAAAACTGAAATTAAATGTGAAATAATTAAATCTACTTCTAAATGCAAACGAGAAAATAAATATGCAATGGATTGTTTTTGTATTTTTGTGATGCAAGTGGTGATGGAGATAATGTAAATTCGAATTGGAGATGCAAGTAAAGTAAAGTGCAAGTAAAGTAAATTGCAACAAAGTAACTAAAGTGTTTTCTTATATTTAAAATAGGACCGGGGTTCATGGTTTCACACTTGCATTCTCTCAAATAAAGTGGTCGACGGTGGACATAAAGAATTACATGTGAGATTACAATAACATGTTTAGCATTGAGTACTTTCATATGGGCATCACGTCCTAGCATAGAGATCTCTACGGTCATATTGATCCCTCTTGTACTCCAGCAAGATGCGAAATAAATCATAACACCTCGATAATTAAGGAAAAACCAGAGTATAGCTTTAAGAAATGTGACATGAAGTTGAAGTAAGAACTTGATAGATCTAGTCATGGAGATTGATTAGTGTCACTTCAAATCCCCGGTAACAAGGTACTCCTTTTTATCCCTAGTGAGGTAACTAAGAAAGGTTTAACAAAACCTAAGTGGATCGCTGAACTTCTGTCACTTTCACAGCACTAGCCACCCCCCGTTACTCCAACTAATGCACCCATCACCCCACACACGCTCTCAAGAACTAGATTGATCAAAGCTAGCAAACAAGAACGGGGTACATAAGATACATCTACTCAAATAACTCAAGAGAAACAATTGCAATCTCAGATTCAATAACTCATAGAAAAGATCCACCACATAGGAATTACAACGGTGCCCGTAATCATGTGAGGCAACTCATACGGATCTAATTAGTGAAGCACATAGAGAGAGAGATACAAGTGCTACTTCCACAAACCCATAGCCCTGGAGTGGACTACTCCCTCTTCATGGAGATGTCGATGGAGATGACGTTGGAGGGGTAGGAGATCACACCGGCGGCGCCCCGCCGGAGTTTTCCCCCTCCAATCTGGAACTTTTGGTCTCGGTTTCGGTGTTTCGGCGGCGCCCCTCTCCGTAAGGGTACGGGGGACCCTTTTTATAGTCGGTTTTAGGTCAAGACGGAGTCGGTAAGTCGAAGATGGAAGGAATTGGGGTCACATGGGCCAAAAGGGGGCCTCTCACGCGACCAAGGAATCTGGCCGCGTGGAGGGTCCTCTTTTGGGCCTCCTTGCCCAATTCTCGTGGATCCTTCGCCCGCAAGTCTTCTCCTTCAAAAAAAATGACCCCCGCAGATTTTCAGGTGATTTCGCGGAAGTTTGCCCCCTGAAACGTCAAAAATATAGAAAACAGGGTTTCTGACAGGCTAGGTTAATTCCATAAAAGTTGGGGGACTTTGTAATTTAACCCCAAAATACTATAAAACATTGAATTATACCCTTATATGATGCAATATGTAATAGAAAACCATGTGAAAATATGCAAAATTCATCTATGCATTTTACATGCATCAATGGCCATTGCATTTTTTCACCGCAGCTTGTTGACACTGGGTGGTTGTGCACATCATCATATCTGCAAATGAACCAGCCATGGTCTTCTGTTCGGTGCAGCCTAATCATGGCCTTGCATCCGCGTCTCCTAGAGTTATTCTCAACTCTTCTGTCCCTCCCCTATAGTAGTTACAAATGGATTGCAGTTTAGTATACAGTTTTCGTTCAGAGAAATCTATAAGATTAGAATAAATTGCCACAATTGAAAATGATACATCTAATAAAAAAGTAATAAGCTCACCGCACTTCCACACTCGATATCTTGCATAGACCTATATGTATTAACTTTGTTGGTGTGGCTTTTCCCGTAGCGTATCCCAAGACCCTTTTCCCACGAGTAGAGGTTGAAAAAGTTATGTGCTTCCGCAACAGAATCGAATGTCATCCCAACCGCAGGCTCGAATATGTGAGCTGTTGTCCTGGTAGATGATCTCCTCATGGCGGTTTCAACAGCGCCCATGCCGTTTGATTTGTGATAATGTGGAAGGAACACCCCTTTCGTGTGCCGTTTTCTGCCAATGTAAAAAAACAAACGTTATAATACAGACAGAAAAAATTGCTAAATGACATCATGATGTTTAACGTGTAACACGGCATAAACGTCTGTAAGAACCAACAAATGCTAATGCTAGCTGATCAAATCACATATAATTGCCCCATGAGCCTTGTATATTTGGTTTAAGACACATAACAGCATTTTTGATCCCTCGTCAATCCTTTTAGATTGTCTGAAACAGATGAGACGGCTACGCTAAATTATGTATTTATTCAATAATATGCTACCCCAGAAAAAATCTAACATAATGCTCAGTAGCTAGACGATTAGGCCAAACACGGCCCCTACTAAGTAGAGCGATTGGTTCTTATCGTTTCACTGAGAAAAGGCGCATAGCATGTCTAAATTTCATCGCGTAAAGGCAACTGTATTGATATGTTATCTACCTTTTCTTCCATGGTAGCTGCTCTCCCTGGGGATCCACCGGTACATACTGCACGATAGGTATTTCAACCTCTCCACGTTCGGACTCCGGTATTGGGAATTCATAATCAAAGAGCACTCCTTCGTCGCTTGGTAGCACTTCATCCGTTGAGCATAATCCACCTACATCATCCTCCTCTGTGTCGCTCCATGCATACTCGCTGCCAGTAAACAGGGGAGTTAAAAATGAGAAATCAAAAAGTGTTCGCAGCAAGTGTTCGTTAGGAGTTTATGCTACTGTAAAAAATCGTTTGCCGGTGTAAGAAATAATTCTAGGGCTGTCATTGTAATAGAATTATAACATATTTTTGCAGAAATAGAGGTAATGATAGGATATACATCAGTGTAATAAAGATGCACTGTGAGTTTCAGATGGTAACTGTCTGAGACGTAAGAAGGAATTTGTTGAGGCAGAAAAATGTGTACGCTTACCATTCTTTTCCATCACTGTCACCTGACAACTCGTTATCTGATGTCTCATCGCATGATGGGTAGAATTTTCATATATAGAGGGAAAAAACAGAGCCTGTGACTTAAGCTCGAATCCAGCAGAGTGTAATACTGTCGGGCATTGTGTCATTCAAAAGAGCAATTAGCAGTTGGGATGTCCTATTCCTGCACTTTCCTGGTGGGATTTCGTGATGATGAACCCAACTCCACGATGCGCTCAAATTGAGGGTTGTCCTGCCTTTCGCGCGAGGGTGAGGATGCAATCCTGCAAACCGCATGAACATTGGGCGGCAGGGTGAGCTTGAATCCGACATCGGACAGAAATAAGAGAGAAAAAAGCATTTTTGGGCCTGGGGGGTGAACTCACCTTCCATCTTGGATCGGTGCCGTATCACCGACGGCGGCGAGCAACTCCATGTATGAAAGCCCGCTGTCCATCGAATTCGGCTTGCCTGCTGGTACCTTCCGTGGGCATGTAGATTGATAAGGCAGCGTGTGCTCGAGGTGGAAGAAGGAATCAATTGAGTGGAGATCGCATTGGCAGAGGGGGGCTGGAGGTTGAAGATGAGCGCAAAAACGAGATCCGGGAGAAGGGGGGCTTTTTGGCCTGAAGATTCCCTGAGCTAACTATGGCAACCGATTATAAAACTATGAGGGCATTTTCGGGATAGGGAACACGGATTTGGCGTGTCTGGTTAGGACAGAGAGATTAACTATGAGTGTTCTGTCAGAACATGGAGGTCAAACCGTTTTTCTCGTCTCAGAGCATGACTCTTATCCCTATGCGTTTCAATGGTGAGGATAGCTAGGGGAGATCCATGTAAGTGTGGTATCGCCGCACTCCCATTTCCAGCCTAGTCAAAAAATACGACTCTTTGTCCGAAATAACTGCCACACTCTAAGCGCCCCTTTGGGCACCAAAATGTTTTTGAAGTATTCTGAGACTACCATGAAAGTTTACAATGTATTCTAAGAATAACGTGGTTTCTAGAAATACAATGGTTTTAAATATGTTTGGCTTTAACAAAACTGTTGTTTTATATGCTTCGGTATTGAGTTATGACAAGGAAGGCATATTCCCACACGATCCTAACCCTAACCCTCGCATCGCTTACCTAGGCGACTCGGGGGGCTCCGCCCCCGCCGCCCTAGCTCGCCCCCCACCGCCCCCCTCCCCTTGTCGTCGCCCGAGGCCTCGCCGGGCACTGCCTGGGTGGCGCTCGTGATGGCGGCGACGAGGCATCTTCGTTCGCGCTTGGACAGGCAGCGACGTGGCGCTGGAGGTGGGCGTGCGACGTCGCCGCCGGGCAATGTCACCGGGCGCGGCATCTAGGTGGCGTGGCGGCGGGGATTCGCGACCGTCGAGGATTTGGCTGCCGGGAGCGCCCCTCCGTGGGCCGTCTCCGATCTCCTCCAGCGCACTACGGTGACTCCAACGCGGCTGGTGTGTGGCGCGACATCTAGGCAGCGTGGTGGCGGGGATTTGCGGTCGAGGATCTGAGGCTGCCGGCAGCACCCCTCCATGGGTCGTCTCCGATGTCCTCCTTCGGATCACTCTGGCGATGGCCGGTACGTCGGTGCTCGCGATTGGTGGATCCTAAAGGCGATCGATCCGGCGCTTCCGACGTGGATGGAACGTGATGGTTCCCGGGTGAAAACCTTGCTTCCAATCATGCTCGGAGCTAGTGATGGCGGCATCTTGAGTGTCGTCCCCTTCCTGAAGGCATCATCGAGGAAGCCCCATGGTTCTTCCCGTCACCTCCGGAGGAAACCTTAGATCCATGGATCGGATGATGGTGGCGCTTCTACGTCGTTACCTACTTGGGGGCATCATCCTTGGAGGAGTGCACCAGTCAAAGGGACCAGAGGAAGAGTACAGTGGTGGATGCAGGTTCCACGGTGGTCTACGCGGCAACAACAACATCGAAACGTTACCTCACTTCGGCCTGCTCCGGGGGAAACCCTAAATCTGGGCTTCCCGGATTGGATGATGGTGACGCCGCCATTGTCGCTCTCCTTCTTGAGGGCATAGTTTTGGAGAAGTGGCTAGAGGGTCCTGGAGATGAAGCGGTGTTTCTTCTACTGCATCGATGACGGTGGTTCTCGGCAGCTTGGTGTTGTGGGGTCTCGGTGTTGGACGCGGGATGATGGACGCGCGCAGAGTGGTGGTGTTGTCTGGTGACATTGTGGTATAGACGGAAGGTCTAACATGGTGGATGCTTTGATCGCTGTCGTAAAGACGGGTGAGCGGAAGACGGCGGCAACCCATTTCTGAGCGTGTATGTCGGTACGTGTTGCGGTGTGCTGGACCGGTTGTGCCCCTTGTTCGCTATCGGGCGGCATGGTGAGGCCTTCGGCTTTTTGATGATGGGCGTTGTTGGGTTCTCAGAGTATCAGCTATGTGATTGTCCACCCCCTGCATCAGTATTGTAGGTAGTGAGCTATCACTATGATTGGTGGATTCAGGTCTAGTCGATTGTTGTATCTACTTCTAAGACATGGTGATTTCTGTTCTATCATTTAATTAAAACCGGTTGTGTGCATCATTTTGATGCAGAGGCTGCGGTTAGACCTCCGTTTCTAAAATAAAAAAAATATATGCTTCGGTATTGACGTTGCACTGATTTTGAAGTATATAAAAATGAGGTTCATAACTTTTTTTTTCAAAATTGAAGTATTTTCTTGCTAGACATAGAGATACTGCAGTTTTCAAATATTTATTTTTAGAAATTATTCACCGCCAAACTAGCAAAAATCTCGGTTGCAACCCGATTTGCAACTGGGAAAAATATTAGTTACAACCCGATTTGCAACTTTTTCAAGCATACATCATGGAAAGTTGAATCATTTTCATAGAATAAGTAGCAAAGCGGCTAGATAACGCCTTTCAAGTTACAACACCAGTCCGAAGACTAGCCACTACACACGAAACAACCACAACGCACAAGGGCCTTGCCCAAGTTGAATCATAAAGTTGCGTATCGGCTAGCGCCGGTCACCTCCAAAGACCGGCAACTTTTTCCGAACTCTCCTCGTCGACGTAATATCCACCCTTGAGTGCCCAAAGATTTGGCGAGTGGGTGTCAGGACTTGAACAAACCCAAGAAATACGCTGATTGCAGAGTTGACGAGAGAGTGGTTGCTTCTTGATGACTTTGAGATCCCCGGCAACGGCGCCAGAAAAATTGTTGATGGCTACCCCAAGTGTAGGGTGTGAAGAGTGCAGTGGTAAGTTTTCCCTTAGATAGTAACCAAAGTTGAATCGACCAATAGGAGAAAGAAATCACTTCCGAAGGTTGATGCAGCTGATGTGGCAGGACGCACTACCGGTTCAGGAGCAACGTGGAACCTACACAACACAATAAAATCACTTGGCCCCAACGAAGCAGTGAGGTTTTCAATCTCACCGGTTTTGCTCAAAACAAAGAGGTTAAACGTATGGTGTGGAAAATAGTACTTGTTTGCAGTAGATGAAAAGAGAATAGTGATGGCAGTAGGAGAACAGTAGGAACAGTATGAGAACAGTGATTGCAGTGGTTGTATTATCAGTATAGAGGACATGGACCAGGGTCCACAGTTCACTAGTGGTGTCTCTCCAAAACAGATAGATAGCATGTTGGTTAAACAAATTACGGCTGGGCAGTCGACAGATATAAAGGCTGCACTGTAGTGCATATGCATGACATGATGATTACTATGTGATTCATGCGGGCATTACAACAAGATACATAGACCGTTATCCAACTACATGTATGACTAATAATCCACCCTCAGAGTGTCATCCGAGCAAACCTTGGGTATTAAGTTGCAAGGAACAGATAATTGCATTACGCAAAGTGTGTAATGTAAACTATAAAATCATCCTTAGAAAAAGCATTGTTGTTTTCTCCCTAATGGCAACAACACATCTCCCACCTGTTTACGTTTCTGTCACTAGAGCATGAGTGAAAGGGAGGCATGAACCCACTATCGAGCATAAATACTCCCTCTTCGAGTCACAAGCATCTACTTGGCGAGAGCATCTACTGGCAACGGAGAGCATGCAAGATCATAAATAACATACACATGAAAAGAACACGATAGATTGATAATCATTGGACATAGCATTTAATATTCATCGGATCCTAGCAAAAACAACATGTAGCATTACAATAAGATGATCTTGATCATGTTAGAAAGCTCACAAGATCTAAACATGAGGCATAAAGAGGAGAGAACAACCATCTAGCTACTGCTATGGACCCGTAGTCCAAGGATGAACTACTCACACATCATTTCGGAGGCGGTCATGGTGGTGTAGAGCCCTCCGGTGATGATTCCCCCTCCCGGCAGGGTGCCGAAGAGAGGCCCAGAACTCTCCCAAACTAGGGTTGACGATGATGGCGGCTGCAGATATTTTTGGTGGAAAAGGCTCGGGTCCTTAGAGTTAACCTCCCGAGAGGTATAAATAGGTGAAAGGGCAATGTCGGTGGGCGGCCAGGGGGGCCACACCACCCCCAGGCGCGGCCAGAGGGGGGCGCGTCGTCCTATGGTGTGGGGCCCCTGTGGCCCCCCTCCGGGTCCCATACGGACTCCGTGTGCGCGACAGAGTTCTAAGACTTCTGGGCTTCGAATCGTCCAATTCCGAGAATATTTTGGGAACACATTTTCTGAAATAAAAAACAGCAGAAAACAAAAACTGGCTCTGTTGCATCTTGTCAATAGTTTAGTCCCAAAAAATCGATAAAAAAGCATAAAGTGTAAAGGAAACATGCAACATATAGTATGAAAACAACATGGAACATAAAAAATTATGGATACGTTTATGATGTATCAACATCCCCAAGCTTAGTTCCTACTCGTCCTTCAGTAGATAAACGATAAAAGCAAATAATTTCTGAGGTAACATGCTACCAACATAAACTTGATCATCATAAAGTAAAATCATATGTATGTTGAGATCATAGTACTTTAAACACAGGCATGATAGATATAACTCTAACAATGAAACTTACCAATCACTTTGCATCATGAAAAGTAACACAAATAAAAGATAATGAATAATAATGCACTTGAAAGTTATACATTTGTTGCGAGTATAAGGAAAACATATCAAAGTGATATTTCGCTTGTCCTTGAGAGTGGGGCAAAACATAAATGCCAGGACACCTTCAAATTTCAAGTGGATGACTAGAACAAATAATTTCAGAGAAAGTAATAACACATCGTGAATCAATTAATAATAATCTTTGGTTCCAATGCACATTAAACTCAGAATAGAAACTATGCTCTCTCAACTGTGCATAAAGTTAGAAGATGGAGACTCAACATAAAAGTAAACGAAAGCCCTTTGCAGAGGGAAGCAGGGATTAACTCATGTGCTAGTGATTTTTATTTTATTAAACACAGGTATTGAAAACATTTTTAGAGAGGTGTATGCTTATGTCAGCGAATGGTAAATAGAAAATACCGTATGTCACAGGTCAACTAAACTTCACAAGAGCGGCTCCCATTGAAGGACGCAACTGGGGTCAGAAGGTCATCCCTGTTTCTCTTTTGTTTACACAATTATGCTTTGACTGATAAATCAGGGGCAAAAATAGTGAAGTGAATTTTATAGTAACCAATTTTGGGGCTGGGCACCCCGCTGCCAGCTCTTCTATCATTTTGATAAGCGGATGAAGCCACTAGATAAAGATTCTCTATTCACATCCTCATGAGCTAAAACGGGGGCACACAACTTCGCTAAATCTTCGGTTTCCCCGATCGCCTGCGAGGGGGATGAGGCCAACAGGGCTGCGGATATGGAGAGCCAGCTGGCACCCTTCCCGGTCAAGTACCTTGGCATTCCACTATCGCTGACGCGTCTCCCGGGTGAGGCCCTTCAGCTGATGGTGAACAGGTTAGCTGACAAGTTGCCCTCCTGGAAGGCATCGATGATGCCTAGGGCTGGGCGATTGGCGCTGGTACGTTTGGTGCTTGCGGCAATACCGTTGCACCAAGTAATCGTGTTGAGCCTCAACAAGAAGGTGCTCAAGCAAGTAAACAAAATTCTTCATAGCTTCCTTTGGGTGGGCAGACTGGATGCCAATGGAGGGCACTGCCATGTCAACTGGTCCAAGGTTTGCCGTCCGCTGAGGCTCGGGGGGCTTGGTATCCCGGATCTTTCCCGCACCTCTATCAGCTCGAGGATCCATTGGCTCTGGAAGATGCGCACCGACCCCCTGTGACCTTGGCGCAGGATCGATATGCAATTCTCCAGAGAAGAGAAACAGGTCTTCGACGTCTCCACCTACATGGTGGTTGGAGATGGCTCGTCTGCACTCTTCTGGGAAGACAGATGGTTGGATGGGAGCACCATTAGGGATATGGCGCGTGACCTATACGCACTGGTCTCCAAGGGGCGTAGACGTCAGCGCACGGTGCAGCAGGCGCTGACTGAGCGCAGCTGGATCTCCGACTTCACGGGTGCACTTAGCCCGCTATCCCTCTGGAAATATGTCTAGATTTGGGCCAGGGTGCAGGAGTCTCATCTCTCGGAAGCGCCGGATAAGCTCATTTGGCGCTGGACGGCAGACGCCTAGTACTCTTCCCGATCCTGTTACAACACCCTTTTGAGGGCTCGTTGCCTTCAGGACCGTGGAGGCTCATTTGGCGGACCTGGGCTCCCCCGAGGGTGAAGTTCTTCATCTGGCTAGCCTATATGGACAGATGCTGGACTAGCGAGCGTTTGGCGCACCGCGGACTCCTCCATACGCCTCGCGGCCCGCTATGCGACCAGTCGGTGGAGACCATGTCACACATTTTGACCAGTTGCCCCTTCTTTCGGAAGATCTGGCATGATGTGCTTTCCTATATCCGATCCACTTCGGCTCCTCCAGCATATGAGGGGGTCTTTACAGACTGGTGGACCTAAGTGTTGAGCGCCACCCCTCGCCTGCTGCGTAAAGGCACCTTGTGTCTGATCATGCTGGCGGCATGGTGGTCTGGAATCACCACAACAAGACTGTCTTCAACAACGCGCGCCCCTCGACGGATCTCCTCATTGCCACGATCAAGGCCGAAGCTCTCGAGTGGGCCTCTGCGGGTGCCTAGACCCTACGGCAGCTCATCCCCTAGATAGGTTGTGTGGGTTGAGTTGTACGACATGGTGTTAACCCTTCTTGGGGCTTGTACATATTACTCTATATTCTATCAATGCATCGAAACGCAAAGCTTTTGCATTTTCGCGAAAAAAGCATAGAATTAAAATAACATCTAGCATGACATGAAAAAGTCTAGCCATAGTCTATACAAGATTGTATTTGCACCGTTATAAGCACGAAAATTGTACTACTGCTTTCCAACACCAATCATTTTATACTAAACAAAAACTCTCCAAGAGATATAGAAATGAAACAAGAGAGTACTAACATAACTTTACTAGAACTAATAGCTCTGAATAAGAGATGCATGAAAAACATGAGCTAAATGGATTTGCAACAGCTAGAAGAAAAACTAAGAATACGAGCATGGAAGAAAACGAGTATTCATATGAAAAAGAGGAGAGTGTCTCCCTCCCACACAAAGAATGCTAGATTCCAAACATATTTATTGAAGCAAGGAAAACAAAACAAAAAACAAACAGACGCTCTAAGTAAAATGCATATTATGTGACCGAATAAAAATATAGTTTCACTAGAAGTGACCTGATAAATTTTTGATGAAGAAGAGGATGCCTTGGGCATCCCCAAGATTAGATGCTTGAGTCTTCTTAGAATTTGATGGGATGAACCAAGAGGGCATCCCCAAGCTTTGCCTTTGCACTCTTCTTCATCACATTATATCACCCCCCTTCTCTTGACACTTGAAAACTTCCTTCACACCACACTCAATGTAATTCGCATTGATCAATCAAAAATTCACATGTTCTGCATGGAAACAAGCATTATTAATACTTTTTAAACATTAGCTACAGCCACTGATGTTTCGTGAAGCAAAGAAATCCACTCAACATAGTAAAAGAGAGAATGAAAGTAAAAAAGGCAGAATCTGTCAAAACCAGAACAGTCTGTAAAGACTAATTTTTTAGGGGCACTTACGTTTCTCAGATCGAAAAACGTAAAGCTACAAAAAGTTTCGGAATTATTTGAGGAATAAGTACAAAAGATTGTAGGTCATTTTGATCTTTATGTGAATTATGCGATTTTATACGGTGGACAACAGAAATCTGTTTCCTGCGTAGAAATCCAAAACCAACCTCAACTTTCACTAGAGACTTTACTTGGAGCAACAAATGCGAGGAAATAAAGACAGAAAGGAGTTGCTACAGAAGTATACAACACCTGGAATCAAAGAAAACAGGAAAAAACAAAGCAAAAAAATAAAACCATGGGTTATCTCCCAAGAAGTGCTTTCTTTACCGCCTTTTAGCTAGGCCCAGAAAACTTAGAATCAAGTATTTTCAAGTGAAGAAGCGTCCAAATCAATAATCTCCTCCAAAACACCACTTGTAGAAATTGGTACTTTATGTACCCCTAAAGATGATTCAACATGCAAATCACTTTTAGTTTCACTAAAAGTTTTTATCAATTTCAAACACATTAGGGGGTTTTGGTTTAGGAACCTTGGGGACATACATAATTTTTTTGCTGGTTTCCCATAAAAGTTTTCTCCCTCTTAAACTTAACAGAAGAAAATGTTGAACTTAAAGTTTCCATAGCCTCCTCTAGTTTACCAATCCTAGTGTTTTGATTATCATGGATATTGCTAGCTTCTAAAATAGTAATTCTCTTATTGATACTCACTATTGATTCATTAACTTTGCTAGCATTATCAAGGAAATTTGGAAAAAAAAATCTCCATAGAGTTCAGCTTTTTTATAACATCATCTAAAGTGATCTCAGTTTTAACAACTTTAGTAGGTGGTGTTTCAACTAAACTTTGAATTAAATTACAGACTTCTAAAGTAGGAGTTCCCAAAAAATTACCACCTGTAAGAGTGTCTAGAACATAACTATACGAGCTAGTAATACCAACATAAAAATTCCTAAGAAGGATCAAGGTAGAATATTTTTAGTACATCTATGATGAGCATCAGTTATTCTATACCAAGCATCTTCCAAACTTTCTCCTCCTTGTTTCTGAAAAGAACGAACCTCAACTTCAGGAATACTCATGTTAACAAAAAACAGGATAAAAATAACAACTAGAGTAAGAACTAATTTTGTGTGTGTTTTTGATAAAGAGAAGCAAACAAGACAAAATAAAATAAACTAAGAAAAACTAAAACAGAGTAAAGAGAGTGGAAGTGAGAGACTCCCCTTGCAGAAATCCTCTTTCTCGCCGGCAACGACGCCATAAAACTTGTGATGGCAGAGTTGACGAGGGAGTAGTTGCTTCTTGATGACTTTGAGATCCCCGGCAACAGCGCCAGAAAACTTGTTGATGGTTAACGTTGGAAGACCCCAAGTGTAGGGTGTGAAGAGTGCAGTCATAACCCATAAGTATAGGGGATCGCAACAATCTTCGAGGGAAGTAAAACCCAAATTTATTGATTCGACACAAGGGGAGCCAAAGAATATTTATTAGCCTTAAGAACTGAGATGTCAATTCAGCTGCACCTGAAAGTAGACTTGCTCGCAACAATTTATCAGTGGAAACATTTTTATAGCAGCAGTAGAAATAAAATAACAGAAGTAGTAAAATAGTAATAGCAATAGCAATCGTGGGAAACAGCAGGATGTTAAGTACCGTAGGCATAGAGGGAATGGATGGACGTGTGTTGCATGGATAACATAGGTCATGTAATAATCTAACATGGGCATTGCAGATAATTATAATAAAGCATCAAACATCTAGGCAAACCATAGGCATGTGCTCCAATATGGTCATACGTGCTCGCAATGACAAACTTACACAACATCTTTTCTCCTACCAGCCCATGGCAGCAGGGCCTCTGGGGAAACTACTGGTCATTAAGGTGCTCCTTTTAATAAAGCACCGGAGCAAAGCATTAACACTCTGTGAACACACATAATCCTCACATCACAACCATCCCCTCCGGTTGTCCCAATTTCTATCACTTTGGGGCCTCGGGTTCCGGACAATGACACGTGTAAACAACTTGCAGATATGATCAAGAAACATAATTATACTCATGAAACAATAACATGTTCATATATGAGATCATGGCACTCGGGCCCTAGTGACAAGCATTAAGCATAACAAGTTGCAACAATGGTAGAAAACACTAACAATGGATACTACGCACTATGCCCTAACAATATGGCATTATTACATGATCGATCTCATCCAATCCCTTCCATCCATCTCAGCGTACAGCGGTGTTTACTCACACATGGATGGGGGAATCATGGATGGTTGATGGAGAAGAGGTGGCGGTGTCGATGGCGATGATCTCCTTTGAATCCCCGTCCCGACAGGGCGCTAGAACAAGAACTTCTAATCCCCGAATTGAGTTTCGAGGTGGCGGCGACGCTCTGTTGTGTTTCTGTGGAATATGACGAAGCCCCTCGGTTTTTAGGATGCGGGGCATATGTAGTCGAAAGGGGAGCCCGAGGGGGTGCAGGGGTGGCCCACACCACCAGGCGGTGCGACCAAGGGGGTGGTGTGGCCCAGCAGTTATGCAAACCATGAAGTGATACCAACAAACTAATAATAAACAACATGAAGTATGTCAATTTGCAGGATTGCAATGCTCATAATAGGGTATAATAAAGTGTACTGATCACTTGCCCTTAATAATGGAGCAAAACATAAATGCTAGGGAACCTCTAAAGTTCAAATGAAAACTAGAAATAAAGATATCAAGGAGACAAGCATCAAAGTTATACCACAATCAACCGTGTTTTGGGACAGGCACATTATACTAAGAATGGCAGCTATGCTCTCAAGAAGGTGCATAAAGTGAGAAGGTGAAGACTCAACATAAAAAAAAGACAGGCCCTTCGCAGAGGGAAGCAGGGATTAACTCATGTGCTAGAGCTTTTTATTTTATTAAACAGAGGTATTGAAAACATTTTTAAGAGGGGTGTATTCTTATGTCAATGAATGGTAAACATATAATACAATATGTCACAAGCCAACTAGACTTCACAAGAGCGGCTCCCATAGAAGGACGGATCTGGGTAGAAGGCCATCCCTCTTTCTCTTTTGTTTACACAATTATGCTTTGACTGATAAATCAGGGGCAAAAATAGTGAAGAGAATTTGTTGTATTAATTTGGGGCTGGGCACCCCGCTGCCGGCTCTTCTATCATTTGGATAAGAAGATGAAGTCACTAGTCCAGGGTGTGAAATCCAATCAACAAGTGAGATAAATATTCTCTATTTACGTCCTCATGACCTAAAACAGGGGCACAAAACAGGAATAATTTTTCGAAGGTTTTAAAGGTAGCACACGAGAAATTTACTTGGAGTGTCGATTAAATACCACATATATACGTAGGTATGGTGGACGCATTGGGCAAACTTTGGTTTTTGGGAGTTGGATGCACGAGTAGAGCTCATACTCATTATAGGTGAAGGCTAGAAATAGACGGGGAGAGACAATCAAGAGAGCAACAACTGTCATAATCATGCTTGCGACAAAACAAAATTAACATGGGTATAAAAGTGATACAAATACTCTGAGGAAAAATAAATCATCGAGTCTTAAATGACTTTTTTGTTTTCAGTCATAGCATTCGTGAGCATGTGCTAGTCAATTCAGGCGAAACAATCAGAGGGAGATACCACAATGTCATACCCTTATATGAATAAAACAATGCAAGCAAACATTCATACACCCTGCTATCTTATATTAATAAGTTGGAACTAAACACGTGAGAGAACGA
This sequence comes from Alopecurus myosuroides, assembly GCA_028641055.1. Lineage (NCBI taxonomy): Eukaryota > Viridiplantae > Streptophyta > Magnoliopsida > Poales > Poaceae > Alopecurus > Alopecurus myosuroides. The sequence goes on from CM054057.1 coordinate 644,675,989, forward strand.
ACTACTAAGCATCAGTTAAATAACATACACCTTACAAGAATGAACTAAGCATGTTCACACGGATGAGTATATGTATGTAACACCCGGGGTTTTTCCCCAAACTAGTAATTGTCTGTTTTTTTTTCGCATCCTGCATCAAGCCATCATGGCATTCACATTACAACTCACAATTAAATGGTTGAAAATTATAAGTTCAACAAAAATTGAAGTTGAGTTTGTGGCCTCAAAACTATTTTTAAATAGTGACCAAACAATCTCTGAAATAAAAAAATAAAATCAGCTGAAAGGAAAAAAACTGGTTTTGAGGGAGAGAGAGAGCAGCCCAGCCCATCTCCTCTCCACCCGGCCCATCTCCTCTTTCTTCTTCGTACGGACATGAGGTCACGTACAGAACGTCATCCTCCCCCACCTCCCACCTGCTCCCTCTCCTCCCCCCTTATCTACCCTCCTTTCCCCCCTCCAACCCTAACCCTAGCCCCTCTTCCCTCTCCTCTTCCTCCCAGCCGCCACCCTCCTTCTTTCTCCTCTGCTCCCAAAATTTCCCCTCTGAATTTTTCTTTTCTCTGAACCTGAGGAGCACCACCATGGCCGGAACTTGGCGGGGGTGAGGTAGCTGATGTGGTCGACGATGGAGGCTCTCAACGGCGGGAATGGAACCGTGGGGTTGCCACCTCCAACTTTGACGAAGGGAGCAGGGCCGGAGGACGCCTACACCGCCCGCGCCGTCAAGCTTTTCCGCCGCCGAGCTCCGTTCGCCGCCATCTCCTACTCGTCCGCCTCCCGCTCGCCAAGCTCGAGGTGAGCGCCCCTACCCCCTTCTGTCCACCTTCCCTCGGCCTTCCTTCTTTCCCCTCCGCGAGCAGGACCACCCCAGCACCCCAGCGCCGTGCCGCTCGGGGTCCTCACCGACAGCAGCATCCTCGCCGGGTCGTTGTCGATCTGTTCCGATCGACTGAAATTTTGGTTCCGTTTCCGTCCAGCCCGCAGCCTTACCTCAAAACTGTTCGCGATCTGTATCCATCACATCGAGCAGAAGCCCAGCTGGTAGCACCCCGTGCGCACATGCAGCAGGTCCAGGGTTCGAATCCCCTTGGGCGCAAAAGCCACCTTTTTTCTCAGCCTTTTTCTTTTTTCTCCCGAATTCCAGAAAAAAGATCTGAAACCTTATTTGTAAAATCAATATAAAATTGAATATTGCTCCAAATTCAACGATTCAAGTTTCTGTGGATTCAAAATTTCATGCTCTTCCTGTTCATGTCAAGTTTGCAATATGTTTCTGTAATAATTTTTGCACTAAATAATTAATTACTGAAAATGCAATTAAAAGTTGAAACTTTGGAATTTCATAACTTGAGTTGTGCTCATCCCATTTGAGCAAACTTGGGCTCTAAAAATTTGTCTTAACAAACTATACACATTGGTATTTTATTTGGTCACAATTGAATTAAATTTGATCATGTTTCCCTCTGTTTACTAAAAAGGGCAGAATAAGACTACTTATGAAAAATTGCATAATAAATTCAATAATAACCCAAAAATTATGTTTAATAGCTCAAAATGTTCAGTGAAACATTTGCTACATGTTTTCAACCTTTTCAATACAATTTGTTTACTGTTTTTCCAAATTAAAAGTGGTGCAATAATTCAATGCTTTAATTAAACCTTTTAAATTGCAAAATTCATAACTTGGGCAATTCAAATCCAATTCCAACATGTAAAATATGTTTTTCATCCCATTTTTCATGAACTTTGCAAATATAAACTTTGTTTTCTATTTTGAATAATTTAAATTGCTGAAAACAACTGTTTCTTATTTAATGCATTTAAAATTGTCAAATTAATAACTTGCTCATTTTAAATCCTTTTTCAACAAATGAAATATGTATTCCATCTAAAATTTTGTGTTCTTTCCAAATATAAATTTTGTTATCTGTTTTGAACAATTAAAGTGGGTGAAAACAACAAATGCTTGTGTAAATCATTTAAGAAGCCAAATTTCATAACTTAATAAATAAAATTTCCGAACTTGGTAAACAACATATCAAATTGAAGCTATTGTTTTTTTCTTATTGTTTTCATCATCCATGCATCATTCTAATCAACTTTCACATGATGGTTATTTGCAGATCATTTAATTCCACATTAATTCATGGGCTTTTCCATATGCAATCCAAATTGCATATGGGCCCATTTAAATATGTTTACCATGTCAACTAGTTTATCTTTGATGCATCCTTAAACTTGTCATGCATCCATATCTTGATCATGCTGGATCTTTTGCCGTAGTAGTAATTGTTGCATCCGGTGTTTGTTCTAGTTCGTTGCTTCTTCCCGGATAGGACGTTGAGATGATGTGAGCAACGACAAGTTCTTCGGATGTACCTCTACTTGCTGGATCTCAGGCAAGTGTACTCACTTGCTACCTATGGCTACCTTTCATCACTTGTTACCGATTCTTTCCATTGCCTTTATTCTAGCCTTATGATTCGATGCTTGTGTCTCGATCCTATTATATGTTTACCTTGCAGCCATGATATAGCCTTCCTTCCACTTCCTATTAACTGTTGTTTGTTTACCTTGTTGGCCCTCGTGTCGTAGTTGCATGCTTAGTGTTGTTTGCGCTCAAGTCTTGTTGTCCGTCTTATCACCTGTTTAGTTTGATAGTTGGGTTTCAATTCAATCAATAACATGTTAATGTTTTGGGTAATAATAATTTGATGATAAGGCACCGGCAGGAGGCCCGGCGTGGTTTTGAGGCCTGCTAGTGTCGACCCTAATTAGGAAAAGGGTCTTGCCTACTGATCCATGATGAGCGCACTAACCGCATGTGGGAAGCGAGTATGGGCGCCCCCCGCAATTCTGATTCGATTCGCATCTCGTCCAAATCGCCTCATTTAGTTCGGGTTTTCCATTTGCCGCATGCATATGCAGGTGCGAACCCTTGGCGCCAGGGTGGAACTTTTGTAGTCGGCATTTAGGGAGACACGTTCTTAGAGTGCTATGAGGGTCCCCTTTTCTTCGTGGGGCTTGATTAGCCGTGCGCTCAATTGCACGGGGTTCTTTGGGCTTGATGCGAAGAAGAGTTGGGTTGTGTTGAGTGCCTCGCTTGGTGGAAGTGCATTTCCATCCTGGCGGGGTATTCGTACGTGTACGGCCAAATTGGTGCATCCCTGCAGGGTTAAATCTTCTCGAGAAGCCGTGTTTTCTGCGGTTATGGATGACTTGGTGAAATTACTGGCTAACAAGTACTCAGAACAACTTACACCTAACTAATGATAACTTGACTAGTAATAGTCTTATTGACACAATAACTTGAACCATCATTAATCCAACTGTGTGAGTTATCCTCGGATTGCTTCTTTGGATAAGGGGCGAGATCCAGGATGGGTTTGTTTGATGTTAGTTGTAGTTGGTTACGATACGCTATCTTATTCCCCTCTTTTAGCCGGATGTTGTATCGAGTCTCTGTAGTTAGTTAGTGCAGCCCGCTGCCGCTTCTTTGCAATAATCCTTTCCTTTCCGTTGAACCCAAAGTATTTGTATCTTGTGATGACTGGTTACGCCGGTATCTTGTGAGTATGGTTTATCCACTTGCCAGTACTTAACCGTACTGACCCACGAATCCTTTTTCGTGGCTGCATATTCAACATTGCAGTCAACAGGTTTGAAGTCTAACGACGTTAGCTTGGGAATCCCTCCGGCTTGGCCTGGGCAGGGATTGGACGCTCTCGGTTATCTTCAGGACTCTTAGTCCAATTTGTATCTTGTCCGTAGTCGGACGCTATGTTGTTTCTTCCGCTGTTATTTGGATCTTTGTATTGTATCAGTTGTATCCCCTGACTCGTTTGAGTCATCTTGTATATATCTTTTCTGTTGTTGTTGTGGATTATTCGTGGACTGTTGTAATGTTATCACAAGTGGCAACCTGGAATCGGTTATTATGTGGATTTTGGCGGGAATGCTGAAATCTGCATAGTGCCCGATCTCGGGGCGTCACAATGTACAAAATAAAACAAATATAGTTCATACCAGCCTCTCACCGCAACTTGGATTGTCGTAAATCGTCATTACTGCTCTTCACTTGTGTGGATCGAATAAAATAGAATGATAATCAAGCTCGAATGGAGACACGGAAGTCTGATGAACTCTGCAATAAACTTTACAAAACCAAAGAAGAACAACAAATATTTTTGGGTTTTCGAATTAAAACAAGAACAAAAGGAACAAGCAAACAAAGCAAAGTATTTTTGAATATTAAACCGAAAGGGCAAGGTAAAGCAAACCAACAAAAGAAACTAAAGAGGCAAATAAAGAGAAACAATAGAAATATTTTTGGTCTTTTTGTGTTTTGTAAAAAAAGAATAAAACAACAAAAACAAAGAGAAATGAAAGAAGCGAAAGAAAACGAAAACATGGATATAAAAAGGTTTCATCCACTCACAAAACTTGTTATAATGTTCTTCTTCCTTTGATTTGTGTTTCTTATTAGGAAAATGCATTGCTTTTTGTACCCAAGGCTCCCTTTTGTTACCATGTTTATTAGCAATGAAATCTTCCTTAGTATACTTTGCAGTTTTAGTTCGGTTTTCACGTTCAGCTACAGTTTCTTCTTTATCAGAAGCATCACTTTTATCATTACCACTTTTAGTTTCAGCATCAGAATTAGATATACTATTAGGATCTTTAGCAGGTTCAGGAGATTCTATAACATTTTTATGTATCTTCTTCTTTTCGGTCATAGCATGCGTGAGCTTGTGCCAAGTCAATTAAGGTGAAACAATCAGATGGAGATACCACAATGTCATACCCTTCTATGAATTAAACAATGCAAGCAAACATTCATACAACATGCTATCTTATATTAATTAGTTGGAACTAAACACGTGAGATAACGAACTACTAAGCATCAGTTAAATAACATACACCTTACATGAATGAACTAAGCATGTTCACACGGATGAGTATATGTACAAAAATAAAACAAATAGAGTTCATACCAGCCTCTCACCACAACTTGGATTGTCGTAAATCGTCATTACTGCTCTTCACTTGTGTGCATCGAATAATATAGAATGATAATCAAGCTCCAATGGAGACACGGAAGTCCGATGAACTCTGCAACAAACTTTACAAAAACAAAGGAGAACAACAAATATTTTTGGGTTTTCGAATTAAAACAAGAACAGAAAGAACAAGCAAACAAAGAAAAATATTTTTGTATTTTTGAATATTAAACCGAAAGGAGAAGGTAAAGCAAACCAACAAAAGAAACTAAAGAGGAAAATAAAGAGAAACAATAGAAATATTTTTGGTCTTTTTGTGTTTTGGAAAACAATAATAAAACATCAAAAACAAAGAGAAATGAAAGAATCTTAGGCTTTTGGCCACTTCCCGATCACATTATATCACCCACTTCTCTTGAACCTTGAAAACTTCCTTCACACCACACTCAAAGTAATTCGTATTAGAGGGTTAGTGCACCATAAAAAATTCATGGGTTATGCATGGGCACAAGTTATATTAATAATTTTAAACATTATATAAAGCCACGGATGTTTTGTGAATCAAAGAAATCCACTCGACATAGTAAAAGAGCAAATGCAAGAAAAATGGCAGAATCTGCCAAAACTAGAACAGTCTGTAATGAAGAATTTTTTCGGGGCACTTAAGTTGCTCGGATTGAAAAACATAAAGAAAAAAAGTTTTGGAATTATCTGAGGAATAATCAAAAAAAGTTTCAGGTCATTTCAATCTTTCTGTGAATTATAATATTTTTTACGGTGGAAAGCAGAAATCTGTTTTCTGCGCAGAAATCCAAAACCAACTCCAACTTTCGGTAGAAACTTTACTTGGCACAACCAATACATGAAAATAAAGATACAAAGGAGTTTCTACATAAGTATACAACCCCTTGACTCAAATAAAAAGTGAAAAACAAAGGTGAAACTGGTGAAAACAAAAATATGAATGGTGAAAACATGGATAACCACAATAATCAGGGTGAAAACATGACTATGAAGGATGGAAAACATAACTACACTAAGGTAGAAAGGTGATAACATAAGTAAACATGGTGAAAACATAATGGGGAAGGTGAAACATAGTGAAAACATTGCCCTCTTCTTTATAAATAATTTTGTTAACAAGGGTGATCAAGTCTTGTTACCAGAACAATTTTCATATGAAGGAAAACTTTGCTAATCACTAAATAATTATGTTACCTCAACCTTGATAGACATAGTCCCAATCATAATAATTTCATATTATTTTGGTGGCTTTGGAATGGGACAATAAAATTCTCCATTCTTGATGGTCTCAATATTTTCAATTGAATTTAAACCATATCTTCTATTAATCTTCTTGGAAAAATAAACAATATGCTCTTTCTCATTAACATTAAAAGTTACTTTTCCTTGATTGCAATCAATAACAGACCCTGCAGTATTAAGAAAAGTTCTCCCAAGAGTAATAGACATATTATCATCTTCAGGCATTTCCAACACAACAAAGTCAGTTAATATCAAACAATTAGTATCAACTTGAACAAGAACATTCTCACATGTACCAACAGGAATAGCAGTAGATTTGTCAGCAATTTTCAAAGATATATCAGTGTGTATCAATTTTTCAAGAGAGAGAAAAGCATAACACTAACTCCAGCTCCCAAGTCACATAAAGAAGTTCTAACATAATTATTTTTAATAGAACAAGGGATAGTAGGAATACCAGGATCTCCAAACTTCCTTGGAACCTTGCCATTGAAAGATTAATTAGGAAGCATAGTGTAAATTTCCTCATTAGGACTTTCCCTTTTGTTAGAGACTATATCTTTCATATATTTAGAATAAGGAGGCAGTTTAATAGCATCAGTAAAAGGGATTTGCAAAAATTAAGGTTTCATCCACTCACAAAACTTGTTATACTGTTCTTCTTCCTTTGATTTGTGTTTCTTATTAGGAAAATGCATTGCTTTTTGTACCCAAGGCTCTCTTTCGTTACCATGTTTATTAGCAATGAAATCTTCCTTAGTATACCTTGCAGTTTTAGTTCGCTTTTCACGTTCAGCTACAGTTTCTTCTTTATCAGAAGCATCACTTTTATCATTACCACTTTTAGTTTCAGCATCAAAATTAGATATACTATTAGGATCTTTAGCAGGTTCAGGAGATTCTAAAACATTTTTATGTCTATTCTTCTTTTCAGTCATAGCATGCGTGAACATGTGCCAAGTCAATTAAGGCGAAACAATCAGAGGGAGATACCACAATGTCATACCCTTCTATGAATGAAAAATGCAAGCAAACATTCATACAACATGCTATCTTATATTAATTAGTTGGAACTAAACACGTGAGATCACGAACTACTAAGCATCAGTTAAATAACATACACCTTACATGAATGAACTAAGCATGTTCACACGGATGAGTATATGTATAAAAATAAAACAAATAGAGTTCATACCAGCCTCTCACCACAACTTGGATTGTCGTAAATCGTCATTACTGCTCTTCACTTGTGTGGCTCGAATAATATAGAATGATAATCAAGCTCCAATGGAGACACGGAAGTCCGATGAACTCTGCAACAAACTTTACAAACAAAAGAAGAACAACAAATATTTTTGGGTTTTCGAATTAAAAGAAGAACAGAAAGAACAAGCCAACAAAGAAAAATATTTTTGTATTTTTGAATATTAAACCGAAAGGAGAAGGTAAAGCAAACCAACAAAAGAAATTAAAGAGGCAAATAAAAAGAAACAATAGAAATATTTTTTGTCTTTTTGTGTTTTGGAAAACAAGAACAAAACAACAAAAACAAAGAGAAATGAAAGAAGCGAAAGAAAACGAAAACAAATGAAAGAAACGAAAACATGGATATGCAAAGAACTGACGGAAACATGATATATAGATGAGTCCGATGTCGATATACCTCCCCCAAGCTTAGGCTTTTGGCCTCTTCCTGATCACATTATATCACCCTCTTCTCTTGACCCTTGAAAACTTCCTTCACACCACACTCAAAGTAATTCGTATTCGAGGGTTAGTGCACCATAAAAAATTCATGGGTTATGCATGGGCACAAGTTCTATTAATACTTTTAAAAATTATATAAAGCCACGGATGTTTTGTGAAGCAAAGAAATCCACTCGACACAGTAAAAGAGCAAATCCAAGAAAAATGGCAGAATATGCCAAAACTAGAACAGTCTATAATGAAGAATTTTTTTCGGGGCACTTAAGTTGCTCGGATAGAAAAACATAAAGAACAAAAAAGTTTCGGAATTATCTGAGAAATTAATCACAAAAAGTTTCAGGTCATTTCAATCTTTCTGTGAATTATAATATTTTTTACGGTGGACAGTAGAAATCTATTTTCTGCGCAGAAATCCAAAACCAACTCCAACTTTCGCTAGAAACTTTACTTGGCACAACCAATACATGAAAATAAAGATACAAAGGAGTTTCTAAAGAAGTATACAACCCCTTGACTCAAAGAAAACATTGAAAAACAAAGGTGAAAGTGGTGAAAACAAAATTATGGATGGTGAAAACATGCATAACCACAGTAGTCAGGGTGAAAACATGACTATGAAGGATGGAAAACACAACTACACTAAGGTAGCAAGGTGATAACAGAAGTAAACATGGTGAAACCATAATGGGGAAGGTGAAAACATAGTGAAAACATTGCCCTCTTGTTTAAAAATCATTTTGTTAACAAGGGTGATCAAGTCTTGTTACCAGAACAATTTTCATATGAAGGAGAACTTTGCTAATCACTAAATATTTATGTTACCTCAACCTTCATAGACATAGTCCCAACCACAATAATTTCATTTTATTTTGGTGGCATTGGAATGGGACAATAAAATTCTCCAATCTTGATGGTCTCAATATTTTCAATTCAATTTAAACCATATCTTCTATCAATCTTCTTGGGAAAATAAACAATATGCTCTTTGTCATTAACATTAAAAGTTACTTTTCCTTGATTGCAATCAATAATAGCCCCTGCAGGATTAAGAAAAGGTATCCCAAGAATAATACACATATTATCATCTTCAGGCATTTCCAACACAACAAAGTCAATTAATATCAGACAATTAGTAGCAACTTGAACAGGAACATTCTCACATATATCAACATGAATAGCAGTAGATTTGTCAGCAATTTGCGAAGATATATCAGTGTGTATCAAATTTTAAAGAGAGAGTCTCTCATAGAGAGAGAAAGGCATAACACTAACTCCAACTCCCAAGTCACATAAAGCAGTTCTAACATAATTATTTTTAATAGAACAAGGGATAGTAGTAATACCAGGATCTCCAAACTTCTTTGGAACCTTGCCATTGAAAGAGTAATTAGCAAGCATAGTGGAAATTTCCTCATTTGAAATTTTCCTTTTGTTAGAGACAATATCTTTCATATATTTAGAATAAGGAGGCAGTTTAATAGCATCAGTCAAAGGGATTTGCAAAAACAGTGGTTTCATCCACTCACAAAACTTGTTATAATGTTCTTCTTCCTTTGATTTGTGTTTCTTATTAGGAAAATGCATTGCTTTTTGTACCCAAGGCTCTCTTTCGTTACCATGTTTATTAGCAATGAAATCTTCTTTAGTATACTTTGCAGTTTTAGTTTGCTTTTCACGTTCAGCTACAGTTTCTTCTTTATCAGAAGCATCACTTTTATCATTACCACTTTTAGTTTCAGCATCAAAATTAGATATACTATTAGGATCTTTAGCAGGTTGAGGAGATTCTACAACATTTTTATGTCTCTTCTTCTTTTTCTTAGAAGGAGAATTGTTGTTTTTAGGTTGCTGAGAATCTTGTTTAATTCTTTTAGGATGTCCTTCAGGATACAAGGGGTCCTGAGTAGAAACACCACTTCTAGTAATTATTTCACAAACATGTTTATCTCTAGAAGCATTAGCTAGCATATCTTTTTGCACTTTAGTAAGTTGATCAATTTGAGGTTGGACCATTGGAAAATGTTTAACGAGCATTTTAACATCATTAGAGGTTCTCTCGGTAATACCATGCAAATTATAATAGCTCTAGAGTTTTCCATAAGTTGATTCTGCACTCTCCTATTAAAGTTGTCTTGCTTAACAACATAATTATCAAATTCATATAAGCATTGATCAGGTGGTTTAGAATAAGGAATATCTCTATTATCAAAGTATTGGAGAGAGTGTACCTCAACTGTTGATGGATGAGGAATAGGCTTACATAACTCTTCTATAGGAGGTAAATTCTTCACATCTTCTATAAGTGTAGTCCTAGATATATTCCAATCATCATTATTTTTGGCTATTTTAGCTATTAATTCCTCAGCTTCTTCTGGAGTTCTTTTCTTAAAAACACAGCCAGCACAACTATCTAGGTATGTCCTAGATTCAACAGTTAGTCCATTATAAAATATATCTAGGAGCCCATTTTTAGGTAATGGATATCCACGGCTAGCTCTTATCAAAGAACAAAACCTTGTCCAAGATTCAGGCAATTTTCTCCTTCAATTTGCTCAAAGTTAAAGATATGCTGCACAACAACATGTTGGGCACTACCAGGAAAATAATTTTGAAAGAAAGCATTAACCAAATCCATATGATTAGTAATAGATCCAGGTGAAAGATTCTTAAACAAAGTTTTAGCTTCATCTTTCAATGAGAAAGGGAAGATCTTGGTAACAAAATAAGTACACCGTTTAGTATCATCAGAAAATAAAATACTCGAAGATGAAAGCTCTTCATGGTTTCCATAGCACTTTTACTTCCAGTTCCACCGAAAGGTTCCTTCTCAACAATATATATATATAAGATAAATCTAAAGATATATCATAATCCTTGTCTCCAATGTGTATGGGAGATGTGGCAAACTTAGCATCAAGAGAAGATTTATATTTCACACCATGTCTTGCAAGAAGACTCTTAAGATCACTTGCACCGGTACTATCACGAGCTTCTTCAATAAAATCATCATTAAGTTCAATATAGGTTTCATCAAAATCATCAATAGACTGAGGTGAATTAACAGGTGTACCAATATTTTCAACAAAAATTTCAGCATTTTTAATTTGTTTGGATTTAGCAATAGTAGCATCTAGGGAAGGACCTAGAGAACCAGTATCATCAAGCACAGTAGAAGCATCATCAAAAGTATCAGAAACATCTTCAGACTCAGCAGAAGTAACAGTACGTGTAGCATGTGGTGGAGTAAGAATTTTACTCATAACAGACGGTGAATCAAGAGCAACAGAGGTGTACCTCTAATTGTAGTGGATGGTAATATAGAGACTTTTCCACATGAGTCTTGCCCATGATCAATAGTGTAACATCCCAAGTATGAAAAATAGCCATTAGAATGTTTGCTCTCTGTTATTTTATGTTTTGCATCATGACATCATGTTCATTGCATTTGTTTTGCTTGTTTTCCTTTTGTTTTCCTCTGTTTTCATTTGTTTTCCAACTGTTTTCCTTTGTTTTCCTTTGTTCTCTATTTGAATTTCAAACCAAATTTCAAACCTTTTGTTTCATACTTGTGATGTTACAATTTCCAAAATGATATTTCAAATCAAAACAATCAATTGTTCCCATTAAAGTGTGATTTCAAAACTGTTGTTTTGTTTCTATAAAAATGCATCCAATAACCAAACCCTTTTCAAATTCAATTACTTTCCAAAACAGCAACTCTGTTGAAAATTATGAAAATTGCAAAACAAATCAATCAATTGATTCCATCAAACCATAAGGTTCAAACCATTAAAATTATGGCTTTTTATAATTCAATTAATCCAAATGTTATTTCCAATTCAAATCATTCAATTGCAAAGAGTACCCACTTTTGAAATTATGAAATAACCAAAACAATTTGTGCTCTTTTGTTTCCAATTAAAATCATGTGATCATCCTATTTAAAATATTGTTTCAATAACCAATTAACCACAAAATTTAATCAAAGTCACACCAAATCCAAACAGCACCACAATTCAAATAATTTTGAAATTCCAAACTTGCATTTGGTTACTTTTCCATCAAGGGGTTGACACAAATTTTTTCTGAAATTTTTGCTAACTCCAAAATCATCTTTTTCTTCCATTTCTTTTTGCTGCAAAAAAAAACAGAAGAACAAAAATAGAAAAAGGAAAAGCTAACGCGCGCGCGGCAGCTAACCTACGCAGCCCTGCCCAGCTAACCTTACCCGCTGGCCCGCGTACCCCTTCACCCCCCCTCTCTTTCTTCTTCGGCAGTACGGCAGCGCATCCAGGGGTGCCACGGCGGCACTGTTTCACGCCGACGGCCGCGCGCGCCCCTAAGCCACTATATAAGCAGCCCTAGCCCCGCGCCGCTGCCCTAGACCCTAGGCTACCTCTCTCCCTCTCTTCCGCCGTCAATTTTCCCTCTCCCTCGCCGGATCCCCTCTCTCTGTATCCACCTTACCTCACCGGAGCGACGCCGTCTGAACCCGAGATGCTCACCACCACCTCGTTGCGCCACCACCCTAGCTAGCCACTGGAACCAGACCACCACCTATCCCTCTACCTCCTGGACACTTCCACGAGCCCGGAGACGTACTGGATCCACGCCGCCATCCTCAACGTCGCCGCCGTCGTGTCTGCACCAGGCCTCTGCAACGATTACATCCGCGGTGAGCGCCACCGTGTTCTCTCCTCCCTCTCCTACCCCTGTATCTTGCTCGCAGCACACACGCACCCGTGCACTTACACCCGCAAGCACCACGAGCCCGACAGCAACGTTGATCGCCGCCGTTGAGCCACCGCGAACATCTGTCAAGTTTCAGAAACGTTCGTCGTCAGTAAAAATTCAGAAACGCGCACGAACGAAACCTTACCTTGTGTGTGCGCTGTATGCTGACAAGCAACGAATCACCACCGCAGTGGCTGTGCACTGCATCCCTCGCGCGCTCGCTCGCGGGTTCGAGTCCTGGCTCGCGCACGGGGAAAAACCCCATCTTTTTTCCGCGCAGTGCTGACAGGGTGGCCCCCCTGTCAGCCACTCTGTTGCCACGCGAGCATGCGCTGGCCCAGGGCCCATTTGGCAGTGCCCTGGGTAGCTTTTTGTGCGGTACAAAATGTTTTCCAGCTTTTCTGTTTTTAAAACAAGCCCTTTTGAATTACAGATTGGTCCCTAAAACTAAAACCCTAATAACTTTTATTTTATAATTCCAAATAACAAAAATAAAATATGTGCACTGCCCCAAATTCAATTATCTACCTATTGGTAACATTTGTTTTCTGTTTTGAATTTTCCAAATGCATTCCAAATTTGAATTCAAATAATTCATTTGTAATTTGATAAAATCCATAACTAATTCATACTAAATCCAAATAATGCAAATAAAATATGTTTTCCATGCTATTTCAAACCACCTATTCAAATATAAATTTTGTTTCATGGTTTGAATAATTAAAATTGCTTAAATAATTTAAACCTTGTTTAAATCATTTAAAATTTGATAAATTCATAACTTGCTCAAATGAAATTATTTTTGAACATGCAAAATATGTTTTCAAACTAGAAAAGTATAAACTTTTCAAATGTGAGTTTGAATTTATGTTTTGAACAAATAAAATTCAAATTATATTCAAACTTGTTTTAAATTCATTTAAAACTTGTTTAATATTGTTTAAGTCATAATAAATTCATCCAAACTCCTTTTTCAATATTTGAAACATGTAATCCAACTAAAATTTTGTATTCTTTTCAAATATGAAATTTTTTAATTATTTTGCACAATTTAAATTGGTGAAAACAAAAACTATTTGTGTAATCCCTTTAAGGAACCAAAAAATTCCCTAACTTAATAAATAAATTTCTAAATTGGTAAACCTTATTTCCAATTGGTTCCATTGTTGTTATTTTGTTGTTTTCCTCATCCATGCATCATACTAATCCACTTTCACCTATTGGTTAATTGGAAAACAATTGTTTCAACCAAAATTCATGGGCTTTTCATATGCAACTCAAAGTTGCATGTGGGTCCATTTAATCATGTATTGTTTCCCATGTCAACTATTTTATTTTGATGCATCAGTTAAATTGACATGCATCATCCCATGATTGTGCACTATGCCATGATATTGATTGTTTATATTTCTGCATTGTTTGTTTGCTTCTTCTCGGATACACGACGACGTTGAGACCGACGATACTTACGACACCCTTCTAAGGAGTTAGCTCAGTACCAGGCTACTGGGTTTGCAGGCAAGTATTCACTCACATGAACCATCGTGTTCCTTTCAACATTGGTTACCGATACTTTCCGTTGTCTATTCTGCTAGCCGTATGATTAGTTGCTTCTGTTACGAACCTATCACATGAATCCCTTAACCCTGATATTGCCTCACCTCCACACCTATAACCATTGCTTGTGCCCGTGTCTTAATAGCATGCTTAGGGTTGTTTTGCTCGAGTCTGTTACCCGTTACTTTCTGTTACTATTCCTATTATGTTCTGGGGGCTCGATGTTTAATCAATCAATCATGCTAATGTTATTGTTAATAATAATTTGATGATAAGGCACCGGCAGGAGGCCCTGTGTGGTTTTGAGGCCTGCTAGTGTCGACCCTAATAGGAAAAGGGTCTTGTCTACTGATCCATGATGAGCGCACTAACCGCATGTGGGAAGCGAGTATGGGCGCCCCCCTCAATTTGATTCGATTCGCCTCTCGTCCAAATCGCCTCATTTAGTTCGTGTTTTCCATTTGCCGCATGCATGTTTTTGCGAACCCAGCGCAGGGTGGAACTTTTGTAGTTGGCATATAGGGGGACACATTCTTAGAGTGCTATGAGGGTCCCCTTTCTTCGGGGCTCGATTAGCCGTGCGCCCAAGGTGCTTTGGGCTTGATGCGAAGAAGAGTTGGGTTGTGTTGAGTACCTCGCTTGGTGGGTTTGATCCCCGTCTGCCGGGTTATTCTTACGTGTACGGCCAAATTGGTGCACCCCTGCAGGGATAAATCTTCTCGAGAAGCCGTGTTTTCCGCGGTTATGGACTACTTGGTGAAAGTACTGGCTAACAAGTACTCAGGACAACTTAAACCTAATGATTAACAACCTTACACCCAATGATTAACAACTTGACTAGTAATAGGCTTATTGACACAATAATCCGAACCATCATTAATCCATCTGTGTGAGTTATCCTCGGATTGCTTCTTTGGATAAGGGGCGAGATCCAGGATGGGTTTGTTTGGAGTTAGTTGGTAGGTTGGTTACGATACGCGATCTTATCTCCTTTCTGTTAGCCGGAAGTTGTAGTGTGTTTCTGTAGTTGGTTAGAGCAGCCAGTTGCAGCATCTTTCATATCCCCTTTCTTCCGTTGAACCCAAAGCATATGTGCTTGGTGTTGACGGGTTACACTTTGGTGAACTGTGAGTCTTGCTTGCCAGTACGTTTATGTACTGACCCCCTTGGGGCTGTGGTTTCCGCAGACGACGTTTCCGAGGATCCCCATGGTGGCTACTACGTGGAGTATGACGAGGCTACTGACGAGTAGATAGCGGACCCGGGCAGGATCCGAGACTTCGTGGATGGGCTCCGTCTTTTCGTTTCCGGCCTCTTAGGCCTATTTGGTTCTTGTCTGTACTCAGACATGTTGAATGCTTCTGCTGTGATGTAATGATGATATGTTGGGGCATGTGCCCTCTGGATGATTGTATTTGCTATCTCTGCTCTACTGAGAGCTATTTGCAACTTATTTTCATCTTTTGTGTCGTAGAGATCTGTTGTGATATCAACTGTTCAAATGCCGTTGACGTACCATGTGTGTATGGTTTGAAGTACGTCAACGGAAGTGTCCTGATTTCTATGGGATGGTTTGCGCAGACGATGGATAGTAGAGAATGGTTGTCACACGTTTACGTGTTGGCCTGCTCATATTGAGATGCGGGTGCCGGTATGCCCCGTAAGCCATTTGTTCTACTATTCAGCGGACTGTGAGTATTCCCTAGAAGTCCGGGTGCGACAAATGGTATCAGAGCCTGTCTGCCTGTAGGATCCCTTTTTACTGGTCGCAGTTGAGTCTAGAAACTATTTTGTAGCTATATAGAAAAAATGAAACGTGAGAGTAGGAATTATGTTCTTTTTCTTCTTTCCCACCCACCCCCTCCCTTTTGGTAAGGAAGTGCAACGTTGTTTTCCATTCTCATCTAAACTTTCAAGTTAGGATTTCACGAATTCTGGTTTCTCTAGGATGGTTATATCTACTAGACCATAGGAATGGAGGTGGTTGTGACATGATTTATCATGTTGCCTACTCACGATTGAGAATGGAGGCGTGTAAGCCACGGAAGCAGATCCTCTATTCCTTAAGCAGTAGATATTGATCCTTTAGAAGCCCGGATGGGTTTTTCCGTAGTACGTCAGGAGTGTTTTGGTCTCGTTTTTCCCGGTGTTGCTTCGTTATCCTGTTCTTCTCAACATCCTTTTCGTCTGTTGATTCTTCTACCGGCGTCTAATCAAAACTTCCCAAATATCAAGTCTATCTGGCCAGAAAGGTTGTTGTTGTTTCGAAAACTACCAGGCTATGAGAGCTGGCATTCCTATCACCTGGGGTTGTTTCGAGGAAGCATTCCTGAATCACCACATTTCAGATAATCTATTCTACAAATGAATCAAGTTCTGTTCAGCTTTACACCCTCGATACAAAACCTCTCCTTTACTCAAAAATGTTCCGGTGGTTTCCAAATTCCCTGACATCTTTCCAGAAGAGTTGCCAGGAATGCCTATCGTTTTGAACTTCCAGAAAAAACTATCCAATGTGCACGATGTGTTTCACGTGTCACAGTTCAAGAGGATCTTCCCAAGAAGTATCCAGACCTTTTCTTTTCTCAGTAGGAATCTCGGGGCGCGATTCCTTCAAGGGGGGGCGTTTTGTAACATCCCAAGTATGAAAAATAGCCATTAGAATGTTTCCTCTCTGTTATTTTATGTTTTGCATCATGACATCATGTTCATTGCATTTGTTTTGCTTGTTTTCCTTTTGTTTTCCTCTGTTTTCATTTGTTTTCCAACTATTTTCCTTTGTTTTCCTTTGTTCTCTATTTGAATTTCAAACCAAATTTCAAACCTTTTGTTTCATACTTGTGATGTTACAATTTCCAAATGATATTTCAAATCAAAACAATCAATTGTTCCCATTAAAGTGTGATTTCAAAACTGTTGTTTTGTTTCTATAAAAATGCATCCAATAACCAAACCCTTTTCAAATTCAATTACTTTCCAAAACAGCAACTCTGTTGAAAATTATGATAATTGCAAAACAAATCAATCAATTGATTCCATCAAACCATAAGGTTCAAACCATTAAAATTATGGCTTTTTATAATTCAATTAATCCAAATGTTATTTCCAATTCAAATCATTCAATTGCAAACAGTACCCACTTTTGAAATTATGAAATAACCAAAACAATTTGTGCTCTTTTGTTTCCAGTTAAAATCATGTGATCATCCTATTTAAAATATTGTTTCAATAACCAATTAACCACAAAATTTAATCAAAGTCACACCAAATCCAAACAGCACCACAATTCAAATAATTTTGAAATTCCAAACTTGCATTTGGTTACTTTTCCATCAAGGGGTTGACACAAATTTTTTCTGAAATTTTTGCTAACTCCAAAATCATCTTTTTCTTCCATTTCTTTTTGCTGCAAAAAAAAACAGAAGAACAAAAATAGAAAAAGGAAAAGCTAACGCGCGCGCGGCAGCTAACCTACACAGCCCAGCCCAGCTAACCTTACCCGCTGGCCCGCGTACCCCTTCACCCCCCTCTCTTTCTTCTTCGGCAGTACAGCAGCGCATCCAGGGGTGCCACGGCGGCACTGTTTCACGCTGACGGCCGCGCTCGCCCCTAAGCCACTATATAAGCAGCCCTAGCCCCGCGCCGCTGCCCTAGACCCTAGGCTACCTCTCTCCCTCTCTTCCGCCGTCAATTTTCCCTCTCCCTTGCCGGATCCCCTCTCTCTGTATCCACCTTACCTCACCGGAGCGACGCCGTCTGAACCCGAGATGCTCACCACCACCTCGTTGCGCCACCACCCTAGCTAGCCACTGGAACCAGACCACCACCTATCCCTCTACCTCCTGGACACTTCCACGAGCCCGGAGACGTACTGGATCCACGCCGCCATCCTCAACGTCGCCGCCGTCGTATCTGCACCGGGCCTCTGCAACGATTACATCCGCGGTGAGCGCCACCGTGTTCTCTCCTCCCTCTCCTACCCCTGTATCTTGCTCGCAGCACACACGCACCCGTGCACTTACACCCGCAAGCACCACGAGCCCGACAGCAACGTTGATCGCCGTCGTTGAGCCACCGCGAACATGTGTCAAGTTTCAGAAACGTTCGTCGTCAGTAAAAATTCAGAAACGCGCACGAACGAAACCTTACCATGTGTGCGCGTTGTATGCTGACAAGCAACAAATCACCACCGCAGTGGTTGTGCACTGCATCCCTCGCGCGCTCGCTCGCGGGTTCGAGTCATGGCTCGCGCACGGGGAAAAACCCCATCTTTTTTCCGCGCAGTGCTGACAGGGTGGCCCCCCTGTCAGCCACTCCGTTGCCACGCGAGCACGCGCTGGCCCAGGGCCCATTTGGCAGTGCCCTGGGTAGCTTTCTGTGCGGTACAAAATGTTTTCCAGCTTTTCTGTTTTTAAAACAAGCCCTTTTGAATTACAGATTGGTCCCTAAAACTAAAACCCTAATAACTTTTATTTTATAATTCCAAATAACAAAAATAAAATATGTGCACTGCCCCAAATTTAATTATCTACCTATTGGTAACATTTGTTTTCTGTTTTGAATTTTCCAAATGCATTCCAAATTTGAATTCAAATAATTCATTTGTAATTTGATAAAATCCATAACTAATTCATACTAAATCCAAATAATGCAAATAAAATATGTTTTCCATGCTATTTCAAACCACCTATTCAAATATAAATTTTGTTTCATGGTTTGAATAATTAAAATTGCTTAAATAATTTAAACCTTGTTTAAATCATTTAAAATTTGATAAATTCATAACTTGCTCAAATTAAATTATTTTTGAACATGCAAAATATGTTTTCAAACTAGAAAAGTATAAACTTTTCAAATGTGAGTTTGAATTTATGTTTTGAACAAATAAAATTCAAATAATATTCAAACTTGTTTTAAATTCATTTAAAACTTGTTTAATCTTGTTTAAGTCATAATAAATTCATCCAAACTCCTTTTTCAATATTTGAAACATGTAATCCAACTAAAATTTTGTATTCTTTTCAAATATGAATTTTGTTAATTATTTTGCACAATTTAAATTGGTGAAAACAAAAACTATTTGTGTAATCCCTTTAAGGAACCAAAAAATTCCCTAACTTAATAAATAAATTTCTAAATTGGTAAACCTTATTTCCAATTGGTTCTATTGTTGTTATTTTGTTGTTTTCCTCATCCATGCATCATACTAATCCACTTTCACCTATTGGTTAATTGGAAAACAATTGTTTCAACCAAAATTCATGGGCTTTTCATATGCAACTCAAAGTTGCATGTGGGTCCATTTAATCATGTATTGTTTCCCATGTCAACTATTTTATTTTGATGCATCAGTTAAATTGACATGCATCATCCCATGATTGTGCACTATGCCATGATATTGATTGTTTATATTTCTGCATTGTTTGTTTGCTTCTTCTCGGATACACGACGACGTTGAGACCGACGATACTTACGACACCCCTTCTAAGGAGTTAGCTCAGTACCAGGCTACTGGGTTTGCAGGCAAGTATTCACTCACATGAACCATCGTGTTCCTTTCAACATTGGTTACCGATACTTTCCGTTGTCTATTCTGCTAGCCCTATGATTAGTTGCTTCTGTTACGAACCTATCACATGAATCCCTTAACCCTGATATTGCCTCACCTCCACACCTATAACCATTGCTTGTGCCCGTGTCTTAATAGCATGCTTAGGGTTGTTTTGCTCGAGTCTGTTACCCGTTACTTTCTGTTACTATTCCTATTATGTTCTGGGGGCTCGATGTTTAATCAATCAATCATGCTAATGTTATTGTTAATAATAATTTGATGATAAGGCACCGGCAGGAGGCCCTGTGTGGTTTTGAGGCCTGCTAGTGTCGACCCTAATAGGAAAAGGGTCTTGTCTACTGATCCATGATGAGCGCACTAACCGCATGTGGGAAGCGAGTATGGGCGCCCCCCTCAATTTGATTCGATTCGCCTCTCGTCCAAATCGCCTCATTTAGTTCGTGTTTTCCATTTGCCGCATGCATGTTTTTGCGAACCCAGCGCAGGGTGGAACTTTTGTAGTCGGCATATAGGGGGACACGTTCTTAGAGTGCTATGAGGGTCCCCTTTCTTCGGGGCTCGATTAGCCGTGCGCCCAAGGTGCGTTGGGCTTGATGCGAAGAGTTGGGTTGTGTTGAGTACCTCGCTTGGTGGGTTTGATCCCCGTCTGCCGGGTTATTCTTACGTGTACGGCCAAATTGGTGCACCCCTGCAGGGATAAATCTTCTCGAGAAGCCGTGTTTTCCGCGGTTATGGACTACTTGGTGAAAGTACTGGCTAACAAGTACTCAGGACAACTTAAACCTAATGATTAACAACCTTACACCCAATGATTAACAACTTGACTAGTAATAGGCTTATTGACACAATAATCTGAACCATCATTAATCCATCTGTGTGAGTTATCCTCGGATTGCTTCTTTGGATAAGGGGAGAGATCCAGGATGGGTTTGTTTGGAGTTAGTTGGTAGGTTGGTTACGATACGCGATCTTATCTCCTTTATGTTAGCCGGAAGTTGTAGTGTGTTTCTGTAGTTGGTTAGAGCAGCCAGTTGCAGCATCTTTCATATCCCCTTTCTTCCGTTGAACCCAAAGCATCTGTGCTTGGTGTTGACGGGTTACACTTTGGTGAACTGTGAGTCTTGCTTGCCAGTACGTTTATGTACTGACCCCCTTGGGGTTGTGGTTTCCGCAGACGACGTTTCCGAGGATCCCCATGGTGGCTACTACGTGGAGTATGACGAGGCTGCTGACGAGTAGATAGCGGACCCGGGCAGGATCCGAGACTTCGTGGATGGGCTCCGTCTTTTCGTTTCCGGCCTCTTAGGCCTATTTGGTTCTTGTCTGTACTCAGACATGTTGAATGCTTCCGCTGTGATGTAATGATGATATGTTGGGGCATGTGCCCTCTGGATGATTGTATTTGCTATCTCTGCTCTAGTGAGAGCTATTTGCAACTTATTTTCATATTTTGTGTCGTAGCGATCTGTTGTGATATCAGCTGTTCAAATACCGTTGACGTACCATGTGTGTATGGTTTGAAGTACGTCAACGGAAGTGTCCTGATTTCTATGGGATGGTTTGCGCAGACGATGGATAGTAGAGAATGGTTGTCACACGTTTACGTGTTGGCCTGCTCATATTGAGATGCGGGTGCCGGTATGCCCCGTAAGCCATTTGTTCTACTATTCAGCGGACTGTGAGTATTCCCTAGAAGTCCGGGTGCGACAAATGGTATCAGAGCCTGTCTGCCTGTAGGATCCCTTTTTACTGGTCGCAGTTGAGTCTAGAAACTATTTTGTAGCTATATAGGAAAAATGAAACGTGAGAGTAGGAATTCTGTTCTTTTTCTTCTTTCCCCACCCACCCTCCCTTTTCTGGTAAGGAAGTGCAACGTTGTTTTCCATTCTCATCTAAACTTTCAAGTTAGGATTTCACGAATTCTGGTTTCTCTAGGATGGTTATATCTACTAGACCATAGGAATGGAGGTGGTTGACATGATTTATCATGTTGCCTACTCACGATTGAGAATGGAGGCGTGTAAGCCACGGAAGCAGATCCTCTATTCCTTAAGCAGTAGATATTGATCCTTTAGAAGCCCGGATGGTTTTTTCCGTAGTACCTCAGGAGTGTTTTGGTCTCGTTTTTCCCGGTGTTGCTTCGTTATCCTGTTCTTCTCAACATCCTTTTCGTCCGTTGATTCTTCTACCGGCGTCTAATCAAAACTTCCCAAATATCAAGTCTATCTGGCCAGAAAGGTTGTTGTTGTTTCGAAAACTACCAGGCTATGAGAGCTGGCATTCCTATCACCTGGGGTTGTTTCGAGGAAGCATTCCTGAATCACCACATTTCAGATAATCTATTCTACAAATGAATCAAGTTCTGTTCAGCTTTACACCCTCGATACAAAACCTCTCCCTTTACTCAAAAATGTTCCGGTGGTTTCCAAATTCCCTGACATCTTTCCAGAAGAGTTGCCAGGAATGCCTATCGTTTTGAACTTCCAGAAAAAAACTATCCAATGTGCACGATGTGTTTCACGTGTCACAGTTCAAGAGGATCTTCCCAAGAAGTATCCAGACCTTTTCTTTTCTCAGTAGGAATCTCGGGGCGCGATTCCTTCAAGGGGGGCGTTTTGTAACATCCCAAGTATGAAAAATAGCCATTAGAATGTTTGCTCTCTGTTATTTTATGTTTTGCATCATGACATCATGTTCATTGCATTTGTTTTGCTTGTTTTCCTTTTGTTTTCCTCTGTTTTCATTTGTTTTCCAACTGTTTTCCTTTGTTTTCCTTTGTTCTCTATTTGAATTTCAAACCAAATTTCAAACCTTTTGTTTCATACTTGTGATGTTACAATTTCCAAAATGATATTTCAAATCAAAACAATCAATTGTTCCCATTAAAGTGTGATTTCAAAACTGTTGTTTTGTTTCTATAAAAATGCATCCAATAACCAAACCCTTTTCAAATTCAATTACTTTCCAAAACAGCAACTCTGTTGAAAATTATGATAATTGCAAAAGAAATCAATCAATTGATTCCATCAAACCATAAGGTTCAAACCATTAAAATTATGGCTTTTTATAATTCAATTAATCCAAATGTTATTTCCAATTCAAATCATTCAATTGCAAACAGTACCCACTTTTGAAATTATGAAATAACCAAAACAATTTGTGCTCTTTCGTTTCCAGTTAAAATCATGTGATCATCCTATTTAAAATATTGTTTCAATAACCAATTAACCACAAAATTTAATCAAAGTCACACCAAATCCAACAGCACCACAATTCAAATAATTTTGAAATTCCAAACTTGCATTTGGTTACTTTTCCATCAAGGGGTTGACACAAATTTTTTCTGAAATTTTTGCTAACTCCAAAATCATCTTTTTCTTCCATTTCTTTTTGCTGCAAAAAAAAAACAGAAGAACAAAAATAGAAAAAGGAAAAGCTAACGCGCGCGCGGCAGCTAACCTACGCAGCCCAGCCCAGCTAACCTTACCCGCTGGCCCGCGTACCCCTTCACCCCCCCTCTCTTTCTTCTTCGGCAGTACGGCAGCGCATCCAGGGGTGCCACGGCGGCACTGTTTCACGCTGACGGCCGCGCTCGCCCCTAAGCCACTATATAAGCAGCCCTAGCCCCGCGCCGCTGCCCTAGACCCTAGGCTACCTCTCTCCCTCTCTTCCGCCGTCAATGTTCCCTCTCCCTCGCCGGATCCCCTCTCTCTGTATCCACCTTACCTCACCGGAGCGACGCCGTCTGAACCCGAGATGCTCACCACCACCTCGTTGCGCCACCACCCTAGCTAGCCACTGGAACCAGACCACCACCTATCCCTCTACCTCCTGGACACTTCCACGAGCCCGGAGACGTACTGGATCCACGCCGCCATCCTCAACGTCGCCGCCGTCATGTCTGCACCGGGCCTCTGCAACAATTACATCCGCGGTGAGAGCCACCGTGTTCTCTCCTCCCTCTCCTACCCCTGTATCTTGCTCGCAGCACACACGCACCCGTGCACTTACACCCGCAAGCACCACGAGCCCGACAGCAACGTTGATCGCCGCAGTTGAGCCACCGCGAACATCTGTCAAGTTTCAGAAACGTTCGTCGTCGTAAAAATTCAGAAACGCGCACGAACGAAACCTTACCTTGTGTGTGCGCTGTATGCTGACAAGCAACGAATCACCACCGCAGTGGCTGTGCACTGCATCCCTCGCGCGCTCGCTCGCGGGTTCGAGTCCTGGCTCGCGCACGGGAAAAAACCCCATCTTTTTTCCGCGCAGTGCTGACAGGGTGGCCCCCCTGTCAGCCACTCTGTTGCCACGCGAGCATGCGCTGGCCCAGGGCCCATTTGGCAGTGCCCTGGGTAGCTTTCTGTGCGGTACAAAATGTTTTCCAGCTTTTCTGTTTTTAAAACAAGCCCTTTTGAATTACAGATTGGTCCCTAAAACTAAAACCCTAATAACTTTTATTTTATAATTCCAAATAACAAAAATAAAATATGTGCACTGCCCCAAATTCAATTATCTACCTATTGGTAACATTTGTTTTCTGTTTGAATTTTCCAAATGCATTCCAAATTTGAATTCAAATAATTCATTTGTAATTTGATAAAATCCATAACTAATTCGTACTAAATCCAAATAATGCAAATAAAATATGTTTTCCATGCTATTTCAAACCACCTATTCAAATATAAATTTTGTTTCATGGTTTGAATAATTAAAATTGCTTAAATAATTTAAACCTTGTTTAAATCATTTAAATTTGATAAAATCATAACTTGCTCAAATTAAATTATTTTTGAACATGCAAAATATGTTTTCAAACTAGAAAAGTATAAACTTTTCAAATGTGAGTTTGAATTTATGTTTTGAACAAATAAAATTCAAATAATATTCAAACTTGTTTTAAATTCATTTAAAACTTGTTTAATCTTGTTTAAGTCATAATAATTCATCCAAACTCCTTTTTCAATATTTGAACATGTAATCCAACTAAAATTTTATTCTTTTCAAATATGAATTTTGTTAATTATTTTGCACAATTTAAATTGGTGAAAACAACAACTATTTGTGTAATCCCTTTAAGGAACCAAAAAATTCCCTAACTTAATAAATAAATTTCTAAATTGGTAAACCTTATTTCCAATTGGTTCTATTGTTGTTATTTTGTTGTTTTCCTCATCCATGCATCATACTAATCCACTTTCACCTATTGGTTAATTGGAAAACAATTGTTTCAACCAAAATTCATGGGATTTTCATATGCAACTCAAAGTTGCATGTGGGTCCATTTATCATGTATTGTTTCCCATGTCAACTATTTTATTTTGATGCATCAGTTAAATTGACATGCATCATCCCATGATTGTGCACTATGCCATGATATTGATTGTTTATATTTCTGCATTGTTTGTTTGCTTCTTCTCGGATACACGACGACGTTGAGACCGACGATACTTACGACACCCCTTCTAAGGAGTTAGCTCAGTACCAGGCTACTGGGTTTGCAGGCAAGTATTCACTCACATGAACCATCGTGTTCCTTTCAACATTGGTTACCGATACTTTCCGTTGTCTATTCTGCTAGCCCTATGATTAGTTGCTCCTGTTACGAACCTATCACATGAATCCCTTAACCCTGATATTGCCTCACCTCCACACCTATAACCATTGCTTGTGCCCGTGTCTTAATAGCATGCTTAGGGTTGTTTTGCTCGAGTCTGTTACCCGTTAATTTCTGTTACTATTCCTATTATGTTCTGGGGGCTCGATGTTTAATCAATCAATCATGCTAATGTTATTGTTAATAATAATTTGAGGATAAGGCACCGGCAGGAGGCCCTGTGTGGTTTTGAGGCCTGCTAGTGTCGACCCTAATAGGAAAAGGGTCTTGTCTACTGATCCATGATGAGCGCACTAACCGCATGTGGGAAGCGAGTATGGGCGCCCCCTCAATTTGATTCGATTTGCCTCTCGTCCAAATCGCCTCATTTAGTTCGTGTTTTCCATTTGCCGCATGCATGTTTTTGCGAGCCCAGCGCAGGGTGGAACTTTTGTAGTCGGCATATAGGGGGACACGTTCTTAGAGTGCTATGAGGGTCCCCTTTCTTCGGGGCTCGATTAGCCGTGCGCCCAAGGTGCTTTGGGCTTGATGCGAAGAAGAGTTGGGTTGTGTTGAGTACCTCGCTTGGTGGGTTTGATCCCCGACTGGCGGGTTATTCTTACGTGTACGGCCAAATTGGTGCACCCCTGCAGGGATAAATCTTCTCGAGAAGCCGTGTTTTTCGCGGTTATGGACTACTTGGTGAAAGTACTGGCTAACAAGTACTCAGGACAACTTAAACCTAATGATTAACAACCTTACACCCAATGATTAACAACTTGACTAGTAATAGGCTTATTGACACAATAATCTGAACCATCATTAATCCATCTGTGTGAGTTATCCTCGGATTGCTTCTTTGGATAAGGGGCGAGATCCAGGATGGGTTTGTTTGGAGTTAGTTGGTAGGTTGGTTACGATACACGATCTTATCTCCTTTCTGTTAGCCGGAAGTTGTAGTGTGTTTCTGTAGTTGGTTAGAGCAGCCAGTTGCAGCATCTTTCATATCCCCTTTCTTCCGTTGAACCCAAAGCATCTGTGCTTGGTGTTGACGGGTTACACTTTGGTGAACTGTGAGTCTTGCTTGCCAGTACGTTTATGTACTGACCCCCTTGGGGCTGTGGTTTCCGCAGACGACGTTTCCGAGGATCCCCATGGTGGCTACTACGTGGAGTATGACGAGGCTGCTGACGAGTAGATAGCGGACCCGGGCAGGATCCGAGACTTCGTGGATGGGCTCCGTCTTTTCGTTTCCGGCCTCTTAGGCCTATTTGGTTCTTGTCTGTACTCAGACATGTTGAATGCTTCCGCTGTGATGTAATGATGATATGTTGGGGCATGTGCCCTCTGGATGATTGTATTTGCTATCTCTGCTCTACTGAGAGCTATTTGCAACTTATTTTCATCTTTTGTGTCGTAGAGATCTGTTGTGATATCAGCTGTTCAAATGCCGTTGACGTACCATGTGTGTATGGTTTGAAGTACGTCAACGGAAGTGTCCTGATTTCTATGGGATGATTTGCGCAGACGATGGATAGTAGAGAATGGTTGTCACACGTTTACGTGTTGGCCTGCTCATATTGAGATGCGGGTGCCGGTATGCCCCGTAAGCCATTTGTTCTACTATTCAGCGGACTGTGAGTATTCCCTAGAAGTCCGGGTGCGACAAATAGCTTGCAGCAAACAATATCATGATCAAGTGAGCAAAAAAATAAAGCTATGCTCCCCGGCAACGGCGCTAGAAAATAGTCTTGATAACCCACAAGTATAGGGGATCGCAACAGTCTTCGAGGGAAGTAAAACCCAAATTTATCGATTCAACACAAGGGGAGCCAAAGAATATTTATTATCCTTAACAAGTGAGTTGTCAATTCAACTTCACCTGAAAGTATACTTGCTCACAACAATTTATCAGTGATATAAGTTTTATAGCAGCAATAGAAATAAAATAACATCAGTTGTAAAATAGTAACAGAAGTAGCAATCGCGGAAAACAATAAGGATGGGAAGTACCGTAGGCATAGAGGGAATGGATGGACGGGCGTTGCTTGGATAACATAGGTCATGTAATAATCCAACATGGGCATTGCAGATAATAATAACAAAGCATCAAACATCTAGGAAAACCATAGGCATGTGTTCCAACATAGTCATATGTGCTCGCAATGAGAAACTAGCATAACATCTTCTGTCCTACCAGCCCGTGGCAGCAGGGCCTCTAGGGAAACTACTGGTAATTAAGGTGCTCCTTTTAATAAAGCACCGGAGCAAAGCATTAACACTCCGTAAACACACGTGATCCTCACATCACAACCATCCCCCTCCGGTTGTCCCAATTTCTATCACTTTGGGGCCTCAGGTTCCGGACAATGACATGTGTAAACAACTTGCAGATATGATCAAGAAACATAATTATACTCATGAAACAATAACATGTTCAGATCTGAGATCATGGCACTCGGGCCCTAGTGACTAACATTAAGCATAACAAGTTGCAACAACGGTAGAAAACACTAACAATGGATACAAGGCACTATGCCCTAACAATCTGGCATTATTACATGATCGATCTCATCCAATCCCTTCCATCCCTCTTAGCCTACAACGGTGTTTTATCACACATGGACGAGGGAATCATGGATGGTTGATGGAGAAGAGGTGGCGGTGTCGATGGAGATGATCTCCTGCGAATCCCCGTCCCGGTAGGACGCCAGAATAGGAACTCCTGGACCCTCTCCGGGCCTCCTTCTGTCTCCCGGGGTCTTCTGGTGTTTTAGGCTCAATGGGATCCTTTGTGGGCAATTTCCCAAAAGTTGATTTTTCTGCACAAAAACGAGACACCAAGATAATTCTGCTGAAAACATCGTTAGTCTGTGTTAGTGGTATCCAAAACTCACAAGTTTAGAAGAAAACAATAAGAAAAGTGTTCGTAGAAGGAGATACGTTTTGGACGTATCATGCAGCAGAAAGTTTTGCCTCAGAAAGAAACCAAGGTTGAATCGACCAGTAGGTGGAAGAAATCACTTCTGAAGGTTGATACAGCTGATATGGCAGGGCGCACTACCGGTTCAGAAGCAACGTGGAACCTACACAACACCATCAAATCACTTTGCCCCAACGAAGTAGTGAGGTTGTCAATCTCACCGTTTTTGCTGAAAACAAAGAGGTTAAACGTATGGTGTGGAAAACAATACTTGTTTGCAGTAGCTAAAAAGAGAACAATGATGGCAGTAGGAGAACAGTAGGAACAATATGAGAACAATGATTGCAGTTGTTGTATTATCTGCATAGAGGAAATGGACCGAGGTCCACAGTTTACTAGTGGTGTTTCTCCAAACCAGATAGATATCATGTTTGGTAAACAAATTACACCTGGGCAATTAACAGATATAATCCGAGCAAACCTTGGGTATTAAGTTGTAAGCAACAGATAATTGCATTAAGCAAAATGTGTAATGTAAACTATAAAATCATCCTTAGACAAAGCATTGTTGTTTTCTCCCTAATGGCAATAGCACATCCCCCACCAGTTTACGTTTCTGTCACTCGAGCGTGAGTGAAAGGGAGGCATGAACCCACTATCGAGCATAAATACTCCCTCTTGGAGTCACAAGCATCTACTTGGCCAGAGCATCTACTAGCAACAGAGAGCATGCAAGATCGTAAATAACATACACATGAAAAGCATGATAGATTGATAATCATTGGACATCGCATTCAATATTCATCGGATCCCAGCAAACACAACATGTAGCATTACAACAAGATGACCTTGATCATGTTAGGCAGCTCACAAGATCTAAACATGAGGCATAAAGAGGAGAGAACAACCATCTAGATACTTCTATGGACCTGTAGTCGAAGGATAAACTACTCACGCATCATTCCGGAGGCGAGCATGGTGGTCTAGAGCCCTCCGATGATGATTACCCCTCCCGGCAGGGTGCCGGGAAGAGCTCCGGAACCCTCCTGAACTAGGGTTGGCGATGTCGGCGGTTGCGGATGTCTTTAGTGTAAAAGGCTCGGGTCCATAGGGTTAACCTCTCGAGAGGTATAAATAGGCGAGAGGGCAACATCGGTGGGCGGCCAGGGGGGCCGACACCACCCCTGGGCGCGGCCAGAGGAGGGGGCTGCCCTATGGTGTGAGGCCCCTGTGCCCCCCTCGGGGTCCCATCCCGACTCCGTGTGCGTGACATATTTCTAAGAATTCCGGGCTTCGAATCGTCCAATTCTGAGAATATTTCCAGAACAACTTTTTTAAAATAGAAAACAGCAGAAAATAGGAAATGGCTCTGTGGCATCTTGTCAATAGGTTAGTCCCAGAAAATCGACAAAAAAGGCATAAAGTGTAAAGGAAACATGCAACATATAGTATGAAAACAACATGGAACATCCGAAATTATGGATACGTTTATGACGTATCATACGCCATCTTGAATTCAATGGCCACATCGTACATTTCGTATCGGAGGCTCAACCTTGAGCAGAAGTAGAACCAGAACAACACAACATCAAAACTCATATGCTTCTCCAAACAGTGTCTTCAAAAGCAACGCTTTCAAGAAAGAAACAACGTTGAAGCCGCCGCCGTCACCGATCCAGAACTGGATCCATATTTTCACCCGAAGACACCACTCCGATTGGGCAAAGAGAGGTGACACTCCTAGGAAACACCTTCACGAAGGACACGACGCTCGCAAGCATATTCGTCACCGGCACCGACAAGGGACGGACATGACTTTCATCCGGAGTGTCACTCCCTTCCCGACGTACCTTCGAACAGCAAAAAGTTTTCTCCGCCGCCACTGACACCCTCTTTCTAGCTCATAGGACCGAAAGCTGCAGCTACAATGGCCTGGGAAACCTCGCCGAGGGCTCCCCGCGCTGCACAAGCTCACTATTGTTCTTACACCATCAAGATCCGCCGCGACGTAGGGAACCACGGCCGCCTCCGTCCATCTTGTCACCGTCCTGCACCACCATGGTGCCTGGTCGATGGAGAAGCTCGATGCTGCCACGGCTACTAGCAGCCATGAATCGGGTCAACAGCCCACCCATGCCTAGATTTACAGGTGTGCCCTAGAGGCCCAGCCCGCCGCCGCCGGGGCAGCACCACCGGTCGGAGAACGCCTCTCCACCACCACCGTCACGACGAGCTATCGCCGGGGCTCATAGCACCGCGCCGCCCGCTCTGCCTCCAAGAATGCCACGTCTCCACCACGGAAGAAGTAGACCGCCTCTGGGAGAGGCCCCTCCGCCACCGGCACTGCCCGGGCTTTTCCCAGTAGTGGACCTCGGCGGCGGTGAGGAGGGGGGAAGGGTGGAGGGGGGCGGGCGGCGGGGGACCTAGGGTTCCGCAGTGTCTCCTCGAAGAGGGACGCGGGGTCGGGGTCCTTTTTCAACCCGGTTTGTATCTGGAAAGAATCTTAGTGACAACCCCACAACTAAAAAAATCTCGGTTACAAACCCACTTGCACCTAGCAAAAACTCAGTTGTAACCGCACTTACAGCTGAAAAATATCTCAGTGGCAAACCCACTCAAAACTGAAAAAAATCTCACTTGCAACCCCATTTGCATCTAGCGAAAAATTCAGTTGCAACTCTAATTACAACTGAATTTTTTTAGTTTTAGCTGAAAACACTCAGTTGCAACTATTTGCAGGTGAGAAATTTTAGTTGTAACTGAAAAGACTCGGTTGCAACCCTATATTCAACCGAGAAATTTTAGTTGTAACTATAAAATCCCAGTTTTAACTCCAAGTGCACCTAAAAAAAACTCAACTGCGACCGCATCTGCAACTTAAAAATATTAATTACATACCTATATGCTACTAAAAAAATGTTAGATGAAACTAAAAAAAATCTTGGTTGTTTATATGTAGATTTTACATCACTATTTTATATCATAATTGTTTTCTTATTCAGTGATATATTTCATATTAGAATGCAATAATGATGTTAATTTATCTTATTTTGCATGATTGGCATTTTCCAAGAATTACGGCCAGGAAATAGTAGGAAAAAGCACCCATCAAGAGACCTAAGTTCCTGAACTCCAAAAAACATGAAAAAATTGAGAGTATTGTTTTCAGAAGACATAAGCCATGGGGACAAAAACAAATCTCCTGGAGGGGAACTGCCAGGTGGACACACGGGTTGGCCGTGCTAGTGCCACTTTGGCCGATCCTTGGGCCCACGTGGGTACCCCGTGGCCCCCCTTTGGCGTATATATGCCTCCTAACCTAAAACTAACGGGAGGCACTTCGCATTATTTTTCCGTAGCTGCCTCGGGGCGAAAACGAGACAGAGACGAAAGCTCTCCGGCAAGCAGACTTCTGTCGGGGAAATCCACCTCCCGTACACTTTCATCATCGTCGTCATGCCGGGGATCATTATTATCATCATAAACATCATCTCCACCGCTAGGAAAATCATCCCATTATTGGAGAATGTGCTACGTAAAACAAAAAGTTGCTTGCGCATAAACCAAGATCCAGTGCGAGGCGGGAAGCAACGGAACATACCCTCATACATCAAACTTGTGGAAGATTGTTGGTGACTATGTGGGAGTTTATAAGGATCAAAATATAATATTTACATTTGCAAAGCATGCATCTAAACAAACATGAAATTTTTGCGCGCAAGTTTAAACGAAGCAAATTGACCAATGTTCCTATTGACCTTATAAAGTAGGTCAAGATCATCTGGTCAAGAGTACATTTGGAGTGATCTTTATAACAAGTATGTTAAGAAACCAAATCATATGATAAGACAATTCATGATTGGTTATGACCAACACTAACTCACAACAACTTTAACAACAAGTATATAAGTGACTCGGGAGCATTCATCTAGGTATCTAGAATTCAAAGAGGAGTGAACATTCAAACCACATAACTAATCGTTATACTTTCACAAACTAGTAATTCACAATTGAATAATGTCATCAACGGAGATTCTATGTTGATGGCTAGGTTGAGACTCCAAGTGCAGAGTGTGTAGCTAGTGGCAAGCCTTCTTCCCCACGAGGGTGACTCGAGGGTTCATATCGAACTCTTGGGGAGCCAGTATTTCAGCAGTTGTCTTCCAAGCTTCCTCCAGGATCCTGCAAACAAGTAGAGAATTTTGTGCCCTCAACCTCACCAAGTGGTTGTCAAGCACAAGGTATGAGACTTCTAAATTGCAATGCAAAACTGAAAGTAAATGTGCAATAATTAAATCTACTTCTAAATGCAAATGAGAAAATAAATATGCAATGGATTGTTTTTGTATTTTTGTGATGCAAGTGGTGATGGAGATAATGTAAATTCGAATTGGAGATGCAAGTAAAGTAAAGTGCAAGTAAAGTAAATTGCAGAAAAGTAACTAGAGTGATTTCTTATATTTAAAATAGGACCAGGGTTCATGGTTACACACTTGCATTCTCTCAAATAAAGTGGTAGACGGTGGACATAAAGAATTACATGTGAGATTACAATAACATGTTTAACATT
This sequence comes from Alopecurus myosuroides, assembly GCA_028641055.1. NCBI lineage: Eukaryota > Viridiplantae > Streptophyta > Magnoliopsida > Poales > Poaceae > Alopecurus > Alopecurus myosuroides. The sequence continues at coordinate 644,708,917 of CM054057.1, forward strand.
GATTACTTTCATATGGGCATCACGTCCTAGCATAGAGTTCTCTACGGTCATATTGATTCCTCTCATACTCCACCAAGATGCAAAATAAATCATAACACCTTGATAATTAAGGAGAAACCAGAGTATAGCTTTAAGCAATGTGACATGAAGTTGAGGTAAGAACTTGCTAGATCTAGTCATGGAGATTGATTAGTGTCACTTCAAATCCCCGGTAACAAGGTACTCCTTTTTATCCCTAGTGAGGTAACTAAGAAAGGTTTAACAAAACCTAAGTGGATCGCTGAACTTCTGTCACTTTCACAGCACTAGCCACCCCCCGTTACTCCAACTAATGCACCCATCACCCCACACACGCTCTCAAGAACTAGATTGATCAAAGCTAGCAAATAAGAACGGGGGTACATAAGATACATCTACTCAATAACTCAAGAGAAACAATTGCAATCTCAGATTCAATAACTCATAGAAAAGATCCACCACATAGGAATTACAACGGTGCCCGTAATCATGTGAGGCAGCTCATACGGATCTAATTAGTGAAGCACATAGAGAGAGAGATACAAGTGCTACTTCCACAAACCCATAGCCCTTAGGTGGACTACTCCCTCTTCATGGAGATGTCGATGGAGATGACGTTGGAGGGGTAGGAGATCACACCGGCGGCGCCCCGCCGGAGTTTTCCCCCTCCAATCTGGAACTTCTGGTCTCTGTTTCGGTGTTTCAGTGTTTCGGCGGCTCTCGCCTCCGTAAGGGTACGGGGGACCCTTTTTATAGTCGGTTTTAGGTCAAGACGGAGTCGGTAAGTCGAAGATGGAAGGAATTGGGGCCACAGGGGCCAAAAGGGGGCCTCTCACGCGGCCAAGGAATCTGGCCACGTGGAGGGTCCTCTTTTGGGCCTCCCTGCCCAATTCTCGTGGATCCTTCGCCCGCAAGTCTTCTCCTTCCAAAATGACCCTCGCAGATTTTCAGGTGATTTCGCGGAAGTTTGCCCCTGAAACGTCAAAAATATAGAAAACGGGGTTTCTAACAGGCAGGGTTAATTCCATAAAAGTTGGGGGACTTTGTAATTTAACCCCAAAATACTATAAAATTGAATTATACCCTTATATGATGCAATATGTAATAGAAAACCATGTGAAAATATGCAAAATTCATCTATGCATTTTACATGCATCAACATCCCCAAGCTTAACCCATGCTCGTCCTCGAGTATGAAGGTGATAAAACTAAGATGGGTTTCGCATATTGAAACAATCATGGGATATCAAGGAGGATTATTCATGCTACATATAATCAAATGATTAATACTAGAAATGAGTAGCAATATACAATTCATGTTGTAAGAAAATCAAATATGCAAGCAAAGATGCTTCATGAAAGTTCACAAAGTGTATAATGAAATAAAAGCACTATGGACCAAATGCATACATAAAATAAAAAATAAAATCCTATATTGGTCAAAGAATAGCATAATGGAGAATAGAAAATATGGTGGACACTTTGGAGAAAATTGAGTAGAGGTAAAACATGATCAAGTCTTATTTAGCCTCTAAATTATTCAACTAAAATTACTAATTGAAATGTGGTATCCATTGATCTAGGACTCTCATTGCCCCTTTATCACTAGCATCTTAAAATTGTGAGTAGTGAAGTAATGAGAATGACAAGGTGGTTGATAGCCTCATGCCCCGTGAGTGTGAAAACCTACTCCATGATTACTCAACTTAAGATTCCTAATAAGCTTTGTACAATCATAATAAGTATTAATGACATCATAGAGAACTGCAAAGAGGTACCTCTTGCCCCATGACATGGAAACAAGCCCATGTTACAATGACAAGATGAACAAACGGAGTAGACTCATCATCCTTTTTATTTTAATTCACTATTATGCATAGCTTTTTATTTTATTATAGGATGTGTTGTAGAGTCACTCAAGCTGTAAGTAAATCCCCACCATGATAAAGCATGGCTTGGGTTAGCGGCCCAATGTGTTTCTCTAGTCATATAGATACTTACTCATCAAAACTTACTATTCCTCTATTTCATTTCGGCATGGCAGGAGTCCAAAAACAAAAGTACATGATATCAACCAAATGTAATTTTTTTTGTGCAATGTTGAAAGCTTTCCGGTGATACACGTTTATAGCTAGCTCCCAACCACACTTGTCAAACGCAAAACTTGTGGCTCCCATTATTGGGTCATGTTTATTAGATGCATAAAAAGTAAAGTGTGCCTTCAAAAGTTCGTGAGAGTCATATCCCAAGTTCAACCCATGACAATTAATAAAGTGAATATCTTAATTTAGAACATAAATAACATAATAACATGGTGAACATACTCGGAATAGCAATGAAGCTAATGGGAAGATATGGTGGACTCACTGGAAATACTTGGCTAAGGAGTGTTGGAAACAAGTTTTTACTTGTTGGAATTTTTAAATTTTTTGGCTAGCAAGAGGGAGATAGTTGACCAGATACTATGCATGCATATGTCCATAGAACTACTCATTTCATGACAAACTAAATAAACCAGCAATTAACATCAAGGACATGAATAAGAGATAGCTCAAGACAACATTATTGCAAATTTCTACACATAAAAAGCCTATAAATCATGCAAACATATGTAGCTCTTCAAATCAACCATGGCATCCCTATTCCAAGTCATAATACTAGAATCCAATACATTCCAACCCCAAACTCCAGTAGCTCAATCTCATATAAAATGATGGTGGTGGTCTTATCAAAACAAAAATAAAAACAAAAACTAGACGCTTCAAGTCTCTACGATAAATGCTTTGCTTAGAAAAACAGAAAGTAGACGTGTGCTAACCAAAAGAGTGTAGCTCAAGTGGGGTATTCATAACATCCCCAAGCTTATGGCTTTCACCATTCTTGGATGTCTTGAGGCGCAGCTCCTCTATTCCCTGTGAAAAAAACTTCACAAAACATGTTTCTCCCATTCTTTTTCTGTGGGGTGAGATTAGCAAGGACAAACAAATCACATGCTTGCTGTGCAAAATTCCAAATAAAATGCTCCAGTAGATAGAAAATAAGGTTCATTATGTTGTATGTTCACTCTCTTTCTTGAAAGAATCATGCAAATTCGATTCCCAAGCCCAAAGAGTGCATAAAACAAAAGAAGGCAGAATCTGTCCAGAAAAGCAACAGCAGCAAAACGAACGTTTTTCCCTAAGCTAGACTCGTCAAAAAATTAAGCCAAATTTTGTGCTTACAGAGGACGAAAAGTTGCAGAACATACTAAAAAATTAGCTCAATCCGACATATCAATAAAAAACGTAAAATCACACGGTGAGCATACTCGTGCTGAAACAGAAATTTCATGCATTAGGATAGCAACTTGTAAGTCCAAATGGGTTTGACTTGACTCTTTATTGAAAACTCCAGAATTAAAACAAAAAAACTAATCTCTTGAGACAGCAAGAGGACACTAGTAAAATCCAAACAAAAACAACCGGGTTCCCTCCCGTAAAGCGCTTTCTTTATAGCCATATAGCTACGCTTTACTTACTTGATAATCAAGAGGGATAAAGCTCATGAGGGAGCTTGTTCTTCAGCGCGCCCCTCTTCCTTGGGAAGTGCTCCATGATTTTGTTGTGAGGGAACTGAAACTTGACATTCCCTTTCTTGGAGTCTATGATTGCACCTGTAGTACGAAGAAAAGGTCTACCCAAAATAATAGAACTAGGGGATTTATCCCCCGTATCCATAATAATGAAATCAACGGGTACGAAAGTCATGGGCAATTCAATCATAACATCTTTTACTTGTCCTATAGCATGTTTAGTATAGTTATCAGCAAGGACAAATTCACTTGAGCACTTTTCTAAATTTTCTAGTTCTAGCAATTCATATAATTCTTTAGAGGGTACCGATACACTAGAACCTAGATCTAACATAGCATGGTGAATTTCTTTTCCAATTGAAACTAGCACCTTGGGGATCAATGCATCCCCAAGCTTAGGAGGTATCATGGCCTCATTCTTGTACCTAGAAATTTTTTCTTGCAAGACATGATTAGCAATATAAGATCCAAAGCCAGGTTGATTAACATTTATAGTGGGATCACTAGCAAATTTTTGTAGAGTAGCAATAAGTTCTTGCAAGCTACTTTTTTCTAAATCAAGCAATGGATCCTTAATTTCAGTAAGCATCATAATTTCCTCTACTTTACTCTCTAATTTAGCTAGCATGCTTGATTCAGGAGGACAAATTTCATCTTTGCTAGCAAGAAAAGACATATGGAAGTAAATATTCAGGGTACTTCACTATTTCATTCAAAGTTTTCTTCTAAGCTAGTAGGGACATGCTCACTTGTATTCTCAGCAATATGATCAATATTTTCAATAATAGGAGCAGCAATAGTAATAGAATTCATTCCTACACTAGGTTGTGCTTGTGGCTTTCCTGCTGACATGCTTAATAGAGTTGCTTGATTATCAGCTAATTTTGACAATGCTTTATCTAAATTCGAAGATTGAAGTTGCAATCCTTTAATATCACTACTAATGGATGCAATAGACTTATTTAACTCATGTATCATAGCATTGTGACTAGCAAATTGTTCCATAAGCAATTTATTAGATTCAGAAATTTCACTAGAAGGCTTCCACTTATTTTCATTAGCATTAGGATATGGAACAAAAGGTTTATTTGGCACATAAGGAGGTTACTATATGAATTGTAAGCATTACCAAAACCATTTCTACCATAATTCCTAACAAAATTAACATCTACACTTTCAGAATTACTACCAACTAGCTCCTGCAAAGGCACATTCTCCATATTTTGTTTATTAATAAAAGCAAGAATAGTGTCCATTTTAGAAGACAAATCATTGGTTTCTTCAATTGAGTTTATTTTCTTAGTGGGATTGGGTGCTCTTTCAGTATTCCATTGACTAAAATTTTGCAATATGCTTTCTAATATGCTCTTAGCCTCACCTACAGTTTTACTCATAAAGGCACCTCCAGCAGCAGAATCAAGTATATTTCTAGACATGTAGTTTAGACCATTATAAAAAGAGTGTAGTATGGTCCATTCATTTACTCCATCTGATGGGAATGTTCTAAGCATTAATTTAATTCTATCCCATGCCATGGCTACATGTTCATTATCATTTTGCCTAAATGAGAGGATATTATTCCTATTTTGCAAAATTTTAACGGAGGATAATATTTCTTAATGAAAGCTTCTTTTAAATCATCCCAAGACTTATACTAGCTGTAGGTAGTGAAAGTAACCATTCTTTAGCCTTTCCTCTAAGTGAAAAAGGAAATAATTTCAGTTTTAAAACACTACTTTCCACATTTTTAAATTTTTGCATATCACATATTTCCATGAAATCATGAAGATGCATAGAGGCATCCTCCATAGCACTACCACCAAATTGCTCTCTAGTAATTAAATTCAATAAACTAGGACTTACTTCATAGCTTTCAGCTTGTATTTCAGGTGTCGTAATTGGCCTAGCAATGAATTGGTCATTGGGTGTATTTGTGTAGTCACTTAATTTAGTTCTATCACCCATTTTAACAGTTTTTATGTAGTTTTTAATTTTTTATGCAAAACTGAAAAGTAAAGTAACTAAGCAAATTCGAAACACTAAAATAAACTAGATAACTAAATGCAAAACTAAAATGCAAACTAAAATAAAATATGCAAGACAAAACAAAAACAAAAACAGAAACAAAACAAAAACAAAAACAAGACAAGAAACAAAACTATCTACTTGAAAGAAGGTGGAGATAGAAAGGACGGTACTCACGTAGGTGCAACCTCCCCAAGCTTAGGTGTTTCCACACCTTGTTGGTGATGAAGACTTCTTGTGAGCCCCCTTGGACAACTCCTTCACCTATGGCTCCCCGGCAACAGCGCCAGAAAAACGCTTGATGGCTAGGTTGAGACTTCAAGTGCAGAGTGTGTAGCAGTTGTCTTCCAAGCTTCCTCCAGGATCCTGCAAACAAGTAGAGAATTTTGTGCCCTCAACCTCACCAAGTGGGTGTCAAGCACAAGGTGTGAGACTTCTAAATTGCAATGCAAAACTGAAAGTAAATGTGCAATAATTAAATCTACTTCTAAATGCAAATGAGAAAATAAATATGCAATCGATTGTTTTTGTATTTTTGTGATGCAAGTGGTGATGGAGATAATGTAAATTCGAATTGGAGATGCAAGTAAAGTAAAGTGCAAGTAAAGTAAATCGCAACAAAGTAACTAGAGTGTTTTCTTATATTTAAAATAGGACCGGGGTTCATGGTTTCGCACTTGCATTCTCTCAAATAAAGTGGTAGACGGTGGACATAAATAATTACATGTGAGATTACAATAACATGTTTAACATTGAGTACTTTAATATGGGCATCACGTCCTAGCATAGAGATCTCTACGGTCATATTGATCCCTCTTATACTCCACCAAGATGCGAAATAAATCATAACACCTCGATAATTAAGGAAAAACCAGAGTATAGCTTTAAGAATGTGACATTAAGTTGAAGTAAGAACTTGCTAGATCTAGTCATGGAGATTGATTAGTGTCACTTCAAATCCCTGGTAACAAGGTACTCCTTTTTATCCCTAGTGAGGTAACTAAAAAGGTTTAACAAACCTAAGTGGATCGCTGAACTTCTGTCACTTTCACAGCACTAGCCACCCCCGTTACTCCAACTAATGCACCCATCACCCCACACACGCTCTCAAGAACTAGATTGATCAAAGCTAGCAAATAAGAACGGGGTACATAACATACATCTACTCAAATAACTCAAGAGAAACAATTGCAATCTCATATTAAATAACTCATAGAAAAGATCCACCACATAAGAATTACAACAGTGCCCGTAATCATGTGAGGCAGCTCATACGGATCTAATTGGTGAAGCACATAGAGAGAGAGATACAAGTGCTAGTTCCACAAACCCATAGCCCTGGGGTGGACTACTCCCTCTTCATGGAGATGTCGATGGAGATGACGTTGGAGGGGTAGGAGATCACACCGGCGGCGCCCCGCCGGAGTTTTCCCCCTCCAATCTGGAACTTCTGGTCTCTGTTTCGGTGTTTCAGTGTTTCGGCGGCTCTCTCCTCCGTAAGGGTATGGGGGACCCTTTTTATAGCCGGTTTTAGGTCAAGACGGAGTCGGTAAGTCGAAGATGGAAGGAATTGGGGCCACCGGGGACAAAAGGGGGCCTCTCACGCGGCCAAGGAATCTGGCCACGTGGAGGGTCCTCTTTTGGGCCTCCCTGCCCAATTCTCGTGGATCCTTCGCCCGCAAGTCTTCTCCTTCCAAGAAAATGACCCTCGCAGATTTTCAGGTGATTTCGCGGAAGTTTGCCCCCTAAAACGTCAAAAATATAGAAAACGGGGTTTCTGACAGGCAGGGTTAATTCCATAAAAGTTGGGGGACTTTGTAATTTAACCCCAAAATACTATAAAACATTGAATTATACCCTTATATGATGCAATATGTAATAGAAAACCATGTGAAAATATGCAAAATTCATCTATGAATTTTACATGCATCAACATCCCCAAGCTTAACCCATGCTCGTCCTCGAGTATGAAGGTGATAAAACTAAGATGGGTTTTGCATATTGAAACAATCATGGGATATCAAGGAGGATTATTCATGCTACATATAATCAAATGATTAATACTAGAAATGAGTAGCAATATACAATTCATGTTGTAGAAATATCAAATATGCAAGCAAAGATGCTTCATGAAAGTTCACAAAGTGTATAATGAAATAAAAACACAATGGACCAAATTCATACACAAAATAAAAAATAAAATCCTATATTGGTCAAAGAATAGCATAATGGAGAATAGAAAATATGGTGGACACTTTGGAGAAAATTGAGTAGAGGTAAAACATGATCAAGTCTTATTTAGCCTCTAAATTATTCAACTAAAATTACTAATTGAAATGTGGTATCCATTGATCTAGGACTCTCATTGCCCCTTTATCACTAGCATCTTAAAATTGTGAGTACTGAAGTAATGAGAATAACAAGGTGGTTAAAAGCCTCATGCCCCGTGAGTGTGAAAACCTACTCCATGATTACTCAACTTAAGATTCCTAATAAGCTTTGTACAATCATAATAAGTATTAATGACATCATAGAGAACTGCAAAGAGGTACCTCTTGCCCCATGACATGGAAACAAGCCCATGTTACAATGACAAGATGAAGAAACGGAGTAGACTCGTCATCCTTTTTATTTTCATTCACTATTATGCATAGCTTATTATTTTATTATAGGATGTGTTGTAGAGTCACTCAAGCTGTAAGTAAATTCCCACCATGATAAAGCATGGCTTGGGTTAGCGGCCCAATGCGTTTCTCTAGTCATATAGATACTTACTCATCAAAACTTACTATTCCTCTATTTCATTTCGTCATGGCAGGAGTCCAAAAACAAAAGTACATGATATCAACCAAATGTAATTTTTTTTGTGCAATGTTGAAAGCTTTCCGGTGATACACGTTTATAGCTAGCTCCCAATCACACACTTGTCAAACGCAAAACTTGTGGCTCCCATTATTGGGTCATGTTTATTAGATGCATAAAAAGTAAAGTGTGCCTTCAAAAGTTCGTGAGAGTCATATCCCAAGTTCAAACCATGACAATTAATAAAGTGAATATCTTAATTTAGAACATAAATAACATAATAACATGGTGAACATACTCGGAATAGCAATGAAGCTAATGGGAAGATATGGTGGACTCACTGGAAATACTTGGCTAAGGAGTGTTGGAAACAAGTTTTTACTTGTTGGAATTTTTAAATTTTTGGGCTAGCAAGAGGGAGATAGTTGACCAGCTACTATGCATGCATATGTCCATAGAACTACTCATTTCATGACAAACTAAATAAACCAGCAACTAACATCAAGGACATGAATAAGAGATAGCTCAAGACAACATTATTGCAAATTTCTACACATAAAAAGCCTATAAATCATGCAAACATATGTAGCTCTTCAAATCAACCATGGCATCCCTATTCAAAGTCATAATACTAGAATCCAATACATTCCAACCCCAAACTCCAGTAGCTCAATCTCATATAAAATGATGGCGGTGGTCTTATCAAAACAAAAATAAAAACAAAAACTAGGCGCTTCAAGTCTCTACGATAAATGCTTTGCTTAGAAAAACAGAAAGTAGACGTGTGCTAACCAAAAGAGTGTAGCTCTAGTAGGGTATTCATAACATCCCCAAGCTTATGGCTTTCACCATTCTTGGATGTCTTGAGGCGCAGCTCCTCTATTCCCTGTGAAAAAAACTTCACAAAACATGTTTCTCCCATTCTTTTTCTGTGGGGTGAGATTAGCAAGGACAAACAAATCACATGCTTGCTGTGCAAAATTCCAAATCAAATGCTCCAGTAGATAGAAAATAAGGTTCATTATGTTGTATGTTCACTCTCTTGCTTGAAAGAATCATGGAAATTCGATTCCCAAGCCCAAAGAGTGCATAAAACAAAAGAAGGCAGAATCTGTCCAGAAAAGCAACAGCAGCAAAACGAACGTTTTTCCCTAAGCTAGACTCGTCAAAAAATTAAGCCAATTTTTGTGCTTACAGAGGACGAAAAGTTGAAGAACATACTAAAAAAATTAGCTCAATCCGACATAGCAGTAAAAAACGTAAAATCATACGGTGAGCAGACTCGTGCTGAAACAGAAATTTCATGCACTAGGATAGCAACTTATAAGTCCAAATGGGTTTGACTTGACTCTTTATTGAAAACTCCAGAATTAAAAAAAAAACAAATCTCTTGAGACAGCAAGAGGACACTAGTAAAATCCAAACAAAAACAACCGGGTTGCCTCCCGTAAAGCGCTTTCTTTATAGCCATATAGCTAGGCTTTACTTACTTGATAATCAAGAGGGATAAAGCTCATGAGGGAGCTTGTTCTTCAGCGCGCCCCTCTTTCTTGGGAAGTGCTCCATGATTTTCTTGTGAGGGAACTGAAACTTGACATTCCCTTCCTTGGAGTCTATGATTGCACCCGTAGTACGAAGAAAAGGTCTACCCAAAATAATAGAACTAGGGGATTTATCCCCCATATCCATAATAATGAAATCAACGGGTACGAAAGTCATGTGCAATTCAATCATAACATCTTTTACTTGTCCTATAGCATGTTTAGTAGAGTTATCAGCAAGGACAAATTCACTTGAGCACTTTTCTAAATTTTCTAGTTCTAGCAATTCATATAATTCTTTAGAGAGTACCGATACACTAGAACCTAGATCTAACATAGCATGGTGAATTTCTTTTCCAATTGAAACTAGCACCTTGGGGATCCATGCATCCCCAATCTTAGGAGGTATCATGGCCTCATTCTTGTACCTAGCAATTTTTTCTTGCAAGACATGATTAGCAATATAAGATCCAAAGCCAGGTTGATTAACATTTATAGTGGGATCACTAGCAAATTTTTGTAGAGTAGCAATAAGTTCTTGCAAGCTACTTTTTTCTAAATCAAGCAATGGATCCTTAATTTCAGTAAGCATCATAATTTCCTCTACTTTACTCTCTAATTTAGCTAGCATGCTTGATTCAGGAGGACAAATTTCATCTTTGCTAGCAAGAAAAGACATATATGGAAGTAAATATTCAGGGTACTTCACTATTTCATTCAAAGTTTCTTCTAAGCTAGTAGGGACATGCTCACTTGTATTCTCAGCAATATGATCAATATTTTCAATAATAGGAGCAGCAATAGTAATAGAATTCATTCCTACACTAGGTTGTGCTTGTGGCTTTCCTGCTGACATGCTTAATAGAGTTGCTTGATTATCAGCTAATTTTGACAATGCTTTATCTAAATTCGAAGATTGAAGTTGCAATCCTTTAATATCACTACTAATGGATGCAATAGACTTATTTAACTCATGTATCATAGCATTGTGACTAGCAAATTGTTCCATAAGCAATTTATTAGATTCAGAAATTTCACTAGAAGGCTTCCACTTATTTTCATTAGCATTAGGATATGGAACAAAAGGTTTATTTGGCACATAAGGAGGTTTACTATATGAATTGTAAGCATTACCAAAACCATTTCTACCATAATTCCTAACAAAATTAACATCCACACTTTCAGAATTACTACCAACTAGCTCCTGCAAAGGCACATTCTCCATATTTTGTTTATTAATAAAAGCAAGAATAGTGTCCATTTTAGAAGACAAATCATTGGTTTCTTCAATTGAGTTTATTTTCTTAGTGGGATTGGGTGCTCTTTCAGTATTCCATTGACTATAATTTTGCAATATGCTTTCTAATATGCTCTTAGCCTCACCTACAGTTTTACTCATAAAGGCACCTCCAGCAGCAGAATCAAGTATATTTCTAGACATGTAGTTTAGACCATTATAAAAAGAGTGTAGTATGGTCCATTCATTTACTCCATCTGATGGGAATGTTCTAAGCATTAATTTAATTCTATCCCATGCCATGGCTACATGTTCATTATCATTTTGCCTAAATGAGAGGATATTATTCCTATTTTGCAAAATTTTAACGGGAGGATAATATTTCTTAATGAAAGCTTCTTTTAAATCATCCCAAGACTTTATACTAGCTGTAGGTAGTGAAAGTAATCTTTAGCCTTTCCTCTAAGTGAAAAAGGAAATAATTTCAGTTTTAAAACACTACTTTCCACATTTTTAAATTTTTGCATATCACATATTTCCATGAAATCATGAAGATGCATAGAGGCATCCTCCATAGCACTACCACCAAATTGCTCTCTAGTAATTAAATTCAATAAACTAGGACTTACTTCATAGCTTTCAGCTTGTATTTCAGGTGTCGTAATTGGCCTAGCAATGAATTGGTCATTGGGTGTATTTGTGTAGTCACTTAATTTAGTTCTATCACCCATTTTAACAGTTTTTATGTAGTTTTTAATTTTTTATGCAAAACTGAAAAGTAAAGTAACTAAGCAAATTCGAAACACTAAAATAAACTAGATAACTAAATGCAAAACTAAAATGCAAACTAAAATAAAATATGCAAGACAAAACAAAAACAAAAACAGAAACAAAACAAAAACAAAAACAAGACAAGAAACAAAACTATCTACTTGAAAGAAGGTGGAGATAGAAAGGACGGTACTCACGTAGGTGCAACCTCCCCAAGCTTAGGTGTTTGCACACCTTGTTGGTGATGAAGACTTCTTGTGAGCTCCCTTGGACAACTCCTTCACCTATGGCTCCCCGCCAACAGCGCCAGAAAAACGCTTGATGGCTAGGTTGAGACTTCAAGTGCAGAGTGTGTAGCAGTTGTCTTCCAAGCTTCCTCCAGGATCCTGCAAACAAGTAGAGAATTTTGTGCCCTCAAACTCACCAAGTGGTTGTCAAGCACAAGGTGTGAGACTTCTAAATTGCAATGCAAAACTGAAAGTAAATGTGCAATAATTAAGTCTACTTCTAAATGCAAATGAGAAAATAAATATGCAATCGATTGTTTTTGTATTTTTGTGATGCAAGTGGTGATGGAGATAATGTAAATTCGAATTGGAGATGCAAGTAAATTAAAGTGCAAGTAAAGTAAATCGCAGAAAAGTAACTAGAGTGTTTTCTTATATTTAAAATAGGACCGGGGTTCATGGTTTCGCACTTGCATTCTCTCAAATAAAGTGGTAGACGGTGGACATAAATAATTACATGTGAGATTACAATAACATGTTTAACATTGAGTACTTTCATATGGGCATCACGTCCTAGCATAGAGATCTCTACGGTCATATTGATCCCTCTTATACTCCACCAAGATGCGAAATAAATCATAACACCTCGATAATTAAGGAAAAACCAGAGTATAGCTTTAAGCAATGTGACATTAAGTTGAAGTAAGAACTTGCTAGATCTAGTCATGGAGATTGATTAGTGTCACTTCAAATCCCCGGTAACAAGGTACTCCTTTTTATCCCTAGTGAGATAACTAAGAAAGGTTTAACAAAACCTAAGTGGATCGCTGAACTTCTGTCACTTTCACAGCACTAGCCACCCCCCGTTACTCCAACTAATGCACCCATCACCCCACACACGCTCTCAAGAACTAGATTGATCAAAGCTAGCAAATAAGAACGGGGTACATAACATACATCTACTCAAATAACTCAAGAGAAACAATTGCAATCTCATATTAAATAACTCATAGAAAAGATCCACCACATAGGAATTACAACGGTGCCCGTAATCATGTGAGGCAGCTCATATGGATCTAATTAGTGAAGCACATAGAGAGAGAGATACAAGTGCTACTTCCACAAACCCATAGCCCTGGGGTGGACTACTCCCTCTTCATGGAGATGTCGATGGAGATGACGTTGGAGGGTAGGAGATCACACGGCGGCGCCCCGCCGGAGTTTTCCCCCTCCAATCTGGAACTTCTGGTCTCTGTTTCGGTGTTTCAGTGTTTCGGCGGCTCTCTCCTCCGTAAGGGTACGGGGGACCCTTTTTATAGTCGGTTTTAGGTCAAGACGGAGTCGGTAAGTCGAAGATGGAAGGAATTGGGGCCACAGGGGCCAAAAGGGGGCCTCTCACGCGGCCAAGGAATCTGGCCGCGTGGAGGGGGCCTCCTTGCCCAATTCTCGTGGATCCTTCGCCCGCAAGTCTTCTCCTTCCAAGAAAATGACCCCCGCAGATTTTCAGGTGATTTCGCGGAAGTTTGCCCCCTGAAACGTCAAAAATATAGAAAACGGGGTTTCTGACAGGCAGTATGTAATAGAAAAAAAAGTTAACCCCAAAATACTATAAAACATTGAATTATACCCTTATATGATGCAATATGTAATAGAAAACCATGTGAAATATGCACAATTCATCTATGCATTTTACATGCATAATATGTCTTTAAAGACATGTAATCCTTAAGTTATCAATCAATTCACATAACACTTTTATAAACCATCTCACAACTATTAAGTAAGCCTTTAGAAGTGAATGACAAAGGTTCAATAGAACACAACTGATACAAACAAGCATTAACTCAAACCCACAAGTTGGAAATTACATAATAATTGTTATTAACATAGTTATAGAATATTTATATATCTCAAAATAATAAAGAGAATAATACAAAGCAACAACTCTGACTTAAATCATTAAACCCCAAAAACCTTCATATGCCAATTGTCTCATTCATCTTATACAAGTGACCATATAAGATCTCAACACATTAAAGGATCGTTGGATCAACTTACTATCTTAAGTCATCATTCCATAACCACTCCATATTCCTATCTTAATCCACCATTCAACAAATATCCCCAAGTTAAAATTTAAATCTTGTTCAATTTCACCAAAACAAAACTTGGTGAGATTGAATTTTTGATAAGGATTACAAATATAAATTTTAGGAATTTTTATGATTACAAAAAGACCCTGAAAACTATGTTTTACTCTCAGTTTTTTAAACAGAAGGACCACTTTGTAAATGTCAGGAACTTTAGGGGGTTAGCAAAAACTGACATTTCTTTTGTTCTTTCTTCTTCCTCTGCCAGAAGGCAGAAGAGATCATTGTTGTGGCAATGCCAAGGGCCGCCTCTGCCACGCCCTGTTCGCCGCTTCGTGGCGAATACTGCCCTGACGATGTGCCGTCTCATCGCTCTCTCTCTTTCACTCGGCCTCATATTCTTTTCCCCAAACTCCCTCTATGTTCCTCTTTTGTAACCGAAACCCTAGCTAGATGCCTCCGCTGATTTTCGTCGCATTCGCCCGCTCCAAAGCAAATTGAGCCCATAGGAAGCTCCGCCTCGACGTCCTCTACCTCCCTGTCAAGTTCCAGCCACGGAGAAGCCGTGGATGGGAGAAATCGAGGAGGTTTCCAAACTTTGGCCAATGCAGAACATTGCTAATCACCGTCGATTCGGATCTCACCGAGCCTCCCCGACCACTTTTCCGGGTTCCTGATGTTCCGGTGAGCATCTCCGTTTCCTCACCTTGCTTTTCCATGCATTCTAGCTCGCTGTCACCGAGATGCTATCACCATCGCCATGCGAGCTCGCCCACGGTGATGTTCTGGTGACCATTTGGTCACTACCCACCACCCCTAGATTCGTCAAGTCGTCCTCTATCCCGTAGTACAAATGAATCACTTTACTTCGAAGCAAATTGCAAGATTCGTAATCAATGAAGAAGGATTCCTACACTGTTGTCCTAATCATGACCTCATCGTGACATCGTGAATATTTTTCTTTATCTTTTTATTTTATTTTTGAATTCAAATTAAAACTGACAGCTGGGTCCCACCTGTCAATTTAAAATGGAAAAAAATTGATTAATATTAGTAATTGAATATCTCTTGAAATACTTCTCAGAAAAATATAAATAGAAAATATAATTGTTTAGAAAAATATAATCTAAATGTTCATCAAATTTTCAAAATTGTTTGATGAAGTTTAAATTTGAACATTGTTTGAATTTAAATTAATTCATTTAAAATTGAGAAAAATAAAGAATAATTCAGTAATTCAAAAAAAATAGATGTTGTATAACAAAATGCTTAGAAAGACCAATGCAATTCATTTATGATATTTTAAAAGTGATTTGATCAAGTTTTAAAATGAGAAATATTTGTATAGCCATTTAATTCATTTAAAATTGGGACATTATTAAGTTATTCAAATATTATCAGAAAAATTCAAGTAACATACCAAATTAAAGATGAAAAACCTTTTCAATCCAATTGTATCAAAATCATACATATTTACACAACTTTGAATCATTTCTACGTAAAATAATTATTTAACCATTCCTTTGATCATGGAAATTATGATGTGCCAACTATTGAAACGATTCAACTCCACGATAAAGGATAATAACATTTTAAGCAATGCAAAGTCAATACTACTAACATCTCATGACACCCAACTTATTTGTGCATGACAATAGTGTCATGTGTTATGGGTTATGCTATCTTCATCTTATTGGTGATTATAGGAAAACAAATGACTACCTCATGTTTCAAGTCAACACCCAATGTTTTCTAAATACTTGGTCTACCAACATTTCATAGTGCTAAAAGTGAAACTAAGATATTTAGTTGCAAGTTTTAGAAATAGGAATAAACTCTATTTTGCAAAGTTTAATGGAATATTATACTATACCAATAGAACTATGAAAAACCCTTCATTACAATAATTTCCTTATTACAGAACTTATGATGATTCCACTTCATAAACTCTCATCACAAGGAATTAACAAATTAAAAGATGGCAGAGTTAGTTATATTATAGACTCACTTTCAGTTAGGTTCTTTTGTCTTTCTCTAGACTTTTCAAAAACATAGAAGAAAATATGTTTGTTATCTTTTAAAAGCTGTTTTCCATATGGTATTGTCTTAGTTCCTAACCAATTGATAAATAATACTAATTTAAACATGACAATTGATTTGCTAAATAAAAGTTAAACACACATAAGTCTAAGAGCAGTAACAATTAATATAAATAAGTAAGGCATTCCAAGCTTCCAAACCTTAATGTTATTACCTCTTTAAGTGAACAACATCATCACCACAAGTAAATGAAACAACTCTAATTCACCTAAAAAAATGTGATCTTAGTATCATATCGATCATAGCTTTAGGGTATTTTGCGATGCAACTCATTGATACGTCACAAACGTATCCTTAATTTTTGATGTTCCATGTTGTTTTCTTATTGTTTATCACATGTTTGCTATACACTTTATGTTATTTTTATCGATTTTCCGGACTAACCTATTGGCAAGATGCCATAGAGCCATTTCCCTATTTTCTGCTATTTTTAGTTTCAGAAAAGTTGTCCTGGAAATATTCTCGGAATTGGAAAATTCGAAGCCCGGAAGTCTTAGAATTCTCGAAGGTTCCACGGAGTCCCAAAGAGACCCGGAGGGGGGCCTCAGGGGGCCCACACCATAGGGCAGTGTGCCCCCCCTTGGCCGCGCCGGGGGGTGGTGTGGGGCCCCATGCCTCCACCGCCTTTGCCCTTTTGCCTATATAACCCCCCGAGACGTAAACCCTAAATATATCCCAATTTTACCCGAGAAACACCCGAGGCCGCCGTCACCGTCATCCCGAGATCAGGAGGGTTCTCGAGCTCTCCCCGGCACCCTACCGGAGGGGTAAATCATCACCGGAGGGGTCTGAACCACCATGCCCTCCTCTGAAGTGATGTGTGAGTAGTTCATCCCTGGACTATAGGTCCATAGAAGTATCTAGATGATTGTTCTCTCCACTTTGTACCTCATGTTTAGATCTTGTGAGCTGCCTATCATGATCAAGATCATCGTTATGTAATGCTACATGTTGTGTTTGCTGGGATCTGATGAATGTTGAATGCTATGTCTTCTGATTATCAATCTATCATGTTATCTTCATGCATACGTTATTTATGATCTTTCTTGCTCTCCGTTATTGGTAGATGCTCTGGCAAAGTAGATGCTAGTAACTCCAAGAGGGAGTATTTATGCTCGATAGTGGGTTCATGCCTCCTTTTCATCTGTGCTCGAGTGACAGAAACTTGACGGATGGAGGATGTGTTGCTGCCATTTGGGATAAAAACAACACTGCTTTGTCTAAGGATGATGTTATTGTTTACATTACACACTTTGCTTACTGCAATTATCTGTTGCTTTCAACATAATACCCAACGTTTGTTCGGATGATATTCGGAGGGTGGATTTTTAGTCATAGATGCAGTTAGATAACGGTCTATGTATATTGTTGTAATGCCCGCATGAATCACATAGTAATCTTTATGTATTGCATATGCACTACGGTGCAACCTTCATTTCTGTCAATTGCCCAGCTCTAATTTGTTCACCACACATGTTATTTATATTTCACGGAGAGACACTACTAGTGAAATGTGGACCCCGGTCCTTTTTCCTCATACTGATAAAACGCCTACTTCTTTCATACTGCTGGTACTGCTTTCATACTGCTCTCATACTGTTTTTCTACTGTTTTCCACACCATATGTTTAACCTCTTTGTGTTCAGCAAAACCGGTGAGATTGACAACCTCACTGCTTCGTTGGGGCAAAGTGATTTGATTGTGTTGTGTAGGTTCCACGTTGCTTCTGAACCGGTAGTGCGCCCTGCCATCTCAGCTGCTTCAACCTTCTGAAGGTACTCCTTCCTCCTACTGGTCGATTAAACCTTGGTTTCTTACTAAGGGAAAACTGTTGCTGTGCTCATTATACCTTCCTCCTGGGGTCTCCCAACGAGTGCAAGATCTACACCATCACTCATTACTATGCATGTACCATCTTGCTAATGTTTTCAGTAGTCCTTACTGGGACTACTTTGCTATCTTTCAGATCTCGGGATTTCCACGCAACCCTTGAAGGACATGGATTATTATTGTTTCTATCTTAGGCAAGCTCATATCTTTGCAGTATTTCATAAGAACTATTTGCAAAACCCTATTGTAATACCACCATATTCTCAAAAGAATGCATGATCCTATTTTTATAATAATATGACTAGTTGAGTGACTACCCGAGTGGTAGTGTTCTGTTTTGGTGGGAAGATGGTACCATGGTAAGAAGAATCGGTCATTGGAAGGTTCCATCTGCATGAGAAAATATTACCTAGGAAATAACAACCAATTTCGTTAGAGTTCTTGCGCCGTAAATACCGCGTTGACCATAGGTATTGTATGGGAGAGTAAGCCAACTATGACCTTTTCCCGTTCACATGTGAACAGACTGTCAGAGCCGTACGGTGTAGGTATTGCGGGACTTCATGTACATGGGTGGGATCCCTTAAGTCCCACGGACTCTGGGGTCTATGAGGATCTGCCCGAGGAGACTAGATATCTATCTTGAGGGGTAGAATCAGGGGTACACCTGCGTGGCAGAAATGGGTGGGCATGTGTTGTACGGAGAAGCATGGTTTGGTTTGGATCAACAATCGGGCCCCACACCTAAGTGGGCATGGATAGGAATGTACGCCTCGTTGTGAAAAATGGTCTTGATCGCCTATGGGTAAAGTAACGCACCTATCCAGAGTGTAAAATGATGTGACATGTTTCCCCCCTGTTCGAGGAAGGAGCTATGAATGATGCAGAAAAAGGAACTCCATGAAGTTCTAGCTCCTGTGAAGATTTGGCAGGCATAGGTTTCAATATTAAAAGCAACCTCTTGAAGAAAGATTTACAAAACCTTGCATTACCTTATGACTCTTTAGAGTCTAAAGCTATAATTAGTGCATCAAACTACCCACTAAATGTAATCAACTTGTTGAGTAATTATCGTTACTCATTCGTTCCCGTTTGACCCCTGCTTAGAGTTGAAGCCCTTAAGGGAAACTTCACCGTGAAGCCATTGTGCTACCTAATGAAGCTAGGTGGAGTCATATATTACTTAGCCGATGAAGCATCATGATTAACAATGCCAGTGGAGGAGAAGCTACCAAGTTGGAGGAGGAGTCCATTCCTGGACTTAGTCTCCTAGGAGCCATAGATTAGGGTTGTCATCAGTCGTAGTGGATAGGTTCTGAGCTAGAGTTATTCTCCAGCTTGGAGTTACGAATTGCTTCTTCTGATGTTTCATTTGCACGAGATCTTCTTTGATACATCAAATGGAGATTCTCGAGATTTTGTAATGAATATGTTTGTATCCTATAGCTTTTCTTGGACCTGCTATGTTTCTGTTGTACCACTCCGAGGGATGTAATATTCACGGATAAGTCCTTCTGTGAGTATTATGTCGATGACTTGTGCACTATACATGAAGTGGTGTGCTGAGTCTCTGTAGCTGTTATCAGAGCAAAGAGGCCTTAGTTTTAAAACCTTTTAGGAGATATGTAGGTTGGTAAATACTATAGGAAGCCATCTTATCTAAACCACACTTCCTATAGCTTTGATGATCATTCACTTGAGAATGATATGATCATACTTGAATAGAATGTTCTTACTCAATTTGAGTCAATATACTTATCTATTTTCTTTATACCTAGGTATGTTTAGTTAGATGTCTACCATGTATCAGCATTATTGAGAAAAAGAGTTCTGACATAGTTAGAGATGATCCAGTCAAAGTGATGATTACCCCCATTCTATGAATGTTAGGATGGAGTAGAACATGGTATAGAGTAAGTATAGGAAGCATCAAGAAGGGATGTTTAAGAATCATGAGAGTCATGAAACTATGGTAGCTATGGGGTATATACCATAGTATCAAGCCTAGAGGTGAACTATTATAGTATACTATAGAGTTAGGAGAAGGCATAAGCATTGATGGAAGCTACATTTCTACTCCGAAGGTGTGATCAACAACATGAAGGATCACCATATGCCATGAGAAGCTTATTATAAACCAAACGGAGGATTTCAATCTACATGGTACTTAGTTCAATACGGAATCGAGTCAGACCACAACTTCTATAGGATCACTTTGTCTTAGTTTTATTCATTGCAATAAAGCATACAGTTGGAGTAATTACCAAGGAAAAGAGTGGTTGTGTAGAATAAGATTATAAGGTACTATATACCTACTTGTAGTGTATAACATTTAAGAGCTTTGGTACTTGAGATGCTTTACTCAAAGTACTACTATTTTACGGGCTTTTGATGCATGCGCGATATATAACTGCATTTGGGATTTATTTGATCTTATTTGGATTTTTGGTTAATTAGATCTGTACATGAAGTTGGAACTTGATGTACAAATGCAGGTTGCGACACTGAGTTCTTTCTTGATGTTACTCGTCTAG
Source organism: Alopecurus myosuroides (assembly GCA_028641055.1). Lineage (NCBI taxonomy): Eukaryota > Viridiplantae > Streptophyta > Magnoliopsida > Poales > Poaceae > Alopecurus > Alopecurus myosuroides. The sequence continues at coordinate 644,729,663 of CM054057.1, forward strand.
AGGGTATAGGATTAGTATGAGAGCGGTCTGAATTATCAGCAGATTGGAACAACCACAAAAAATATGGAAGACCAGGAAGTCAGGAAGGAAGAAGTCAATGAAGCCATTGATGGGAATGGACCACATTCCACATATTGCTTGGAGTTGTTGACGTATTTCATCAACACATGGAGAACTACCACAAGTGATGCGAAGAAAATCACACGAATAGCGATATATGAGAAAGAAATAGGTAGAAGCTCGGAAGATCAAATTGTAGAGTCTTCCCGTAGAAGTAAAAACCCAAAGTTGCAGAAGGACCATAGGAAGTCACCAGTAGAATAGGCCATAGTAACTTGTAGGAAAGAGTTAAACTCAAGAAACTCTAAGATTTTCTACCAAATAGATGAGTCTAGGAAGAAGTTTAGATGAACTTAGGTGTTTAAGAGTGTCCTTAGGCTAAAGGTAATGGAGTATGAAGCCTTAAGGTAGCTGGATTCTCTAGTTACAAAAGGATGTACGAGGAGTTGATCGTCGATTCCATAGTAATATGGGAGTTTAGACAAGGAAGTTTCGTTAAATTAGATGGGTTGTTAGGTAGTCCCCATGAGAGAATCCCGTGTGTGTTCACACACAAGTCCCATAGAGAACAAGATAGTAACGTCTTTATATTGAGACCATTAAATTGAACCAAATGGAGTCGTAACCATAGACGGTATCTAGTGTACCAGAAGATCTTGTTGGTTGTTCATCATCTGGTGGATGTACCAAATATTCTTCGAAAAGTTGTGAGAGGTTGGAAACCATACCTATTCGTCGGAGAACGAAGCCTGGTATCCACTATGTGGTGGAAATACCACGTGTTCTTCGTGAGACCATTAGGAAGGTATAGTAACAAAACAGGGCTGGCCTTGTAAAGCAATAGGAAGAGTATTAGATCATTGCAAGTCCTAGAAGATTTCTAGGGAAAGTGTAGCTAATACACGTGAACAACATCCTAGAGTAGACGAAAAAGGATTTTTAAAGATTTGTTGTGATCGTCATGCAAGGCAGTGGAAGGTGAACAATCAAGGCAAGAAGCTACACATGCCAAGGTCAACACAAGAAAATAGTTTGTGAGGAATCAAAGATTTGCGTAAGTTCTCTCTACCTATGTTTACGTGAGATAGGTTGGACTTCGGGACGAATTTCTTATTAAGGGGGAGATACTGTAACATCCCAGTTTTGGGAGGTTATAAGGATCAAAATATAATATGTGCATTTGCAAAGAATGCATCTAAAAATACGAGAAATTTTGGCGCGAAAGTTTAAACGAAGCAAAGTGACCAATGTTCCTCTCGACATGATAAAATAGGTCAAGATCATCTGCTCAAGAGTACATTTGGAGTGATATTTATAACAAGTATCTTAAGAAACCAAATCATTTGATAAGACATACCATAATTGGTTATGACCAACACTAACTCTCAGTAGCTTTAACCACAAGTCTATAAACGACTCAGGAGCATTCATCTAGGTATCTAGAACTCAAAGAGGGGTGAGCATTCAAGCCACATAACTAATGATCATACTTTCACAAACTATAAATTCACAACCCAATAATCTCATCAACAAAGATTATATGACTTTAAGACATGAAATCCATAAGTTATCAATCAATTCACATAACACTTTTATAAACCATCTCACAACTATTAAGTAAGCCATTAGAAGCAACAGAACACAACTGATATAAACAAGCATTAACTCAAACCCACAAGTGGGAAATGACATAATAATTCTTATTAACATATTTATAGAATATGTACATATCTCAAAATAATAAAGAGAAGAATATAAAGTAACAACTCTTATTTAAATCATTAAACCCCAATAACCTTCATATGCTCATTGTCTCATTCATCTTAAACCAGTGAGAATATGAGATATAAACACATTAAGGGACCATTATATTGGATCAACTTACTATCTTAAGTCATTGATGCGCTTTGTTGGGAACCCCAAGAGGAGGGTGTGAGGAGCACAACAGTAGGAGTTTTCCCCTTAGTTAAGAACCAGGGTCATCAATCCAGTAGTAGAAAGAGGAGCTTCGGAAGGTTGATGCCACTTACGGTGGTGCTGGCGCTTCACCGGTGTCTGCAGCAACGTGGAACCTACACACAACACAACCAAAATACTTTGCCCCAACGGTACAGTGAGGTTGTCAATCTCACCGGTCTTGCTGAAAACAAAGATTAGACGTATAGTGTGGAAAACAGTGTATGCTTGCAGTAAGTAAAGAGAGCAGGAAATTGTTGTGGTTTCTTTAACAGTGTGGAAAAATGGACCGGGGTTCATAGTTTCACTAGTGGTGTCTCTCCATAAAAGATAGCATGCTGGTGAACAAATTACAGCTGGGCAATTGACAAATAGAGGTTGCACCGTAGTGCGGGCATTACAACAAGATACATAGATCGACATCCATCTGCATCTATGACTAATAATCCACCCTCGGGTTATCATCCGAACCCCCTTAGGTATTAAGTTGCAAGCAACAGAAAACTGCATTAAACAAAGTGTGTAATGTGAGAAATGATTATGCACGCGGGCACTCTCACCGTTGTTTTCTCCCTAATGGCAACAACACATCCCCCCTTCACGTTTCTGTCACTCGACTCGAGCAAGGTGGTGAGAGGCATGAACCCACTATCAAGCATAAATACAGCTCGGAGTCACTAGCAACTACTTGGCCAGAGCAGCCACTAGCAACGAAAAGCATGCAAGATCACAAATAGCATATGCAAATAAAGACTATAATCAACTTGGCGTAAGTTCAATATTCATCGGATCCCAGCAAGCACAGCACATAGAATTACATAAGATCAATCTCGATCATGATAGGCAGCTCACAAGATCTAAACATGGAGGCATATGAGGAGAAGACAACCATCTAGCTACACGTACGAACTCGTAGTCCAAGGATGAACTACTCACGCATCACTCCGGAGGCAGGCATGGTGATGTAGAAGCCTCCGGTGATGATCTCCTCTCCCGCAGGGTGCCGAAAATAGCTTCAGAAACCCCTGATCTAGAGTTGACGGTGACGGCGGCTGCGGAACTTTTCGGGGATTTTTTATCAGGTCCTTAGGGTTTTCCATCCGGGGGGCTTAAATAGCCGAAAGGGCAAAGGCGGTAGAGCTCCAGGGGCCCCACACCTATAGTGGGTGCGGCCAGGGGGACCCGCGCCACCCTATGGTGTGGCCCCCTGTTGCCCGCCGTCGACTCCTCTTCGGTGTTCTGGATGCTTCGGGGGAAAATAGGAACTTCGGGCTTTGTGGGGTCCAATTCCGAGAATGTTTGCAGAACAACTTTTTTGAAACCAAAAATAGCAGAAAACAGGGAACTGGCAATTGGCATCTTGTTAATAGGTTAGTCCCGAAAAACGTATAAAAAATGCTATAAATAAGGGAGAAAACAAGTAGCAATTGGCAAAATATGATCATGGAACATCAGAAATTATAGATACGTTGGAGACGTATCAAGCATCCCCAAGCTTAGTTCCTACTCTTCCTCGAGTAGGTAAACGATAAAACGATAATTTATGAGGTGAAATGCTACTAACATAAACTTGATCAATCTAATGTAAAAGCATATGCACGCTGAGATCATAAAACTTTAAACAGAGGCATGATAAATAAAACGTTAATAATAAAGCATAGTAATTACTTTGCATCACGAAGAGTAACTCAAATAAAGGATCATGAGTAATAATGCAAAGAAATGTAGACGTTTATTTCAGGTATAGAGAAAGCATGGCAAAGTGATATTTCGATAGTCCTTAAGAGTGGGGCAAAACATAAATGCTACGACACCTTCAAATTTCATGAGGAAGACTAGAAAAAATAATTTAAGAACAAATAATATCACATCATGAAGTAATTATTGATGCTTATGGGACAAATGCACATAGAACTCAGAATGGCAAAAATGCTCTCTCAAGTGTGCATAAAGTTAGAAGATGGAGACTCAACATAAAAGTAAAAGAAAGGCCCTTTGCGGAGGGAAGCAGGGATCACTCATGTGCTAGAGCTTTTATTTTATTAAACAGAGGTATTAAAAGTTTGACACTGAGTGTCTATATTTTGGGAGATGTATGATAATGTCAACGAATGGTAAACAGAAAATACAATACATCACAAGCAAACTGGATTCACAAGAGTGGCTCCCATGGTGAAGGACGCAACTAGTGTAGAAGGTCATCCCTCTTTCTCTTTTGTTTACAGAATTATGTTTTGACTGATAAATCAGGGGAAAATAGTTGTCGTGGGATAATCACGGCAGATGTTACCTGGGGTAACTGATCTTGGGGCAAGTCGACACAGGTATTCGGGAGAGGGTTTAGCTCGAAGGAAAACATGGCGAAAAGCAATCTAAGAACCGGAAAGCAACTCGCCGGCTCTCGATATTATTATACTGGATACTCGATAGCAGGTGTTACAACTATGACTTGAATCTCTGGCAAACTAAACCTAGGGGCCGGTTTATAAAGCACCCGTACACCCCTAACTTGCCCTTCAAGGCACATCTTTGAGTCCTACTCGAACTCCACATATAAAGCCTAACTTTCCTTATCGCAACCCACAAGCCGGGTTACGCATCTCACAAGCCTTTGGGCCTTCTAGTAACCTCTTTACCCCTATCCGGGTATTGCTCAGCTCACCTCGGGCCGGATTATACCTTGAAGTGGGCCTACCGGGTTACTATCCCCCCATCAGTAGTCCCCAGAATAGCCTGGGCTTCCAAGATTTACTCTTCGAAGTGCTGGCTATTCCCTGCAGAAATATTGGATACAAGAATACATAAAGATCAAGATACAATATGCTGACAAGCGGCTGGATTGACACCCAGGGGATCAGGTAGCAACCCGGCTTTCCCTCAAAGGCTCTCCCTCAATCTTCCAGACCTGAGTCTTAATAGGAAACTTGATGATTTCACATCCTCCTCAATAACTGTCGCTGTTACTAGGAAGGAAATTCCCCCTTCCCCTTTCTCGGGATCATATTGGCCCGTTCACGGAATGCGCCTTTCAAATTTCAAAATGTCCAACCATTACTCCGCAACTCCCGGGTTTCGCCCGTTAGGATGAGTTTTTCCACCCGGTTTACTATAAATAAACCCCAGGAAGCAAACTCAACCCTTAACGGCTCACTTTCCCCATTTCTCTTCTTCCCAAGCTCAAGCTCGCAGAGTGCCACCACGGGAACCCCACGTATCTCGCCGGAGCCCATCCGCCTTCGCTTGCGCTCCGCCACCGCGCGAGCCGCTCCAGCCCCCGAATCCACCGTCAAGCCTCCGATTCGCCAGCCAACGGTCACGAAAGGACACGAATCTTGCGCCATCTGTCTCCGCAAGGCCTTACTCCAACCTCCTTCGGTAAGTCCCTTACATCCTCCAGCTTACCCTCGCAATTTCTTGGTTCTTCCTCAGGTTAGATCTGGATCGAGCGGTCCGCAATTTATCGGGCCGCGCCGGATTAGCTCACGGACACTTACCATAAACGCCCCTATGGATAGGATTCATAGCTCATATTACTCCCCTAACTCCAGTAATCATTAATTTGGTCGTAATTTTAGAAATAGGATTCCCAATCTAGGCTCGGGCCACCTAAGATTTCCGCCCTTGTTCTCCTTCCTCAGAAAATCTTACTCCTCCGGCTCATTCGCAGATGGTAAGCATATAAGTATCCCCCTAACTTCTCCAAACACTTGCTTCTACAGAAAGCTCTATGGATTTCGTAAGGTCACTTGATACCCGGACAAACCATACTCGACCCAGCAAGGCAATAGCCGGATTATGTCAAATTGCGGGTAACCGCTTTCCTGCTAACTTCCAAGTTTTTGTTCCTTACGTCTTTTTCTTCAATGTTTTACCAGGTCAACCCCATGGCACCCAAGAGGCAGGGGAAACAGCCGCCAAGGCTAGATCCACAAACTCCATATCAGCCAATTGGGGGAAGTCCTCCGTCACCAAGGCCAAACTGGAGGAATTGGTCGAGCTTGGAACCCTACCTCCACAGGAGTCTATCCACTGGCGAGTGCCAGGCAATGAAACCCGGCCTTCTCCAGCGACGGATGAGGTAATATGTTTTGTTGAGCATGTGACCCGGGGCTTTAGGCCTCCGGGTCACCCCTTCTTCCGTGACGTCCTAGACCATTACAACCTCCGTATCTTCGATATAGGTCCAAACTCCATTTTGAACATCTCCCATTTTATCGTTCTTTCCGAATCTTACTTGTGCACTCCGCCAAGTCTAGCCCTCTTCGTCGAACTTTTTCAGTGCAAGCCGTGTCGCGAAAGCGGCGACGGCGCACTTCTCACTTGCGGCGGGGTTTCTATCCAGCGCCGCAAGAACTCCCTGATGCCTCCTATTTCTCTCAATTCCCACGTAAAGCACTGGCAGCTTTCGTACTTCTACTGCCAGGATACCTCTCCCCGGTGAAAAGAAGTTGCCGGGTTACTCGGAGGGTCAACTTGACATCTCCGAGAAATTCAACGCCTTCGCTTCTGACTCGGACAGAGAGGCGATCTTGCCTTTGTTAGCTAGGATCTCCATCTTGTCCGCCCGAGGCCTCATCGGGCTAAACCTGGTGAAGACCTGGGTTAGCTTCCGTATTCAGCCAAACTCCATTCGTGAGAAGCTGATGTGCGAATACTCGGGTCAAACCACGGACCCAATCCGATTCTCTACCCGCACCCTTGTCCAGGTGACATTAACAAAACAATTAAGGGTTTCTTGACAGAGAAGCTCGAGGTAATCCGAGGCATAGCCGGTTAGAACCTTTTACCCTCGAGAATCCAACCCCCGCAGTAAGTTTTCCGCCTTTTGATTTTGACTTCTAACAACTTACTTTTATTCGCTTCTCTTGACTCGATATTAATCACTATCCTGGCATCTTCTCCTCAGGCCGATGACTTCTGGACAGTCGATACCCCTCCTAATTCCGAAGACGGGGAGGAGGAAGACGACGTCATTGACTCGAATGAAGGTACATACCTGATTCCCTTGCACACGTTATATCCTGCCTTTTCTTTTCTTTATGCTGTAACTCGGATATTTTTCAGAGCGAGAGGACCAAAGCGAAGAAGAAGAATCGGACAGCAGGGGCGGGCCCACCAGCGAGGAGGAAGAGCCGGAACCGACCACCAAAACCGGAACAAAGAGGAAATCCAGAGGATAGCCCTCCAGGTTTTTACTTCATATCCTTACACTTTGGTTTTTTGTTCCCATAACGTCACTCCGGGGCTAACACCATTTCCACCCCTTTTGATCATAACCGAAGGAGCCACCCGCGACTAGGCGCCGAGTAACCCGGAATCATCCGGGCAACGAGACCCCTAACCCGGTCGCTTCGCCGCCCCCGGTTCAACATCCTGGTATTTGTTGTAAACAAAATTTCTTTCCGGTCACTCTGTAACGTAATCCCAGACTCTTCTTGCCATTTTTCAGTCTCTTCCGGGTCTAGTGACAGCTTCCCCTCGAACTTCCCGGTGAACACCGGGTAAGCGCCTTTTCCTGATATTATACCGAGCTTTCATCCCTTTTTTCTTTTAACCAGAGATTAATTGTGCCTTTGCACCTTCTTCAGAGCCACGGTTATTAGTAGCGACCAGGAGGACACCGAGGCTAAGGTCCGGGTCGAGAACGAGCCGGCCGACGATGCCTTCACCACGGCTGGCAACGAGCAAGTGTCGCCATCGGAGCCAGCTAGGCATGACGCGAATATCCAACCGCTTCACACGCAGACGAGAAGGAGAAGGGAGCAGCTTCAAGCGCGGGAGGGGGACCAAACTCCGACATTCGGATGACCCGGGGTGCCACCTCCTGTTACAAGAAATGCTCCTTTTCCCACTTTCCAGGTATCCGAGCCATCTAACTCGGATAACGCTGACTTTAACCAGCTGATGAGCGCTCTTCTTGCCATGAAAGCTTCAGAAGGGACTGTCCTAGAACGTATGGCTACAGCACATCAGGTAACTTTTACTTGATGCTCCTTATTATACATCCAGTCCCCAAGTCCCGAGTATAATAATTTTTTTTAATTATCCTCGGTACTTCGCATAATACTTTTCGGTAATCATTTCCTCAGATGAAATACTATCGTGACACCCGGCTTATAGCTTTACCCGGCTTTTGCAGGCAGAGATTACTCAGTCAGATGAAGCGTTACTTAAGGCTGAGCAGCTCCTGCTGGCTGAAGTTAAGCGTAGGAGGCCCTTGAAGCGGAGATAAAGACTTTGAAAAAAGATGTCTCCACATACAAGAAAAAGTACAATGCTGCCCAGTCCTCGCTGAATAACCTGTCGACTCAACTTACGGACACTTACCGTATCTTGCTAAGTAAGTTTGCTATTTGCGATTAATTTGCGTATCTCTATCTTGCCGCCAATATTACTGATATGCTTTTGCATGTTTTGATTGCAGGTGCTAATCTTGCTACTCCGGAGGAGAATGCCATTACTCAAGTTAAAACTCTGAAGACTATGCTCCGGACGTTTTTTGCCGGCACGAAACTTTTGCTGGATGCTATCAAGTGGCCTTCTGAGGTATACCCGGGCGAGGAGACCCTTATACAGGCCTTTTCCACAGCACCTGGATGGATTGAAATACTGAAGCGTTCGTCCTGCCGAATTGGGATGACCCGGGCTTTAACGCTGGCGAAGGCTTTATTTTCCAAAGCTTGACCCGGCGAAGATAGCATCCGGGTTCCCAGAGTTTAAAGCTGACGGATCCAAATTCAAGCCCCAGGATTTCAAAGCTATACAATCTGCGGTACGTCCTTCAGCCACAGCTTTGGCCGACAAGATGGATCTAAGCACGATCATGAGCTCGTATGATTCTGAGGGCAAGGTTATCCTGGTGGAGGCACCCCCCCCCATTGATATGTTGGACAATGGTCGACTGATCTGGCCAGGAGGAAGGAAGAGGCTGCAAAGAGGGAAGCAGAGCTGGGCGTAAAGCCGTCTACCTCTACCCCAGCCGTGCCTCCGCCTGTTCGTCCAGATGTGAAGAGCCGGGTAAAACTGCTGGCAAGGCCAAGGAGCAAGTCCAAGACTTAGACCCGGAGGACCGCTCTCAGGACGCCGAGTAGGACGCTGCCTAGTGCTTTGCGTTTCTCGAGACTGCTATGATGATTTTTTTTTGCGGTGCGCCTGTGCACCATTGATGCTGATACTATGACTGTATGCTTGTTAACTTATGATAACTCTTGCCTCCCCTGGCTTTGATAATCTCGATCCTTGTGTTACTTATAAGCTTATTCTCGATACTTCAAACTCTTGTTTTCAATTTCCTTTTGAGACTCGGCTAACCGAGTATCGTAGGTTTTGATAGACGAACTTTTCTTTAAGTCCCCAATACTCGGAAATTAAGGATTACAGACTTTGGTAGTTAAACAGTTTGTTTCTGTTTCGAAGTCCCCAGTCCCCATGACCCAAAGTACGAGCTAGGGGGGCGTGGCCTTTCTCAGATGACATACTGCTATTTACCAAGCTGAATACCGATAGCTGTTTTACATAAATACTGAAGTCATGCTTAATACTTGTTGAGCTTCCGGCTTTTCTAGCCTTATACTCTGCATGGACTTGTGGTTAGATGACCCTTTTGATTATCTTGTACTGTAAGCCGGCTTTCGCGTGGATACCATGTCGTTGCATCTATACGAAAAACAAGATCAAGCAAGCCACATTGGGCTGCATAGTTTGATTGTAATCGTACGTGAACAGATCATGCCACTTTAGTGCGAGTCACATCGAGCTTAAGTAAGAATAACCAAGAAATTTGGCTCCTTTGTCCAGTTATAAGATTGCAGCTGTACCCGTTTTTTCGAGTAATCAGCCCCCATAACTCATAGGCATCATGGCCGGGTCTCCGGGTTTTGTGATTACTTATTGAAGCAGATCACCCCCCGGAGACCTATATTCATGTAATGTATTTCGATGATACTGATGTATTGATAGTAACAATGTTACTTACTTGTAACTGAAGCAAAGACCATGATAAGACTCGAAACCATCTTCTTTTATTGATAAAAATTTCTTTTTTGAATCAGCAGGCCGCCTCATTAAAAACCTTCCAGTCCCCTTAGGTACCCTGGATAGGAAAAGAGTGCGTATGAAACCTGCCGCCCATTACACTGCTTTAGTTATTCTCGAGAGTCGGCCTCGCGTTGATACGGCCGATGCACATTCTCCACTTGCTATGCCCTTTCGTAATGAGTACCGGATTTGCTAGCCAGTCCGGGTATATCGTCCTTGAAAACGTGATCAGCTGCGGATGGTGGTACGTCTTCTTCTTCCCTGCTGAGAGTTCTGAAAGTATTGCTCCTGATGAATCCTACCATCTTAGGGTTTTGTTCTGCCCTAACTTTTGCTTTGTCCCCCTCAGGGGTTGGCTTTTTTGACGTTGTCCTCTCTTCTAGGTCTACCTGAGAACGGTAATGTTTGAGCTCTTCCTTCCTGCAGGCTTGCTCGGCCATTGCCGCGTCTCCCTCATCGCACTCAGCTGCTATATCCCGGTTTCCGTGTATTGTAATGGTCTTCTTGGGACCCGGGATTTTCAGTTGTAGGTACACATAACACGGTCTTGCCATGAACTTGGCATAAGCCGGCCTTCCAAACAATGCATGATAAGGACTGCGCAACTTTACTACCTCAAAGGTAAGCCACTCGACTCGATAATTATCCTTTGACTCTCCAAAAGCTACTTCCAGTGCCACCTTTCCTTCAGGGCATGCTGAGTGACCCGGCACTATCCCGTGAAAAACTGTTGTACTCTTTTGCAGCTGCGATTCCTTTAAGCCCATTCGCAGAAAAGTTTCCCAGTACAGGATATTGATACTACTTCCTCCATCCATCAAGACTTTTTTCAGCTCGTAGCCGTTGACCTGTGGTGCCACTACCAAAGCTAAGACTCCCGGGTGATCAACTCTATCCGGGTGATCCTTCCTGCTCCATGTTACCTCTTGTTCTGACCACCTCAAATACCTTGGAACAGCGGAAGAGACCGAATTAACTGCTTGTTTCAGTATCTTCTTATCCTTGTTAGAGCCTCCTGTAGTGTGCACATGATATTGACCCAGCTGTTTGGGGTTAGCTTGAAACTCCTGCTCCATTTTGATTGTTACCTTGATTTCCAGCTGGCGGATTGCCGGCTGGGGGCGGCCCGTTACCCAAGTTTCCACCTAGACCCGGACCTCCTCCCGGCCCGCACCTCGCATAGCTCTGTTCACTTCTTCGTTCTTCCACCTTTGTAAGTCGGCACATTGCTCTAGTGAATGATTGGCCGGCTTGCCATTCCTGCTATGCTTCGGGCACGCCATCCTAAATATGTCCCAACTGTTGCTTGGTCTTGGGGTCCTTGGTAGTGTCCCCCATTGTGATTCCCAGTATTAAAATTCCCTTCGGATCTAGGTCTTGAAGACCCGGCCTCCGTGTTGGCTACAAACTCGGAATTCCGTCGAACGGCGCTTGTTTTGGCTACTTCCATTATTGTTTGGCGCCGACCCATTGCCGGTTTTTCCCGCTGCTACTTGCGTTTGCTTTTGCTTTCTTGTCGTCAACTTCCTCCTCTGTGGTATCCGTTGCAGCGTGTTTGTTGCACGCATCCATTAACTCTCCCATTGTAACCTCCGCTGCATTCCTACTAGATTTCATGCGAGTTAGCTTTTGTACTAAAGGAACGTACTTACATGTTTTTGCCATAGCTTGTAGCGCGTCCTTAGGCTGGATATCCGTAGACGAGTGGAGTATCTCCATAACCCGGCGTACCCAGCTGCGTGCCGATTCTCCTTTCTTCTGAACGCATCTTTCTAAATCATCAATAGTAAATAACTTTCTGCATGTCCCATGAAAGTGCTTGATGAATGCGGTCTTTAGCTCCTCCCACGATTTGATCGATTTTTCCGGTAGGTTGGTGAACCATAACTTTGCTGCTCCCTCTGACATCATTAAGTACATGAATTTGGCTTGGAGATTCTCGGATGCGTTGCGAATTGACATTGCCATCTCATAGCTGCTCAGCCACGTTTCTGGATCCATTGTTGGCTCATAATTTACTACTTTCCCCGGTTCTTTGAACTTCTCCGGGTAAGGTTCTGCTCTGATATCGTCCGAAAGGCACTTTGGTCCCGCAAGGGTGGTTGGGGCCGGTCTTGCCCGGGAAACGCGTGACCCGGCTGGGGGTACCGCGGGGTGCGGCACCACCGGTAACTCGTGCGCTGCAGACCCGGCCCCGGCTCTTCTGGCTCTGGAACTGTCCACCACCGCCTGCGCTGCTGATACTACTGGTGCTGTCTGGATACGCGGTGGAGGCGGCATTTGCTGCTGCTCTTCCCTTCGTTGTGCCGCATTCGTTTGAACATGGCCCTGTTGCTGGCTGGCGTACGGCGTCCCATGCATCCCGCTCCTATGATCCGGATAATTGGCTTGCTGTGCTACGCGGTGTGTAGTAGATCGATTGCTCGGGTTCCTTCCGCATGAGGCGAGTCTCCCACAGGGATCTGGTTTAATGCGAGCGTTGCTGCGTACACGTTGTCCATGGGATTGTTGTAATGACCCGCTGGTGTGCGGAATCGTGATGGTGGTGGCGGCATGGTATTGCCGGCTGTCACCCCTGTCGGTGGCAGAGGTAACCCGGCTGGCGCGTTTACCGGATGTGCTCCCGTTGAAAGTCGCGGTATGGTCCCTTGGTTCGTCGGTGGAATCGGCTGATCTTGAGCGTAAACACCAGGGCAGTCGGGTTAATAACCCCTCCTGTTGCCGGCAGCATAGTTCGGTGTCTTTGGTGCATCCTTGTCGTTTCCTCCCGGAGCCGGGTCTCTCGGTCATCCAATTCGCGCTGCCGTGCGACCATCCCTGCCTTTCTGCTTCCACTTGCCTTCTTTGCTGCTCCAATGCACGACGAGCCACGTCCAGGTCTCTTACACGCTCCGCAGCGTTTTCCGGGGTAATAACTGTGGCCAAGACCGTGGGGTCCAAAATCAAATTATTATCAAACAGAGCCGGGTGACGCGGGTTTGAGGGGCCCGCCCCCGGTGTCCGGTTTGCTTGGAACCCGAACATATTTGCGTGTCGCTCCTCGTCTGCTGGGCGACTGGTGACAGACGCCGACTCCATCGACCTGGGCCAAGACCGGGTCAACTGCTCCTTGCTGCTGGGCTGCTGCCTGAACCGCCCCGGCTGGCGCCGCGGCCGCGTTTTCTTGATTGAGATTGGTCGCGGGAGCCGCATAAACTGCCACCGCGCATGATGCCCGGTGTAGATTCGTATTGTTCTTCCTCGCTGTTTTCCTTTTCGTATCGATCCTCCAATAGATCCCGTATGGACTCGGTATCATCCTCCCTCTATCTGACCCGTCGTTCCAATCGACTCTTCTTTTTCCGATCGGACTACGTGTCTTCCCCTGACACAGAGTCAGATCCAATATTATCACAATTCGAACTGGAAGTACATACCATACCGATGAAGACGTTGATGCTGCCGACCGTCACGATGGATCCGGTTTCGAGATGATCCGACTCTGGCCCCCAGCCAGAATCGTCCACCATCTTCTCTCCTTTGCTGTTGACGTAGATTTCTCCGACGATGAGGTTCTTCATGCTCTTCCGAGCTTCTCCCGTGATGTAAACACCTTTGGACGCAGGCCCCACGGTGGGCGCCAACTGTCGTGGGATAATCACGGCAGATGTTACCTGGGGTAACTGATCTTGGGGCAAGTCGACACAGGTATTCGGGAGAGGGTTTAGCTCGAAGGAAAACATGGCGAAAAGCAATCTAAGAACCGGAAAGCAACTCGCCGGCTCTCGATATTATTATACTGGATACTCGATAGCAGGTGTTACAACTATGACTTGAATCTCTGGCAAACTAAACCTAGGGGCCGGTTTATAAAGCACCCGTACACCCCTAACTTGCCCTTCAAGGCACATCTTTGAGTCCTACTCGAACTCCACATATAAAGCCTAACTTTCCTTATCGCAACCCACAAGCCGGGTTACGCATCTCACAAGCCTTTGGGCCTTCTAGTAACCTCTTTACCCCTATCCGGGTATTGCTCAGCTCACCTCGGGCCGGATTATACCTTGAAGTGGGCCTACCGGGTTACTATCCCCCCATCAATAGTGAAGAGAATTTGTTTGCATTAATTTGGGGCTGGGTACCCTGTTACCAGCTCTTCTATCATTTGGATAAGTGGATGAAGCCACTAGTCCAGGGTGTGAAGTCCAATCAACAAGTGAGATAAAGATTCTCTATTTACGTCCTCATGAGCAAAAATAGGAACATAAAGCATGAGTAATTTTGAAGGTTTTAAAGGTAACACATGATCAATTTACTTGGAATGGCAGTTAAATACCACATGTAGGTAGGTATGGTGGACACAATGGGAAAAACTTTGGTTTAAGGGAGTTTGGATGCACGAGTAGAGCTCATACTCAGTATAGGTGGAGGATAGCAAAAGATTGGGAGCGACAACTCAAGAGAGCATAAGAGCCATAATCATGCATAGAGATATAAGCATCATTAATTAAAACATAAGCAGTATCACAAGTTCAAAAACTAAGTGGTCATGGAGGCTATTTGTGACTGGTCTGTAGTCCTAAACATGGTGTGAGCATGCGCCAAGTCAACCATATATTGATGCTTTACTATGACAAGAACAACTCATGAATCTGTCAAGACATATTAAACACTCTCAGCTATTTGAGGCTAATCATGCTACTCAATAACCACAAGTCTTTAAAACTAAAATAAAATTTATCATGGCATGAAAAATTTCTAGCCACAGTCTATACAAGCATCTACTAGTACTATTATAAATTCTACTTCAAGCAGCAGTTTTATTGCTCCCGACAAGCACCATACAAAACATGCTTTAACAAAAATACTCTTTATGATATAGCAAGAAAACATGAGAGTACTCACATAGCACTACTAAAACTAACAACTCTAATAAGAGATGCATGCAAATCAGGAGCTAAATAAATGCAGCAACTAGACAAAGATTAAGAATACAAAGTATTCCCAAGAAAAAACGGAGTGTGTAATTCGCCAATAAAAGAATGCTGGGATCCAACCAAGCTTATTGAAAAATTAAAAAAACTGAAAGCAAAAACAAAAACAAACTGAAAACAAAAATAAAAGACTCTCCAAGTAAAGCACATAAGATGCGACCGAATAAAAATATAGTTTCACTAGAAGTGACCTGATAATTTCTTGACGAAGAAGGGGATGCCTTGGGCATCCCCACGCTTAGACACTTGAGTCTTCTTGGAATTTTCTTGGATGTACCACCGGGGCATCCCCAAGCTTAGGCTTTTCACTCTTCTTGGTCACATCATATCATCCTCTTCTCTTGTCCCTTGAAAACTTCCTTCACATCAAAATTCTCACAATCTTCATTAGCAACGTTAGTGCAATTCAAATAATAAATTCACATGGTTCAGTTTGAACACAATTCTAGCACCCAAAAACACATTAGATACTGTCACAACTTATTTACAAACTATTTTTCTCAAAAGAACACCAAAAGAAAGAGATTAAGATGCAAATGCTATAAATGGCAGAAATCTGTCAAAACAGAACAGCATGTAAAGATCGATTTTTTTCAAAAATATTCTGTTGTTCAAATCAAAAAATGGCTTCTAAGAATATTTGCGTATATAACTCAGGATTAAGGACAAAAAAGCTCAGGTCATTTTGAATTTTATGTGATTTTTAACGGAATTAACAGTGGACAGCAGAAATCTGTTTCCTACGCAGAATTCCGAAATATAGGCTCAACTTTCCACTAGAGGCTTTACTTGGCTCCACAAAAACTCAAAAGAAAATATACACCGGGGTTTCTCAGGAAATAGAAAACACCCAGGTGCAAAGCAAACCAAAGAAAACGAAAGAAAATGGTTTGAAAACAGAGAAGTAAAACGGGTTGTCTCCCGGTAGCGCTTTTCTTTAACGCCTTTCAGCTAGGAATAAAAGGGCAACTCAAGTATTTTCAAGTGAATAAGCATCAGCATCATATTCTTATCTAATAATATATTCAAAGGGTAGCTTCATCTTCTTTCTAGGAAAGTGTTCCAAACCTTTCTTGAGGGGGAATTGATATTTAATACTCCCCTCTTTCATATCAATAATAGCACCAACAGTTCTAAGAAAAGGTCTTCCCAAAACAATAGGACAAGAAGCATTGCATTCAATATTCATAACAACAAAATCAATAGGGGCAAGGTTATTATTAACCAAAATAAGAACATCATTAATTCTACCAAGAGGTTTCTTCTTAGCATCATCAGCAAGATGAACATCCAAATAACAGTGTTCCAACGGTGGTAAATCAAGCATATTATAAAGCTTTTGAGGCATAACAGAGATACTAGCACTAAGGTCATACAAAGCATTGCAATCAAAATCATTTACTTTTATATTAATGATAGGCTCCCAACCATCATCTAATTTTCTAGGGATAGAAGTCCCAAGTTTCAACTTTTGTTCCCTAACTTTCATGAGAGCATTGGTAATATGTTTAGTAAAGGTCATATTCATGGCACTAGCATTGGGACTTATAGCAAGGTTTTTTAGAAACATAATAAATTCAAAGATATTGCAATCATCAAAATCAATATTATTATCATCAAAAGTAATGGAACCATTATCGCCCACATCTCTAAAAAATTCAGCACTTTTATCAGGAGCAGTTTCAGCAGTTTGAGGCAATTTAGCACGTTTCACCAAAGGAGTAGGGACTTTATTAACACCAATTACTTTACCATTGATAGTAGGAGGTTTACTAGCACTAGGAGCTTTAGTTTTACTAGTGGTTGTGATGGTGCACACTCTAGCAATATTATTCTTTTTAGCCAATTCATTTTCGCTTTCCCACCTAGCACGTAATTCAGCCATCAACCTAACGTTATCATCAATTCGAACTTGAATGGCATTCAAATTTTTACTTTGTTTAACATCTTGTGGCAAAAACTTTAGTTTTAGAAAATCAAAATCAATAGCAAGGCTATCTACTTTAGAGGCAAGAACATCTATTTTACCAAGATTTTCCTCAACATATTTATTAAAAGGAGTTTGTGTGCTAATAAATTCCTTAAGCATGTTTTCAAGATCAGGTAGAGATTTTATTATTATTATAAGAGTTGCCATAAGAATTACCATAACTATTATTAGGAGGATAAAGCTTGTAATTGTTTCCATCAAAATTATTTCTATAAGCATTGTTGTTGAAATTATTATTTCTAATAAAGTTTACATCAACATGCTCTTCTTGAGAAACCAAAGAGGCTAAAGGAAGATTGTTAGGATCAACTTGAGCTTTACCATTAACAAGCATAGACATAATAGCATCAAGCCTTTCACTCAAAGAGGAGGTTTCCTCAACAGAATTTACCTTCTTACCTTGTGGAGCTCTCTCAGTGTGCCACTATGAATAATTTATCATCATATCATCAAGAAGCTTTGTTGCATTGCCCAAAGTGATGGACATAAAGGTACCTCCAGCAGCTGAATCCAATAGGTTCCTTGAGGAGAAATTCAGTCATGCATAAAAGGTTTGTATAATCATCCAAGTAGTCAGTCCATGAGTGGGGCAATTCTTCACCATAGTTTTCATTCTTTCCCAATCTTTAGCAACATGTTCATTATCATATTGTTTAAAATTCATTATGTCACTTCTCAGGGATATAATCTTAGCAGGAGGATAATATTTTCCAATGAAAGCATCTTTACACTTAGTCCATGAGTCAATACTATTTCTAGGCAAAGATAGCAACCATTCTTTAGCTCTTCCTCTCAAAGAGAAAGTAAATAATTTCAGTTTAATAATATATCCATCCACATCTTTATATTTTTGCATCTCACATAGTTCAACAAAATTATTGATGTGAGCAACAGCATCATCAGTACTAATACCAGAAAATTGCTCTTTCATCACAAGATTTAATAAAGCAGG
>CM054057.1:644747643-644954746 GCA_028641055.1 Alopecurus myosuroides
TTCAATCTCATAGAAAGCAGCAGTAGGAGCAGGTGGAGCAATAGGTGTACAAATAAAATCATTGTTGTTTATGCTAGTGAAGTCACACAACTTAGTATTCTCAGAAGAACTCATTTTAGCGGAATAAAAGCAAGAAAATAAATAATAGCTATGAAGTAAACTAATTTTTTGTGTTTTTAGTATAGAGAAGAAAAAAACACAAAAATAAAAACAATACAATAAACAAAATAAAGAGGTTGAGAGTGAGAGACTCCCCTTGCCAGAAGACTTCTTCCTCCCCAACAATGGCGCCAGAAAAATCCTTGATGCGCTTTGTTGGGAACCCCAAGAGGAGGGTGTGATGAGCACAGCGGTAGGAGTTTTCCCCTTAGTTAAGAACGAGGGTTATCAATCCAGTAGGAGACAGAGGACCTTCGGAAGGTTGATGCCACTAACGGTAACACAACCAAAATACTTTGCCCCAACGGTACAGTGAGGTTGTCAATCTCACCGGTCTTGCTGAAAACAAAGATTAGACGTATAGTGTGGAAAACAGTGTATGCTTGCAGTAAGTAAAGAGATCAGGAAATTTTTGTGGTTTGTTTAACAGTGTGGAAAAATGGACCGGGGTTCATAGTTTCACTAGTGGTGTCTCGCCATAAAAGATAGCATGCTGGGTGAACAAATTACAGCAGGGCAATTGACAAATAGAGGTTGCACCATAGTGCACAATACGACATGAAGATTACTATGATATTTAGTGCGGGCATTACAACAAGATACATAGACCGACATCCATCTACATCTATGACTAATAATCCACCCCCAGGTTATCATCTAAACCCCCTTAGGTATTAAGTTGCAAGCAACAGGTAACTGCATTAAACAAAGTGTGTAATGTAAGCAATGATTATGCACGCGAGCACTCTCACAGCTATTTTCTCCCTAATGGCAACAGCACATCCCCCCTTCACGTTTCTGTCACTCGAGCAAGGTGGTGAGGAGGCATGAACCCACTATCGAGGATAAATACTCCCTCTTGGAGTCACTAGCAACTAATTGGCCAGAGCAACCACTAGCAACAGAAAGCATACAAGATCACAAATAGCATATGAAAATAAAGACTATAATCAACTTGGCATAAGTTCAATATGTGGGGACCCCAGACTAGCAGTCCGAGACCTCCAGTATGCATACATTCACGATCCCATGATCAGTTAGTCGTGAACAACATACTCGAGTTGGCATTGCAGATTACAACTTCCACTACACGAATACACGGCTTACACAACTGGTCACTTGACTCAGTTGAAAACAACTGCCATGCAGGGAAGGAACACACACTAAAAATAGCGGAAGACTGCAAAACACACTCGTGGTAAACCCAAGTCACGCCTTGACTACCTACAGGCTACTGACTCGGAGACGTTCCTAGTTCGCATAGCCGTCAGCGACACCATCTTCTTCAGGTTCTCTGGTTTTCTGCTCAAAGTCTGGCTAAGACAATAGCCAGGGACGAAACCAAGGTGAGTACGTTTGAATGTACTCTGCAAGACACCCCAAATGAAAGCTAAACATGCAAGTATGCAAAAATATAGGTGGTAGGAAGGCTGTAGTTACGGTTCAACTAGCCATGATGAATGTAAGACACATCATGGTTGCACAGGTTTTAGTTGTTTTTGTTGAAGAAGATACTTCAAAAGATATTTTATTTCTCTTGTAGATATAGCATGTCCACAAGGTTTTGATAAAGCATTTTAAATAGAATAAAATTTTCTCTTTGCAAAACTTCTTGGAAGATCACATCTTCAAGATCATCATTTATCCGGTACCTCAAAGGTACAATCATTCCCTTTCAACGTACCTCCCAGGTACAAGTTCCAAAACACTTTTCCAGCTTTTTGAAAACATTGACACAATGCTAGCTACATGGCCATTCAACTGTCCATATCCGAGGACGCGGCTATTCTGAATCGTTTTACTCTACAGAGGTGTACACAATCCACAAGATCCAGTACATCCGTCGTGAACAACCACGGACTGTCCGAGACAGTATGCAAACATCGGATAACTGGTCCTAACCATCCACTATGTCAGTGCTAGTAAATGACTACCTCTTCAACTGGGTTTGTTCTCCCCAGCACCGAGTGAGTCAGCCGTATCGATCCGGTTTCCCCTGACAACACACCGCCATGGCAGGAGACCCAATTGCTGCAACCGGTAGTGAACTTAATCCCACACTGTGAATGTCTCGTTTCTCCCTCCCAGCGACAATTCGGTTCGGGGGACTCTAACCCCTATAGCACTTTGAGGTAGACACGGACTAACACCGACAAGCAATTAGCTAGACCCCGTTCCCATATTGGGGTAATGTGGCAGCACGGCTTGGTTGTCCGGCGAAGACTAGGTTATGTGTCATTTTTTTGGAAAACAAGTCGAAAACATTTCCTTCTTCACAAACCTCCCCCGGACAAGGTCCCACCTTTCCTCGGGGTTTTTCCAAGCTTTTGCTTTCCAAAAACATCAAGTTAAAAATGTCCACTAAGGGACTTAAGTTGGTTAAGTTATGATACTAAAATGTCTAAAGGGATTGGTAACACCAAGATTATATAGTGGATATAGCAGATTAGATACACAAAACAGATAGTGGTATAGTCTACTTAAAGAATAGTTTTTGAATCAAACTTTTGTAAAACTTTAGAAGTAGAACATGCATGATAGATAATGATAAGTAAAACAACAGCAAGCATTTATAATGGCTTACCTTGGCACTGGTCTTGGTCTTGCTCTTGAAGTAAACAAGACTTGCAATAAAAACCTCTCCGGGAAATAATACCGTCTTCGTTATCTAACGTCGTAAACACAAAAAGGAAAACACCCAATCAGAACCAAACAAAGGCAAGCACTTGACAAAAAGTAAACATACAGGAAGCATTTCATCAAACAAGTACACTCACAAACAATATTAATAGGGTACACACCATCAAGCAAAACAAGCACAGACAATACACCAGAATAACACTAGAGTTGATGTTATCGATCCTCAACCAAATTGGCATGGGTCCAGTGAGTGTTCCACTCTCATATCATGCTCAAATAAGGTTAAATGACTCTCTGGTCATTCATGAGGATGAGCAAAATAACAAGAAAACAACCTAGGAACACATACGCATGCATAGGAAAATATTAACAAACAATACTGCAAGCCCATAGTAACACATGCTTTTCTAAACATGGAGAAACAAAATAACCAGTACCTAAGTAACCTAATAACAGAGACAAATCAATACCAAACATATCATGGCATCACTCAATATATGAAAATAATCATGGGACAAAAGACTACTAAAACTAGAGATGCAAAAAGGACCATCTAGACATGCATACATGCATAGCAATACTAGATCATCAAACATGATTTATTCTAAACATGATGGATCTGTAAGATAGCATCCAAATAACAGAGAAAACAACACCTAGACATACTGGTACCATAAAAATAATAACTTAAACAATCTATCAAAACTAAGCATGCAAATAACTATTATGGCAGAAATCACCTAAAACTAGCATGGCATGCCAAAATGATCTAGACCTTATTCAATCATGTAAGAAAGTATAACATGCAAAAATAACAGTAGCTATGCTATGGATAAAAATACTAAAGCATTTATTAAAGTCATCACACCAATATGAAGAACAACATAATTTTAACCTATTTTTACTAGGAAAACAACATATTGAGATTTAAACTATAACAAGCATGGCTTTCACACACAAACCCTATAATACTAGTGAAACACTCAAGAAACATTTCAAGCATGTATAAATAACCTACACATGCTAGGAATAAATTTTATAACAAGAACATGATAACACAACAATTTATCAAGTCATGTCAATAATAGACAGAAAAGGACTATTTACCAAATGATGCACCAAGCCTATTTTGTAACTCCTAAATCAAAAAAATATAGTATAAGGTGCTCCTGGTCATTAGTAAACCAACCCAGGTGGATTCACATCAAAAATCATCACCAATAAAATTAAACAATTCATAGAAGTGCTCTCTGGCCTAAAACTAACATGCATGTCATTTTCACACCACAACTCAAGTCAACACAAGGTCAAGTTCCTCAGATAGATATTATCAAGGGCTACTCATAACAGTTTAGTTTGCATGATTTGGATACATAAAACTCAAGTTATGATTAAAAAGGTGAAACAGAGTGCTTCTACCATTTATTTTATTTCTCCTAACATATTGCACAAAATCCAGATCTACAAGGTGCAGGTGGTTAGAAATTAGTAGATCTACAACTGTGATTTTTAGTTTGGCATGATTATCTTTTTAACATTTTTATTTTGAATAAAAGTAAACAGCCAGAAAAAAGATATGTTGGAAAGGATTAATCAACCTGCAGAAAAACAAGACTGGGCCAGATCTGCGAGTTGAATGGGCCGCGCGAGGAAGGCCGGCCCGGTGGCCAGTGCACGCTGCCGAAGCGGTACGCGACCGTCAGATCTGGTATCAGAGGCTGAGATTTAATGTTCCAAGGTTTGAAAGGATCCGTTGGATGCGGATCCAACGGCTGGGAGGAGGCCGCGTCGTCGCGCGCCAGCGACGACCAGAATACACGGAGGAGTCCGTTCCCTCCGCCGTAGTTGGCCGAAGAGCTCGTCGTCAGGAGCACGGAGGCTTCCCTCCAAGATCTGGCAGCACTAGGACACTCGGGACAACCTCGCACGTCTGTTGCGCCCTCCTGCGCTTGAGGGGAACGACGGGAGTGAGACGGCCGCAGGGGATCCGCGGCGGCGAACCGAGGTCGAGGTTGGCGACGTCCCTAAAAGGAGTGGAGGTGCAAATTAGGAGAGGCACGAGCAATGCTAGGACCCAAGGAAGGTAGGGAGAAGATAAATGAGGAGGGAGCACCCCGTGGCTACGGCTCGACGAAGAGGCGGTCCGCGGATAGCTCCGGCCCGATTCCGGTGAAACAGCGAGAATGGGATGGGGCTTCTGCTCCGAGGGATCGATTGGAGGGGTGTTGAGTCGGGAACGCGGGGTGGGAAGCTTGGAGGAGGCTCGGAGAGAGTTTGCTCGTCGGAGGTCCGTGGTGCGTCCATGGCGGCCACGGTCTTGCTCTTCCTGTGCGCAATGAGACGTGCGGGCTCAATGGGGATGCTAGAGGAGGTGATGCGGTCCTCTAGGAGTTGGTATGGGAAGAGATGGGGATTTGAGGTGAGCGGGGCCGAGATTTCACCACTCGCACCCGCAGGTGTTCGACAGCGATTCGAGGAGGAGGGAGGATGAGAAGAGACAAGAGAGGAGCACAGGCGCGTTCCTGGAGGGCAAGTGGAGCCGAAACAGGAGGCCACGAGCTCGGGCATGCCTTCCAGGTGTTGGAACGCGAGCGACGTGGCGCGGGCGTTCTGGGCGCCATGGCCAGCTCACGGGATAGGAAGAAGAAGACAACCATAGGGGGAGGGGGTATGCCAGGGAGTATACACGATGCATAAAGAGGCTTGTGGTGCAAGGGAAGCCCCTGGTTTGGACAGAGAAGGTGGGGGTGAGAAGGAGGGGTGATCAGCAATCCTTTTCCATTTGTGGTTGGCTGAGTTAGAGAGAGAGAGATATGTGGTGGATCATCTAGACCATGTCTAGGAGGCTGGGCAAGGGTTTTTCATCTCCCAGAACAGAAGAGAGGCAGGAGAGTCCAATTATTGGTCAGAACATGAGTGAACTCAATAGTGACCAGGAAGAGCAAAGAGGATTTTTGATTGTTTTCACCAAAATTTTGAATAGAACATATAGACAATATCATGTCCATTGGACAGAGGATGAAAAATGGAGTCTAGGGATGGTGGTCTCAAGATTTTCTAAAAACATTTCTTTCACAAAATTTTGGAAATTCAAAAATGGCAGAAACTGTTTTTAAATGTTTTCACCAAAATTTTCAAAACAACTTGCAAATGTTTTTGTATAAGTAATTCCCACATGACCATAGGCATGTTGTCTAATTTTTCCAAGATTTTAGGAAATACTTTTCTTCACAAAATATTTTAATGTCCATTTCTGGCCTTTTGGAAAATGGAAAATTATAAATAGTAAATTTCTTTTAAAACACATATTTTTTAGGTGGGATGAGAGATTATATAATATAGGTCTCAAAAGTGATTTTTAATGAACAACTCCTTTGAAAATATTTGAGACACCAAGTGGAAAAATGGTGAAAACAGGAGTTTATTTAATAGGTTAAAAACCATGAGAGATATATAATTAAATGGCCATTGGAAAATAAATGGACCATCTTATGGTGATG
Organism: Alopecurus myosuroides; assembly: GCA_028641055.1. Taxonomy (NCBI): domain Eukaryota; kingdom Viridiplantae; phylum Streptophyta; class Magnoliopsida; order Poales; family Poaceae; genus Alopecurus; species Alopecurus myosuroides. Next base: position 644,753,943 of record CM054057.1, read on the forward strand.
TATGGGTCATGGATATGAAAAGGGTAGGTTCATTGGGCCTGAAAACAATAAGGAGTGATTTGGAGTAACATAGAGAAAGTGCATCAAGATAAAAGGAATATGATCAATATTTAGGGATGCCTTCTAAAGTACTTTGAAAGATGATGCTAAAGGGTTTCAATATCCAGAACAACAACTTTTATAGATAGCATAGATGTATACAATGATATGTAAGAGGATGCACTGATGATTAGTTCAAGATTTGTCATAGAAGCCTGTCTCCAAAGTTGGAGATTTTTAAGAAAACAGAAGATGATATGGGCATGAGATGGAAGATGGTATTGATGTTTGATCTTGTTGTTAATAGGTCTTATTTACATAAAACAACACCCATTAATAAACAAACATAAATAAAAACTTCAAAGCAAACCCAAGATAAGATCACACAACAAGCAGATAAACTAACAAGACACACAAGATAATTCAAGCAACTGAGTTCTTCTAATTAATTTCCAGGATGTTTTCTCATGTGTTAAAATAGAGGTAGTGATCAAGCCACAGCATGACAAGAGGAATTTGTAAAAAGGTTTAGCTCAAAGCTTGTTATTTCCAAAAGAATATAATGGAAGAAAAACCCAGGGGTAACATAATCCCTTCTTATACTTTTTGCAAAAGAAGGAAGTGGGAAGGAGTTTTTGAAATACTTGCAAAAACATCTTGGTTGGAAACAGGTTGGAGACTATTATCTCCAAAATACATTTCATATAGTTTTGTAAATTATCTTTTGTTTTCTCAAAACTAGGCCTTTGGGTTTCTTCAAAAATCAAAACACTTTCAAAAAGATTTTTGCCAAAAGAGTGATGGATGAAGATGATAAGCTTTCTTGTCATGACTTGATCACAAGGGTTGTGGTTTTAAGAAAGTTATGATCATTGGTTTTAATGTTAGTTGTTAACAAACTCAAACAATAACACAATCAACAAGAAAAATAGAAAAGAAACACAAACAATAGTCAAACATATCAAAAAGTTTTTGTTGGCCCTGATTTTTGGGTTATTGAAAACAAGTTTTTCATGTCTTCCAAAAATTGGGCTGTTACAGCTCTTCCCCCCTTAAAATGAATATCATCCTCGATATTCGTAAGGGAAAACAAGGAAGAGGGATTTCTTAACAAATAACAAAAACAAAACTCTTTTTAACAAAAACTTTAAGTTTTTCTCAGGTTTTAATAGAACCAAAAAATTTCTTCACGCCTGAAGATGAGACTGGTTACTCACCAAGGGGGTCACAGAGACCTTGTTGTGTAAGGGTAGAGGCTACAAACAGCTAGTGATCTTGTCAAGATTTTTCTCAAGATTTGAAAGGGAGTGAGAAGCTTGGTACACCCGGAGTTTTCTGGAGTCATACACCGACGTGTGGGACCAGGCCCACTTGGCAGTCGATGCCCTTCTCTCTTCTTCTTCTTCTTCTTGCCTGGCCTTCTCCCCTGGTGCGCACACCCTTGTCATCAGGGTGTCCCGCCTATTGTGAGCTCAGGGTGGGCTGACACCTCGCTATGAGACTGCTGTGAGTGCGACATGTCGATTCTTCGACCACTTGGTGGAGGGATGCGCCGGTGATTTTGCGCCATTTGCGAGTACTGCAGCTGGATTCTTCGGCTTTTCCCGCGTAGTGCTCGACGGAGGAGAGGGCTCTGCTTTTGCTGCTATAAAAGGGGTCGCCGAGGTTCACTAAATCGCACCACACAATGGGTTTCATTTCTCAGCTCATCGATGATTTCTTCAAGGAGTATGTCACCCTGCTGGAGCGAGAAAATCCCCTGGAGCACTTCGTCATCGTGATGTTCTTCAGCTGTGGCCTGGTGGGGTGGGTCACAGTGATCGTGGTAGCGGTGGTCTGCACCGTCTGGGGCATCTACGACTGGTGGTCTGGCGCCAGGATCGATACCGCGGTAGAAGAAGGACGAGCAGTGGCGTCGGTGGCTGCTGTGGTGGAGGTCCAAGCTGGTGGCACAAGGCCACGAAGACTCGAGGGGCTTCGCCATCGCCTGACTCGGGGCTCGGCGTCAGGTGAGAATTGCTCACCGTCAGACCAGGTTCCAGCCAGCGAGGGCTAGGCAATGCTAGTGTCTACACCGGAGTAGGTGTAGTGGTCTGTGTTAGAAACAGACTTGTATCTTACTTTCTAAAACTGTCATCTGTTAGGTGCAATGTTATCCTTCGAATCATGTATCCCTTTGAAGTTCCAGTGAAGATTGTAGCTCTGAAATGATTCCTCTTCTGCTTCTGGGGTGTTGGGGAATAACAGAGGGATGTGGGTGCACTAACTTGTTAAGACGTTAAAACACAGGTGTAAAAAGATTAAAGAGGCAAGTTTTTCATACTGATAAACAGAGTTGTGGAAAAACTACTCAATCAGAACAGAGCAAGGCAATCCAACAAACACAATTAATTTAGGAAGCAGCACTCAGTCAAAAGCAAACCAGGTACTTTAAGCACCAGCAAGCGTCTAGAATCGATGAAGTACGGGTAGCTCAATCAAAACAACTGAACAAAACCTGACAAATCCTATGGGTCTGAGTCAACCAGAGTGGTTGAAGCCTTCATACTGTTAACATCGTTGTAGACTGTCGTTGTTGAGCTTGATACTTGGCAGAGTCTTCTGATCTCGAGGATTTCTTTATCTCATCTTAATGTTGAGGTCTTCGGAAGGAAACTTCTTTTTCTTCGGGTTGCTAACAACTAAGGTCTTCTCAGGGCATCGCCAAGTATGTAATTTGTAATAGAAAGATAACAGAGGAAAACTTTTTGTTAGACTTTTAAATGAAAAACCAAAGTTTTATAAATTCATGTTTATTTACTTAGAAATGATTTCGAGCCATGAAAACAAAGGACAAAAAGATATGTTTATTATTTTCTATGCTTTTCTTCAAAACTTCTGTTTATAAAGCAGGCAATAATCTTTTTGAAAAGATGAGAAAGATGGAAGCCATGCTTAGGATTCCATAAATAAAAACATTTTAGGCAGTAATATAGTTTTTACCAAAATAGTTTTGTTTCCTATCTGGCGTCCATGCTAAACTAAGGTCTCCTAAAGTCAGGATGGCTCTGATACCAACTCTGTGGGGACCCCAGACTAGCAGTCCGAGACCTCCAGTATGCATACATTCACGATCCCATGATCAGTTAGTCGTGAACAACATACTCGAGTTGGCATTGCAGATTACAACTTCCACTACACGAATACACAGCTTACACAACTGGTCACTTGACTCAGTTGAAAACAACTGCCACGCAGGGCAGGAACACACACTAAAAATAGCGGAAGACTGCAAAACACACTCGTGGTAAACCCAAGTCACGCCTTGACTACCTACAGGCTACTGACTCGGAGACGTTCCTAGTTCGCATGGCCGTCAGCGACACCATCTTCTTCAGGTTCTCCGGTTTTCAGCTCAAAGTCTGGCTAAGACAATAGCCAGGGACGAAACCAAGGTGAGTACGTTTGAATGTACTTCGCAAGACACCCCAAATGAAAGCTAAACATGCAAGTATGCAAAAATATAGGTGGTAGGAAGGCTGTAGTTACGGTTCAACTAGCCATGATGAATGTAAGACACATCATGGTTGCACAGGTTTTAGTTGTTTTTGTTGAAGAAGATACTTCAAAAGATATTTTATTTCTCTTGTAGATATAGCATGTCCACAAGGTTTTGATAAAGCATTTTAAATAGAATAAAAGTTTATCTTTGCAAAACTTCTTGGAAGATCACATCTTCAAGATCATCATTTATCCGGTACCTCAAAGGTACAATCATTCCCTTTCAATGTACCTCCCAGGTACAAGTTCCAAAACACTTTTCCAGCTTTTTGAAAACATTGACACAATGCTAGCTACATGGCCATTAAACTGTCCATATCCGAGGACGCGGCTATTCTGCATAGTTTTACTCTGCAGAGGTGTACACAATCCACAAGATCTAGTACATCTGCCGTGAACAACCACGGACTGTCCGAGACAGTATGCAAACATCGGATAACTGGTCCTAACCATCCACTATGTCAGTGCTAGTAAATGACTACCTCTTCAACTGGGTTTGTTATACCCGGCACCGAGTGAGTCAGCCGTATCGATCCGGTTTCCCCTGACAACACACCTCCAAGGCAGGAGACCCAATTGCTGCAACCGGTAGTGAACTTAATCCCACACTGTGAATGTCTCGTTTCTCCCTCCTGGCGACAATTCGGTTCGGGGGACTCTAACCCCTATAGCACTTTGAGGTAGACACGGACTAACACCGACAAGCAATTAGCTAGACCCCGTTCCCATATTGGGGTAATGTGGCAGCACGGCTTGGTTGTCCGGCGAAGACTAGGTTATGTGTCATTTTTTTGGAAAACAAGTCGAAAACATTTCCTTCTTCACAAACCTCCCCCGGACAAGGTCCCACCTTTCCTCGGGGTTTTTCCAAGCTTTTGCTTTCCAAAAACATCAAGTTAAAAATGTCCACTAAGGGACTTAAGTTGGTTAAGTTATGATACTAAAATGTCTAAAGGGCTTGGTAACACCAAGATTATATAGTGGATATAGCAGATTAGATACACAAAACAGATAGTGGTATAGTCTACTTAAAGAATAGTTTTTGAATCAAACTTTTGTAAAACTTTAGAAGTAGAACATGCATGATAGATAATGATAAGTAAAACAACAGCAAGCATTTATAATGGCTTGCCTTGGCACTGGTCTTGGTCTTGCTCTTGAAATAAACAAGACTTGCAATAAAAACCTCTCCGGGAAATAATACCGTCTTCGTTATCTAACGTCGTAAACACAAAAAGGAAAACACCCAATCAGAACCAAACAAAGGCAAGCACTTGACAAAAAGTAAACATACAGTAAGCATTTCATCAAACAAGTACACTCACAAACAATATTAATAGGGTGCACACCATCAAGCAAAACAAGCACAGACAATACACCAGAATAACACTAGAGTTGATGTTATCGATCCTCAACCAAATTGGCATGGGTCCAGTGAGTGTTCCACTCTCATATCATGCTCAAATAAGGTTAAATGACTCTTTGGTCATTCATGAGGATGAGCAAAATAACAAGAAAACAACCTAGGAACACATACGCATGCATAGGAAAATATTAACAAACAATACTGCAAGCCCATAGTAACACATGCTTTTCTAAACATGGAGAAACAAAATAACCAGTACCTAAGTAACCTAATAACAGAGACAAATCAATACCAAACATATCATGGCATCACTCAATACATGAAAATAATCATGGGACAAAAGACTACTAAAACTAGAGATGCAAAAAGGGCCATCTAGACATGCATACATGCATAGCAATACTAGATCATCAAACATGATTTATTCTAAACATGATGGATCTGTAAGATAGCATCCAATTAACAGAGAAAACAACACCTAGACATGCTAGTACCATCAAAATAATAACTTAAACAATCTATCAAAACTAAGCATGCAAATAACTATTATGGCAGAAATCACCTAAAACTAGCATGGCATGCCAAAATGATCTAGACCTTATTCAATCATGCAAGAAAGTATAACATGCAAACATAACAGTAGCTATGCTATGGATAAAAATACTAAAGCATTTATTCAATTCATCACACCAATATGAAGAACAACATAATTTTAACCTATTTTTACTAGGAAAACAACATATTGAGATTTAAACTATAACAAGCATGGCTTTCACACACAAACCCTATAATACTAGTGAAACACTCAAGACACATTTCAAGCATGTATAAATAACCTACACATGCTAGGAATCAATTTTATAATAAGAACATGATAACACAACAATTTATCAAGTCATGTCAATAATAGACAGAAAAGGACTATTTACCAAATGATGCGCCAAGCCTATTCTGTAACTTCTAAAATCATGAAAATATAGTATAAGGTGCTCCTAGTCACTAGCAAACCAACCCAAGTGGATTCACATCAAAAATCATCACCAATAAAATTAAACAATTCACAGAAGTGCTCTCTGGCCTAAAACTAACATGCATGTCATTTTCACACCACAACTCAAGTCAACACAAGGTCAATTTTATCAGATAGATATTATCAAGGGCTACTCAAAACAGTTGAGTTTTCATGATTTCGATACTAAAAACTCAAGTTATGATTAAAAAGGTGAAACAGAGTGCTTCTGCCATTTATTTTATTTCTCCTAACATATTGCACAAAATGCAGATCTACAAGTTGGAGGTGGTTAGAAACTAGTAGATCTACAACTGTGATTTTTAGTTTGGCATGATTCGCTTTTTAACATTTTTATTTTGAATAAAAGTAAACAGCCAGAAAACAGATATGTTGGAAAGGATTAATCAACCTGCAGAAAAACAAGACTGGGCCAGATCTGCGAGTTGAATGGGCCGCGCGAGGAAGGCCGGCCCGCTGGCCAGCGCGCGCTGCTGAAGCGGTACGCGACCGTCAGATCTGGTATCAGAGGCTGAGATTTAATGTTCCAAGGTTTGAAAGGATCCGTTGGATGCGGATCCAATGGCTGGGAGGAGGCCGCGTCGTCGCGCGCCGGCGACGACCAGAATACACGGAGGAGTCCGTTCCCTCCGCTGTAGTTGGCCGGATAGCTCGTTGTCGGGAGCACGGAGGCTTCCCTCCAAGATCTGGCAGCACTAGGACGCTCGGGACAACCTCGCGCGTCCGTTGCGCCCTCCTGCGCTTGAGGGGAACGACGGGAGCAAGACAGCCTCAGGGGATCCGTGGCGGCGAACCGTGGTCGAGGTTGGCGGCATCCCTGCAAGGAGTGGAGGTGCAAATTAAGAGAGGCACGAGCAATGCTAGGACCCAAGGAAGGTAGGGGAGAAGAGAAATGAGGAGGAAGCACCCCGTGGCTACGGCTCGACGAGGAGGCGGTCCGCGGATAACTCCGGCTCGATTCCGGCGAAGCAGCGAGAATGGGATGGGGCTTCTGCTCCGAGGGATCGATTGGAGGGGTGTTGAGTCGGGAACGCGGGGTGGGAAGCTTGGAAGAGGCTCGGAGGGAGTTTGCTCGTCGGAGGTCCGTGGTGCGTCCATGGCGGCCACGGTCTTGCTCTTCCTGTGCGCAATGAGATGTGCGGGCTCAATGGGGATGCTAGAGGAGGTGATGCGGTCCTCCAGGAGTTGGTAGGGGAAGAGATGGGGATTTGAGGTGAGAGGGGCCGAGATTTCACCACTCGCACCCGCAGGTGTTCGACAGCGATTCGAGGAGGAGGGGGGATGAGAGGAGACAAGAGAGGAGCACGGGCGCGTTCCTGGAGGGCAAGTGGAGCCGAAACAGGAGGCCACGAGCTCGGGCATGCCTTCCACGTGTTGGAACGCGAGCGACGTGGTGCGGGCGTTCTGGGCGCCATGGCCAGCTCACGGGATAGGAAGAAGAAGACAACCATAGGGGGAGGGGGTATGCCAGGGAGTATACACGATGCATAAAGAGGCTTGTGGTGCAAGGGCAGCCCCTGGTTTGGACAGAGAAGGTGGGGGTGAGAAGGAGGGGTGATCACCAATCCTTGTCCATTTGTGGTTGGCTGAGTTAGAGAGAGAGAGATGTGTGGTGGATCATCTAGACCATGTCTAGGAGGCTGGGGAAGTGGTTTTTCATCTCCCAGAACAGAAGAGAGGCAGGGAGAGTCCAATTATTGGTCAGAACATGAGTGAACTCAATAGTGACCAGGAAGAGCAGAGAGGAGTTTTGATTGTTTTCACCAAAATTTTGAATAGAACATATAGAAAATATCATGTCCATTGGACATAGGATAAAAAATTGAGTCTAGGGATGGTGGTCTCAAGATTTTCTAAAAACACTTCTTTCACAAAATTTTGGAAATTCAAAAATGGCAAAAACTGTTTTTAAATGTTTTCTCCAAAATTTTCAAAACAACTTGCAAATGTTTTTGTATAAGTAATTCCCACATGACCATAGGCATGTTGGGTAATTTTTCCAAGATTTTAGGAAATACTTTTCTTCACAAAATATTTTAATGTCCATTTCTGGCCTTTTGGAAAATGGAAAATAATAAATAGTAAATTTCTTTTAAAACACATATTTTTTAGGTGGGATGAGAGATTATATAATATAGGTCTCAAAAGTGATTTTTAATGAACAACTCCTTTGAAAATATTTGAGACACCAAGTGGAAAAATGGTGAAAACAGGAGTTTATTTAATAGGTTAAAAACCATGAGAGATATATAATTAAATGGCCATTGGAAAAAAATGGACCATCTTATGGTGGTGTATGGGTCATGGATATGAAAAGGGTAGGTTCATTGGGCCTGAAAACAATAAGGAGTGATTTGGAGTAACATAGAGAAAGTGCATCAAGATAAAAGGAATATGATCAATATTTAGGGATGCCTTCTAAAGTACTTTGAAAGATGATGCTAAAGGGTTTCAATATCCAGAAAAACAACTTTTATAGATAGCATAGATGTATACAATGATATGTAAGAGGATGCACTGATGATTAGTTCAAGATTTGTCATAGAAGCCTGTCTCCAAAGTTGGAGATTTTTAAGAAAACAGAAGATGATATGGGCATGAGATGGAAGATGGTATTGATGTTTGATCTTGTTATTACTAGGTCTTATTTACATAAAAAAACACCCATTAATAAACAAACATAAATAAAAACTTCAAAGCAAACCCAAGATAAGATCACACAACAAGCAGATAAACTAACAAGACACACAAGATAATTCAAGCAACTGAGTTCTTCTAATTAATTTCCTGGATGTTTTCTCATGTGTTAAAATAGAGGTAGTGATCAAGCCACAGCATGACAAGAGGAATTTTTAAAAAGGTTTAGCTCAAATCTTGTTATTTCCAGAAGAATATAATGGAAGAAAAACCCAGGGGTAATATAATCCCTTCTTATACTTTTTGCAAAAGAAGGAAGTGGGAAGGAGTTTTTGAAATACTTGCAAAAACATCTTGGTTGGAAACAGGTTGGAGATGATTATCTCCAAAATACTTTTCATATAGTTTTGGAAATTATCTTTTGTTTTCTCAAAACTAGGCCTTTGGGTTTCTTCAAAAATCAAAACACTTTCAAAAAGATTTTTGCCAAAAGAGTGATGGATGAAGATGATAAGCTTTCTTGTCATGACTTGATCACAAGGGTTGTGGTTTTAAGAAAGTTATGATCATTGGTTTTAATGTTAGTTGTTAACAAACTCAAACAATTACACAATCAACAAGCAAAATAGAAAAGAAACACAAACAATAGTCAAACATATCAAAAAGTTTTTGTTGGCCCTGATTTTTGGGTTATTGAAAACAAGTTTTTCATGTCTTCCAAAAATTGGGCTGTTACAGCTCTTCCCCCCTTAAAATTAATATCATCCTCGAGATTCGTAAGGGAAAACAAGGAAGAGGGTTTTCTTAACAAATAACAGAAAACAAAACTCTTTTTAACAAAAACTTTAAGTTTTTCTCAGGTTTTAATAGAACCAAAAATTTTCTTCACGCCTGAAGATGAGACTAGTTACTCACCAAGGGGGTCACAGAGACCTTGTTGTGTATGGGTAGAGGCTACAAACAGCTAGTGATCTTGTCAAGATTTTTCTCAAGATTTGAAAGGGAGTGAGAAGCTTGGTACACCCGGAGTTTTCTGGAGTCATACACCGACGTGTGGGACCAGGCCCACTTGGCAGTCGATGCCCTTCTCTCTTCTTCTTCTTCTTCTTGCCTGGCCTTCTCCCCTGGTGCGCACACCCTTGTCATCAGGGTGTCCCGCCCACTGTGAGCTCAGGGTGGGCTGGCACCTCGCTATGAGACTGATGTGAGTGCGACATGTCGATTCTTCGACCACTTGGTGGAGGGATGCGCCGGTGATTTCGCGCCATTTGCGAGTACTGCAGCTGGATTCTTCGGCTTTTCCCGCGTAGTGCTCGACGGAAGAGAGGGCTCTGCTTTTGCTTCTATAAAAGGGGTCGCCGAGGTTCACTAAATCGCACCACACAATGGGTTTCATTTCTCAGCTCATGGATGATTTTTTCAAGGAGTATGTCACCCTGCTGGAGCGAGAAAATCCCCTGGAGCACTTCGTCATCATGATGTTCTTCAGCCGTGGCCTGGTGGGGTGGGTCACAGTGATCGTGGTAGTTGTGGTCTGCACCGTCTGGGGCATCTACGACTGGTGGTCTGGCGCCAGGATCGATACTGCGGTAGAAGAAGGACGAGCAGTGGCGCCGGTGGCTGCTGTGGTGGAGGTCCAAGCTGGTGACACAAGGCCAGGAAGACTCGAGGGGCTTCGCCGTCGCCTGACTCGGGGCTCGGCGTCAGGTGAGAATTGCTCACCGTCAGACCAGGTTCCAGCCAGCGAGGGCTAGGCAATGCTAGTGTCTACACCGGAGTAGGTGTAGTGGTCTGTGTTAGAAACAGACTTGTATCTTACTTTCTGAAACTGTCATCTGTTAGGTGCAATGTTATCCTTCGAATCATGTATCCCTTTGAAGTTCCAGTGAAGATTGTATCTCTGAAATGATTCCTCTTTTGCTTCTGGGGTGTTGGGGAATAACAGAGGGATGTGGGTGCACTAACTTGTTAAGACGTTAAAACACAGGTGCAAAAAGATTAAAGAGGCAAGTTTTTCATACTGATAAACAGAGTTGTGGACAAACTACTCAATCAGAACAGAGCAAGGCAATCCAACAAACACAATTAATTTAGGAAGCAGCACTCAGTCAAAAGCAAACCAGGTACTTTAAGCACCAGCAAGCGTCTAGAATCGATGAAGTACCGGTAGCTCAATCAAAACAACTGAACAAAACCTCACAAATCCTATGGGTCTGAGTCAACCAGAATGGTTGAAGCCTTCATACTGTTAACATCGTTGTAGACTGTCGTTGTTGAGCTTGATACTTGGCAGAGTCTTCTGATCTCGAGGATTTCTTTATCTCATCTTAATGTTGAGGTCTTCGGAAGGAAACTTCTTTTTCTTCGGGTTGCTAACTACTAAGGTCTTCTCAGGGCATCGCCAAGTATGTAATTTGTAATAGAAAGATAACAGAGGAAATTTTTTTGTTAGACTTTTAAATGAAAAACCAAAGTTTTATAAATTCATGTTTATTTACTTAGAAAAGATTTCGAGCCATGAAAACAAAGGACAAAAAGATATGTTTATTATTTTCTATGCTTTTCTTCAAAACTTCTGTTTTATAAAGAAGGCAATAATCTTTTTGAAAAGATGAGAAAGATGGAAGCCATGCTTAGGATTCCATAAATAAAAACATTTTAGGCAGTAATATTGTTTTTACCAAAATAGTTGTGTTTCCTATCTGGCGTCCATGCTAAACTAAGGTCTCCTAAAGTCAGGATGGCTCTGATACCAACTCTGTGGGGACCCCAGACTAGCAGTCCGAGACCTCCAGTATGCATACATTCATGATCCCATGATCAGTTAGTCGTGAACAACATACTCGAGTTGGCATTGCAGATTACAACTTCCACTACACGAATACACGGCTTACACAACTGGTCACTTGACTCAGTTGAAAACAACTGCCACGCAGGGCAGGAACACAAACAATAGTCAAACATATCAAAAAGTTTTTGTTGGCCCTGATTTTTGGGTTATTGAAAACAAGTTTTTCCTGTCTTCCAAAAATTGGGTTGTTACACAATATTCATCGGATCCCAGCAAACACAGCACATAGAATTACATAAGATCAATCTCTATCATGATAGGCAGCTCACGAGATCTAAACATGGAGGCATATGAGGAGAAGACAACCATCTAGCTACATCTAAGAAACCGTAGTCCAAGGATGAACTACTCACGCATCACTCCGGAGGTAGGCATGGTGATGTTGAAGCCTCCGGTGATGATCTCCTCTCCGGCAGGGTGCCGTAAACAGCTTCAGAACCCCTGATCTAGGGTTGACGGTGACGGCGGCTGCGGAACTTTTCGGGGATTTTTATCAGGTCCTTAGGGTTTTCCATCCGGGGGGCTTAAATAGCCGAAAGGGCAAAGGCGGTGGAGCTCCAGGGGCCCCAGACCTATAGGTGGCGCGGCCAGGGGGACCCGCGCCACCCTATGTTGTGGCCCCCCTGTTGCCCGTCTTCGACTCCTTATCGGTGTTCTGGATGCTTCCAGGGAAAATAGGAACTTCGGGCTTTGTGGGGTCCAATTCCGAGAATGTTTGCAGAACAACTTTTCTGAAACCAAAAACAGCAGAAAATAGGGAACTGGCACTTGGCATCTTGTTAATAGGTTAGTACCGGAAAACGTATAAAAATGCTATAAATAAGGGAGAAAACAAGTAGCAATTGGCAAAATATGGTCATGGAGCTTCAGAAATTATAGGTACGTTAGAGACGTATCGGTCATCATTCCATAAGCACTCCACATTCCTATCTTAATCCACCATTCAACAATTAAAGTATATCTGGATACCACTAATTAATAACAATAAGTTATAACCTCTATTAGAGGAGTTGAATTGAAAACCGAGTAAAACCAATAAGATATGAAATAAGTACATATGTTAGGTGAAATAAACCGATAAGCATATGGAAGGAGAATGAAAGCCTAACTAAATCTTAATCTAGATCTTGTTACCCTGTCTAGACCATCTTATTTTCTTGTTTCCCAACCTTCTAGAAGACATTCTGCAAGAGAAGCAACCCACAAGAAAGGAGGAACTACCACAGGAAGCTTCACGAATATTCTTTAGGTCGTTCTAGAAGTAATATTCCAATCTATCATAGACTATTTGGAAGCTCTTTTATCCAAAGATGGTCTTATTAATTCCTCCAGAAATAGTGTGATATTCCAATGTTCGTGTTATATAGAAGTAGTTTGGTAACAAGTTTTGCAACCTTGTTAACAAATCACTTTTTTTATGCTTTAACAATTGAATTTCACATGCAAATAACATAAGGTTAGATAACCTAGTACATCACAACCATTTGTAGTGAAAGGTAATTTGGGGGCAAGCCTAGCTAACTTGTCAACAAATTCTTCTTATATGCATATGGCAACTTGATGTAATAAAATACACTTACATTCTTTTATAATTATCTAAGAGAAATCTTTTCTTAGAGTAATTGGGTGTCTTCACCACAAGGAAGAGACAGTTGAGGTTGGAATCCAAGATAGATGAACCTACTTTCAAAGGACAAAGATGATAACATAATACAAGTGGCAACTAGAGACAAGGATATTGCATGCAATAGAATACAACAAGAAGCCACATTGACTTAGTAAGGAAGCATATCACAATCAACTATCCCTAGTACCATTAGATAACATTGGATAACCTAGATCCTCTAATTCTTGTCAAGCTCATCAAAGATAAGGGCCACATGTTAATCTCTTCAATGGAATCAAGTATAAAGTAAAAAAAATAACAAGTCATTGCATACAAATATCTTGTGGTATGTTGATGTAGATGGTAACAAGCTTAAATACCTTGTTTTTTAGATCCTTCTCGTATATAAAGCAAATGGATAATAACAAAATTCATCTATACACAACCATGCAAATGATTGCATGTTTCTAAAACCAACATGGGATAATAGCCATACTTGGAACCTAGGTGGAAAACAAACAAGTAGGATTTTATTGTGATTAAGTATTAATACAAGCCAAAGACACTAATGTTTTCCACTTTGATCAAGTACTTAAAAATATCAAACATGGCTTACACAAAATATAAGCAAACGTCCACCAGAATTAATAAGAACCTCAAATATGAAAATAAAAAATCTACATAAAATAAAACAAGTCCATTCACCAATTAAAATCATTTGGCATGCTCTCGAATAAAATTCCCTAGTTGGTCATTTTTTTCTACAATGCATAAAAACACTCCTAAGTAGTTTTACAAATTATTTCCTAAATGACTTGTATCTAAATTGTCCAATGAAAAACACACCACATTAGGAACCATGTGTTTGTTGTGTGTGCTCATGTTAATCATGCTTAAAATAAATTTTAATCCATTTGGAACTTAAATTGATAGAAAATAACAAAATTACTTAAAGTGAACACCCCAATTTAAAATTCAAATCTTGTTCAATTTCACCAAAACAAAACAAGGTGAGGTTGAATTTTTTTATGAGGATTTCAAATATGATTTTTAGTAATTTTTATGTTTACAACATGGCCCTAAAAACAATGGTTTACTCTTAGTTTTTTTAACAGAAGCACCACTTTGTAAATGTCAGGAACTTCAAAGGGTTATCGAAAACTGCCATTTCTTTTGTTCTTTCTTCTTATTCTGCCAGAAGGGTGAAGAGATCATCGTCGTGGCAATGTCAAGGGCCGCCTCTGCCATGTCCTGCTCGCCGCTTTGCGGAGAATACTACCCCGGCATTGTGCCATCTCTTCTCTCTCTCTTTCATTTGACATCATCTTCCTTTCCCAAAACTTCCACTGTGTTCCTCTTTGGTAATCGAAACCATAGCTAGATTCCTCCGCTCATCGTTGTTGCCTCCGAACACTCCGAAGCAAATTGAGCCCATGGGAAGCTCCGCCTCGACGTCCTCGACCTCCATGTCAAGTTCCAACCACGGAGAAGCCGTGGATGGGCGGAATCGAGAATGTTTCCAAATTTTGGCCATCGGAGAAAATTGCTCGTCGTCGTTGATTCGGACCTCACCGAGCCTCCCCGACCACTTCTCCGTGTTGCTGACATTCCGGTGAGCATCTCTGTTTCCTCGCCTTGCTTTTCCATGCATTCTAGCTTGCTATCACCGAGATGTTATCACCATCGTCGCGCGAGCCACCGCCAGTGATGTTCTGGTGACCATTTGGACTAGTCCACCACCCCTAGATTCGTCAAGTCGTCCTCTATCTCGTAGTACAAATGAATCCGTTTAATTCGAAGCAAATTACAAGATTCATAATCAACGGAGAAGGATTCCTCCACTGCTGACGTAATCATGACGTCATCGTGATGTTGTGAAGATTTTTCTTTTTGTTTTATTTTTTCAATTAAAATTAAAACTAACAAGTTCCACATGTGAATTTAAAATGGCACAAAATTAATTAATATTAATAGTTCAATATCTCTTAAAATACTTATTAGAAAAAAATAAAGTATATAATTGTATAGAAAATATAATCTAAATGTTTATCAACTTTTGAAAATTGTTTGATGAAGTTTAAATTTAAAAATTATTTGAATTTAAATTAATTCATTTAAAATTGAGAAAAATAAAGAATAATTCAATAATTTAGAAAAATACAAGTTATATACCAAAATGCATAGAAAGACAAATGCAATTCATTTATGTTATTTTCAAAGTAATTTGATCAAGTTTTAAAGTGACAAATATTTGTATAGCCATTTAATTAATTAAAATTGGGACATTAATAAGTTATTCAAATATTATGAGAAAAAATCAAGTAACATACAAAATTATAAAAACCTTTTCAATCCAATTGTGTCCAAATTATACATATTTACACAACTTGGAATCATTTCTATGTAAATGAAGTATTTAACCATTCCTTTGATCATGGAAATTATTATGTGCCAACTATTGAAACGATTCAACTCCACGATAAAGGATAATAACATTTTAAGCAATGAAAAGTCAATACTACTAACATGTCATGACACCCAACTTGTTTGTGCATGACAATAGTGTCATGTGTTATGGGTTGTGTTATCTTCATCTTATTGGTGATTATAGGAAAACAAATGACTACCTCATGTTTCAAGTCAACACCCAATGTTTTCTAAATACTTGGTCTACCAACATTTCATAGTGCTAAAAGTGAAACTAAGATCTTTAGTTGCAAGTTTTAGAAATAGGAACAAACTCTATTTTGTAAAGTTTAATGGAAATCTATACTATACCAATACAACTATGAAAAACCCTTCATTACAATAATTTCCTTATTACGGAACTTCTGATGATTCCACTTCATAAACTATCATCACAAGTAATTAAAAAAATTAAAAGATGGCAGAGTTAGTATCATATCGATCGTAACTTACAATTGAAAGTTGGGATATTCTTCAGGGTATTTTGCGATGAATCTCATTTCTGTGCATGTACCATCTTGCTAAAGTTTTAAGTAGTCCTTACTCGGACTACATTGCCATCTTTCAGATCTCGGTATTTCCATGCAACCCTCGAACCCCGAAGGACATGGATTGTTATTATTTCTATCTTAGGTAAGTTCATCACTTGCTCATATCCTTTGCAGTATTTCATAAGGACTATTTGCAAAACCCTGTCGTCATACCATCTTACTCTCAAAAGAATGTATGATCCTATTTTTATAATAATATGACTAGTTGGATGACTACATGAGTGGTAGTGTTCTGTTTTGGTGGGCGGATGGAACCATGGTAATAAGAATCGGTCATTAGAAGGTTCCATCTGCATGGGAAAGTATTACCTAGGAAATAACAACCAATGCCGTCCGAATTCTTGCACCGTAAATACCGCGTTGACATATGTATTGTATGGGGCGAGTAAGCCAGCTATGATCTTTTCCCGTTCATATGTCAACGGACTGCCAGAGCCGTACGCTATAGGTCTTGCGGAACTACATGCACATGGGTGGGATCCCTTAAGTCCCACGGACTCTGGGGTCTATGATGGTCTGCCCGAGGAGCCTAGATATCTATTGTGAGGGGTAGAATCAGGGGTAAACCTGCGTGGCAGAAATGGGTGGACATGTGTTGTGCGGAGAAGCATGGTTTGGATTGGATCAACAACCGGGCCCCACACCTATGTTGGCATGGATAGGAATGTGCACCTGGTTGTGCAACATGGTCTTGATCGCCTATGGGTAAAGTAACGCACCTCTGTAGAGTGTAAAATTATGTGACATGTTTCCCCTTGTTCCAGGAAGGAGCTGCGAACGCTGAAGGAAAGGAACTCCATGAAGTTCTAGCTCCTGTGAAGATTTGGCGGGCGTAGTTTTCAATATTAAAAGCAAACTCTTGAAGAAAGATTTACAAAACCTTGCATTAGCTTATGACTCTTTAGAGTCTAAATCTGTAGTTAGTGCATCAAACTACCCACTATATATAATGAACTTGTTGAGTAACGCTCGTTACTCATTCGTTCCCGTTTGACCCCCCTGCTTAGAGTTGAACCCCTTAAGGGAAATCTTCATCGTGAAGCCATAGCCACCTAATGAAGCTAGGAAGATTCATAATTACTTAGCCGGTGAAGCATCGTCATCAACAATGTCGGTGGAGGAGAAGCTACCAAGTTGGAGGAGGAGTCCATTCCTGGACTTAGTCTCTGAGGAGCCAGGCTGTGATCAGCCGTAGTGGATAGGTTCTAAGCCAGAGTAATTCTCCAGCTTGGAGTTACGAATTGCTTCTTCTGATGTTTCATTTGCACAAGATATTCTTTGATACCACAAATGGAGATTCTCGAGTTTTTGTAATGAATATGTTTGTATCCTATAGCTTTTCTTGGACCTGCTATGTTCTTTTCATACCACTCTGAGAGATGTGATATTCTCGGATAAGACATTATGTGAGTATTATGTCAACGACTTGTGCACAACACATGCAGTGGTGTGTTGGGTCACCGCACTATCGTGCTGGTACCACGGCATATCCCATGCTCGTTGGACTAGAGTTTCGTAGGGTGATGAGCGGTGGTGGACTACTAGGGTTGACAGGATTCGGGGGCATGATTTATCCAGGTTCAGGGCTCTTCGGGAAGGTAAAACCCCTACTTCATGAACAATCTCTTTATTCCGGCAAGTATGATCTTGGTTACAATAATTTCTCTCGTCGGTATGCGCATCCAGTGAGGGCCTAGGTCTTGATACTCTTATGGGCCTTCTGGAATGCTCCCTTACTTGGGTTGCACACGCTATACTCATTGTGGGGATCCATTGGGCATCCTCACGTCAGTAACCCTGGAGTGCTTGGTGGATTCGAAGACTGGACCAAGGACTTAGGTTAGCTGCATCATCTGATACTCGACTAAAGCACCCGCAGAGAGTCTGTGTAAAACTCGAAAGTATTTCGAGTCCGTCGCTATTTGGCGTACAACCAGTATTCTGCTGGAGTCAAGGGATGCAGCTTAGCATGCTTGGCTCACCCGAAAGTCCGGGGCCAATTCATCCGACTCGGGAGAACACATAGCTAGCCATTTCAAACTCAGGTCCCTATGCCCTAGCTTGGAAATATCTGGCGTAATCCAACTTGAGCCGTGGAGGCATTACCAAGTTGAACCGTATGTTTCCCAACGCATCCATCAGTATTTTCTTCATGCCGCAGGCACGGAAATAACTGGGTGGTGCAGCAATTGTTTTCTAGACAAATAAAAGATTAGATTTAATTGGCATGCCAATTTAAATCCTACTCCCTCCGTATCAAAACGTAAGATGTTTTATCGTTTTCTAGACAAAATGTACCTAGACATGTTTTACTGCAAGATACACATGAATCTACACACTAAAACATGTCAATATGTTTTGTCTAGGAAACGCTAAAACATCTTATATTTTGATATCGAGGGAGTACATTAATAGAAGAATATTTGATTGATCGATTGAAATATACTTCTATATATGAATATCTCCAAGTTTTCGAACCAAAAGTAAATAAAAATGTCAAATGAATTACCAAAAGGGTGTATTGATTGCAATCGTGCTAAACATAGAGTCCATGCAGGAAAATACTGAAGAAAAAATTCTTAAAAAACATCTTTAGACCAAGAGACCTTCACTAATGAACTAGGTATAAAATTATCTGTTACAACTAATTTGAAGTATGTCATATTTGTTGGCTCTCTTTAGTTTAAAAAAATACTAACAATAGTGATGAAGAGAAAAAAAAATCTAGCGCATAAACCAAGATCCAATGCGAGGCGGGACGCAACGGAACATACCCTCATCTATTGCAGAAGATTGTCAGTGACGAGGTCGAGATAGAAGTAAACGTAGTCGATCCCCTCAATTAGAGATGTCTAATCAGAAGGAGATGTATTATCCCACGATCAAGTACCACAAGTGTGGCACCTCCACGGTATCCACACGTGCATGATCAACAATAGTGTGTTGTAGCGTGGTCAAGCACACACACAAAGCGGGGACGAAGATCTGGCAACGATCCATGATCACCGGTGAGAACTAGGTCAAGTCGGGTAGAGATCCAGCAACGCTTCCACGTTACGGGTGAAGTAGACGGAGCACCAGGGCAGTGTGTCACCTGGACACCGTGAGATGGGGTGGTGGAGGAGGTGGTAGTGTTGCTCCAGGAGGTGGGGTGGCTGGAATGAGGTGCCCTTGGTGCGCCCCCTTTTATATAGTGGGCTTGAGCGCCTTGGGGGGAGATGATCCTCCTAGGACTCATATTCCCGAACCGATTTGGTGGGGAGGAGTCCTAATGGGACTCCCTCCCCTACCTTGGCCTCACTATGGGGAGGTGGAGTCCTTTTGCGAGTCAACTCTCTTCTTGATCCATGGTATATTATTCATTCGACTAACTCTTAGTCGATCGCCCTGGTTAACCCTTAACCGAGTCACGCATAGTCATGCTTACCTCGCTAGACAGTGTTGGAGGATCATCCACAATCCTGATAGCATGTGTGCCAGACTGCTCAAATCGGTGTAGTATCCCAAGGGCAATTTTACTGACACTTCTTTTAGAGGTGACGCATCACCAGCGTGGCGTGGTATCAACATGGCCTCCAGCTTTTAAAGGAAGGTATGATTTGGAGAATTGGAAATGGAGAGGCTCTCAATATTTGGCGTGACAATTGGCTCCCTAGATACCTAAAACTGAAACCACGCGCAGGTATGTCCAATACTAGATAAGTAAATCAACTCTTCCTGCCAGGAACTAACACTTGGAATGAATCGTTGGTGAAAAGTATTTTCTACCCGGAAGACACTGATATTATATTGAGTATCAATACTCCTACCAAACCCCAGGACGACTTTGTTGCTTGGCATTATGACCGTTCTGGTATCTTCTCGGTTAGAAGTGCCTATAGAGCTGCCTATAATATCAAGCATGTCATTAGGTGGCAGGCTGGGTGTAGTACCCAGGACAATGACAAGAGACCAATCTGGAATCACATTTGGTCTGCCCCTCTTCCTAACAAAGTTCGTATTTTCGGGTGGAGGACTGCCAGGGATAACCTTGCAACAATGACTAACAAATGCAGGAGAACGTTGGAGCTGGTGGCCAAGTGCAAGATATGTGGTACTACTGATGAAGATAACTACCATGCGACGGTTCAGTGCACCAAAGCCCATGCTCTGCGCCAGGAGATGAGGAAAGTTTGGAATCTGCCAGATGAAAAAGCCTTCGCCTACACTGGTTCTGATTGGCTCCTGGTCTTGCTAGCCAATTGTAGCAACGAATAGAGAGGCCTAGTGCTGATGGTCCTCTGGCGCAGTTGGCATCTACGTTGTGATGCTACACATGGTAATGGGAAGGAAGCCATTTCGCAATCCAGAGGCTTTCTCCTAAACTACATGAACTACCTGTATAACTGCATCTAAGGGTAAGTCCCCTTTGTTATTTTTACCTCTTGCTAATCATTGTTTGACCGAAACAGACCGACAGCAAAATACAATGAAAGTTGGCATCCAATGGAAACCTCCAGATGAGGGGACTGTATGTATTAACGTCGACGCGTCCTACACGGAAGATAACTGCGAAGCAGCGGCAGGGATAATCATGAGGAATCATATCGGCGACGTGTGCCTTGCAGCAAGTCATCCAATCGCCAAGTGTGATAGTGCCGAGGAAGCTGAGGCGAAAGCCATTCGGTTAGGTATGCAAATCGCTAGGGATTATGGCTTTGTTCCCAGTCAGTTTTTGTCTGACTGTAACACGGATGTCTCCAAAGCCAACAGTACATCCAACACTCTAAGCGCTACCTGGAGCATATATGAAGACATCAAGCACCTGAAATGTTTGTTCGGACGGTGTTCGATCAGATTCACTAATAGACTGCTCAATGCATCAGCTCATGAATTAGCCAAGTTAGTAAAATCAACTGGTTCTGGTAACACTGGTTACCACCCTTTCCCCTAGCTATCCATGAGACTGTTGTAAAAAACTATGTAATCTTTTCCTCTATTAATGTTTAAGTGTTTGGCTCTCAAAAAAAAAACTTTCCGCATCATATCACTCATATCACTCGAGACGGTCCATAGAATATCTCTCCAATTGAAGGGGCAAAATCTCATTTCGATTATCCACATCATACATCTTGCTTCACAGGCTACCCGAAGTCTTCATTTTAACTGCCCTTTGATGGAACAATGTTTGATAGAACCTAAGTCGGTTGATCCAAAACTTGGATTGTTAACAACCTCGGGTCTAAAGATTATATTGATTGAAATATACCAATGATGACTTACTCGTTGTATCTTAATATAATATGGGTCAGTCCATCCTGCTAAACTCTTTACTTAAATCTGTGTTAGTCCTAATAGCATCACCATCCTGACAAGTGAAACCGAGTCATCGGCCGACTTTCACATTCGTCTAAGTTGCGTGTCTAGCACAGCCTCAACACCTCAACGACCAAGGACAATCTAATATGAACAACATGAATATATAGTTTCACAACTAAATCACATATTTAATGATACAAATCAGATGTTCGTACGAGAACAACTTGATAACTTCATAAATATATTCGGAATTTCATCATACAATATTGCCTTTGGGGCATATTCCCAACATTTTTGCGGCTCTGCCTACAATGACTTGTTTTGTAGAACCAAATAAAAAGGTAGGTCATGCCACTTTAAATCCTACATTACTAGAAGGATATTTAATTGATCAATTAAAATAGGGTTATTTAACAGGGTGCCCTCAGTTGGTACCACGACCTCAGTTTTGCCCCTAGCGCCGAATCGACCTCAGTTTTGCCCCTAATCTGTGCACAAGGACTCGTTTCGCTGCTCCCACCGTAACTTTCTACCCCGTTAGGATGCTGACCTGTGGGACCCATCATAGAACCGTTGGCGCGGCCTGTGGGCCTCAGCTGTTGAGCGTTGGCGCGGCTTGTGTGCACCAGCTGTTGACCGTTGGCGCGGTTTGTGGGCCC
Organism: Alopecurus myosuroides; assembly: GCA_028641055.1. Classification (NCBI taxonomy): domain Eukaryota; kingdom Viridiplantae; phylum Streptophyta; class Magnoliopsida; order Poales; family Poaceae; genus Alopecurus; species Alopecurus myosuroides. The sequence goes on from CM054057.1 coordinate 644,775,986, forward strand.
CAGCTGTTGACCGTTGCTTGCGGCCGGCGGTTTAAAAGCGGCGAAGCTCGCGGCGGTGAGCAGAAAACTCAGCCCAGCTCCGCTTCTTCTCTGGCAGCGCGTCCACTTCTTCTCCAGCGGCATGTCGTCAACCTCTGCTTCCGAATCCCACTCTAAATGGCCGCGCTTCGGGCTAGTTTCGCTGGGAAGATGCCCTGACTGCCCACGGACGGCGCCCCTGCAGCGGCGGGTCACCGGGAGCGACAAGAATGGCAACCGCGGGCGCGAGTATGTGAAATGCGAGAGCAAAGAACAGGTTGGGGAGGTGAGATCTGTGTTCCCCCTGTCAATTTCGTTTTTTTCCTCAATTTTCAGCATATTTGGGTTTTCATCCGATTTGGGTTTTCGTATTTGCAGAATCTTCTTCCATGTGACCATTTCGAGTGGCTTGAGGATTACATAAAGAGGATTCAAAAGGAGGACAAAAAAAAGGTGCCCAATTTGCTACCGGCGGTGGAGCAATTGGGATCTGCTACGGTGCACAATGTGGTGCAGAAGGGCGAGTTGAAGAAGATGGCCAAACAGCTGGAGACGCTTGTCGATCTAAAGAAGCAGAGCAATATGCTGGCTGCAATTTTTTATTTATGTGCAATTATTCTTGGAATTATGTATTTGCAGATCATTAGTCAAAAATAATGTAGTTAGTGTTGTAGTTAGCTTGACATGGTCAATTTGTATATGACTACGAATTGGAATAAATGCGTCCGGAATCCATCCCTGATTTGATTTGTTTCAGTTAGTATGTTTAGTTTTCAGTTTAGTTCAGTTTTCAGTGTTCGTATGTACAGGTTCAGTGTTCAATTCAGTCCAGGTTCAGTGTTCAGTTCAGGATAAAAGGGCAGTCCCATCTAAAACCAAGACATGCCCAATGTTAAATGAGGCCCAATGTATACTAGCAGGAACAAACAGTGGACAAAAATAATTTAAACATTGGACAAATATAATTTAAACATTTGGACAAATATAATTTAAAATTTTGGACAAATATAATTTAAACATTTGGATAAATATAATTTAAACATTCGGAAAAAATATAATTTAAACATTCGGACTAACATTCGGACAAATATAATTTAAACATTGAGTTCATTTGGGCAAATATAATTAAACATAACTTCATTGGGAAACATAATTAAACAGTGGACATATATATATATATGGATAATCATTGGCCCCACTTTACATATATTTAGTGGGGCCCGTCGGACATTACATCTATTAAAAAAAAAGGGCCCCTAGCCCTAAACCCTAACCGCCCACGGAATGCATGCGGGCGCCCTTTCCGCCGTCCGGCCAACCGCCAGGGGTTGGCCTACTTCTTCCACTCCGCCGCCCTGGTCTCGATCTCATCCTTGATCCGGGTACGGCGGTTCTCCTCCCGCATCCTCTCCTCGTCGTTCTCACGGGCCCTCTTGATGCGGGCCCGGAGAGCCTTCTCCTCCTTCTTCTCCTCCTTCTCGAGCTCCTTCTTCTCCAGCCGCTCCTGTTTCTTGAGGCGACGGTTCTTCGTCTTGGAGGAGAGGTTCTTGGCGCGTTCGACGCTGTCGGGGCGGACAACGGCGATCGCTCCCGTTCGGGAGATTCGACGGGCACGAGGCCCGTCTCCTCCGGCGTCCAATCGGGCTCGTACCAAGGCCGAGCCTTGGGGTGGTTGTCCTCGTTGGAGAAAGACTCGGGGCTTGAAGGGAGAGAGTAGGAAGACATGGTGTTCAGGGCTTGAAGGGAGAGAAGGCAAAGGGGCTGGAGAGGGATGAGAAGATGGAGGACGAGTGAAACGGGCTATTTAAAGACACGATGAGACGTGAATTAATTGGGGTAGATGAAGCAAACTGTGTGAAAACGTTGGATGCAGTGTAGAACAGTCGATGCATGGTCAAAGCGGTGTAGAACAGGCGTAGGCGTAGGACAGCTAGTGATACGGAGTACGAGCATGTGCATTAGGCAGTCAGAGTGATTCGACGTTGCATGCGTGTATTAAAGAGGTGAAGAGAAGAAATCCAAAGTCTCACGCCAAATCCTGCCTCGCTGCATGCATTGATGCGTATCTTCTGAAAACGAGGCGAGGAGGACTGCGTCGCTGCAAATGCGATGCGACTCGTGTTTCTGAAATGAGGCGTGCAGGGCTGCAAATGCGACGCGGCGTTTACTCTTTTCTTCTTCTGCCACGTTGTTTACTCTGAAAAAACGAGGCGTGCATGCACCGGGCTGGTGAACGGGGCCCCACTAGACAGTGTCCGCTGTTGCATGCAGTTACATTGAGACAAAACACCCAGTCCATGCACCGCGTCATTTTCGATCGTTTGATCGTAAGGAACGGTGCAGATCGAGTCCATGCATGCAAACTACGGCGGCAACGGCATGTAGACGCTGAGACGAGTGCTTCTCAGTGCGGGAACGGGATCCTCTGACTTTAGGTCACTGAGAAATGGAGCCCATCACACACCGGACCCACATGTCATGGGAGAAAGTAAGAGAACGTAAGGTGGGCAAAGTAAGAGGATCTGGTTCCCTCTGTTTTTAGGGCATGTACAATAGTGTAGACGGGTGCTGTCTGCACTACTCGGCCATGTCATTTCTAGACATTTTTAGAGATAGTTGGTACATACAAAGCACACAACACACCTATACAAACATGGTATGGCTCCCCCTAGCTTGTGTTGGGATTCAGACGCTCCGTAGCCCCCCTCCCGGTGAAACCCTAGACCCGCTGGAGAAATACCTGACTTATACGGAAACACGCGGTAACTGTGTCGAAAGGGGGTAGAAATATGGAACTATTTGCTTGGTTGTGCTAGGATAGCCCATAGGAACACAAAACAAAAAGGTAGAACCCACCTCTTTGGAAGATTCACGATGTTTGGTCCGATACAGAAGTTTCACCCTATAAGCACTCACGAGAGAGTAGTGGATGCCGGTGTAGCGGGTCACACCCCGGAGAGAAATATTTGACATCCAAAGCACACAACACACCTATAATAACATGGTATGGCACCCCCTAACTTGTGTTGGGATCCAGACGCTCCGTAGCCCCCTCCCGGTGAAACCCTAGACCCGCTGGAGAAATACCGGACTTATACGGAAACACGCGGTAACGGCGTCGAAAGGGGGTAGCAATGTGGAACTATTTTCTTGGTTGTGCTAGGATATCCCATAGGAACACAAAAAAAAGGTAGAACCCACCTCTTCGGAAGATTCACGATGTTTCGTCCGATACAGGAGTTTCACCCTATAACCGCTCACGAGAGAGAAGTGGATGCCGGTGAAGCGGGTCACACCCCGGAGAGCAATATTTGACATCCAAAGCACACAACACACCTATACTAACATGTTATGGCACCCCCTAGCTTGTGTTGGGATCCAGACGCTCCGTGGCCCCCCTCCCGGTGAAACCCTAGACCCGCTGGAGAAATACAGGACTTATACGGAAACACGCGGTAACGGTGTCGAAATGGGGTAGCAATGTGGAACTATTTGCTTGGTTGTGCTAGTATATCCCATAGGAACACAAAAAAAAGGTAGAACCCACCTCTTCGGAAGATTCACGATGTTTCGTCCGATACAGGAGTTTCACCCTATAAGCGCTCACGAGAGAGAAGTGGATGCCGGTGAAGCGGGTCACACCCCGGAGAGCAATCTTTGACATCCAAAGCACACAACACACCTATACTAACATGTTATGGCACCCCCTAGCTTGTGTTGGGATCCGGACGCTCTGTAGCCCCCCTCCCGGTGAAACCCTGCCCGTTGGAGAAATACCGGACTTATAAGGAAACACGCGGTAACGGCGTCGAAAGGGGGTAGCAATGTGGAACTATTTGCTTGGTTGTGTTAGAATAGCCCATAGGAACACAAAACAAAAAGGTAGAACCCACCTCTTCGGAAGATTCACAATGTTTCCACCTCATATTTTTTGAAATCTCTACTTCTGTATTCGAGGAATCACATTTTAGTGAAGGCTTTCGTTCTAATGTTTATAAATCCTATTTATATTTTTCCTAGACTTGTATTCAACCTATATAATGTAATTCCGAAGCCTGAAAATTTATTGGATGAATATTCGTATTATTTATTTTCTTTTGAATAATAATGGTTTTAATCGAAAATCGTAAATAAAACAAGTTTAAAACATCAAAATGAAAAAAATAACTTTGGATCTTTCTTAGTCACACCAAAATGAAGATTTGGTGAGATATTGACCTTATTTCATCTCCAAAGTTTTGAAACTCATCTCATTTTCTTGAACTCTCTACTAGTATGTTCAAGATATCATATATTAGACAAGGCTTTTTCGTTCCATTCTTTATAAGACAGGTTTATATTTTTTTTCTCGTTACTATATGACATAACAATACTATGTGCGTCGGCTTTATATTTTTTCGATTTTTTTTGAATAATTTATGCTCATTTAAAGCTTCTAGAAGGACACCCAGAGATTCGACCTGGGCTGTTGGATCGATGCATTCTAGAAGGAATCTTGCATCGGACGGATGCGCTCGCAGCCACAGCGATCCGCGAGACGCTCGTTCTGCGCTCGGATTGGTTGGTCCGTTGGCGACAGGGATCGATGGTTTCTATATGTTCTACATATGATTTCTTTTCTATTAAGTATTAAACCATGTTATTTAAATAAAAAAATATAAAATAGAAGAATTATTCAAAACATAATGAAACTTCAGATTTACTAGAGCGATGATTTTTATCTGTTTTACATATGATTTTTCTATTAAACCATGTTATTTAAATAAAAAAATGAAAAAAAGAAGAATTATTCAAAACATATTGAAACTTCAGATTTACACTGTATATGTGGAATAGATGTGTAGGAAATTAATTTGGCTGATTTAGACAAGATGCCAAAAAATGTTGAAGCACAAATGGGGGTATTTACCCTTGCTTCGGACCTCATTTGAAGCACAGTTCTCATGAGAATAGAGCGATGGTTTCAAATGAGCATAAATAATTCAAAAAAAATCAAAATGACATGAATCCAACGCACAATATTGTTATATGTGATATAGTTGCTCCTCAAATTTATTTGGATAATTTAGACAAGGCCGAATTTTTCATGAAATTTCAAACGGGGGTGTCTACCCTAGCTTCAGACCTCATTTGAAGCACATTTGCCTAAAATTTTGGAATGACTTGGTTCAACATCATCCAACATTATTCAAACATCATCCAAACTATGTTCTAACTTAGATACATCACCAGTCAACATAAATACAACATTATTCAGCAGAATTACAACACCAACTTAGTCTAAATAGCGTCGGGGCTTCTTTGTGATCCTTGGTTGTTTTGGTGGACCTTTGCTCCTTGTGCTCATCTTGCTCACAACTTCTTGTCTTCTCCTCTTGGTAGTCGGTACCTTAGCCTTCTTCTTTGAAACTACACCAGATCTGTACAAAACATAAAGGATCATGATAAATAAATAAATAAATGAAAAATGAAATCTGGTGAGGTCATGGCAGGATTTACATACCCATCTGAAAACGGAACTGGTGAGATCATGGAAGAATCATCGAATGGAGCATCCAATGGAACTGGTGAGATCATGGCAGGATCATCGACTGGAGCATCCAGCGGATCATCAGCTTGAGCATCCAGCTGATCATCAGCTGGGTCATCAGCTGGATCATCAGCTGGAGCATCTGGAGCATTTGCTGGAGCATCTGGAGCATCCATCGGATCATCAGCTCGATCATCAGCTGGAGCATCCGGCGGATCATCAGCTGGAGCATCTGGAGCATCATGGACTTGATCATCATTTGAATAATCATAATCATTTGGATCATGTACTTGATCATCATTTTCATCTGGAGCATCATCTGAATCACTTGACTGCTGATCATCATTTTCAAATGTTTCATCCGGCTGCGGATCATCATTTTCAAATGCTGCATCCGGCTGCTGACCATCATTTTCATCAGGAAAACTCTCTCCAAACCCTGGATCTACTCCGTTATCACAATATTTGCCGAAATGACCAGTCCCACCACACCTTGTGCACTTACGCACCCTCGCTCTAACTCCACCTTCACTGCGACGTCGGTGTCGACTCTTCCTCGGTCTACCTGCAGCTCTCTTCAGAACCGGAGCACAAAGTTTGAATCCAGGGTCCACTCTATCCCATTGTTGTTTTCCCTCCAGAGCAGGCAAGGCATGTGCATATGTGGCTCTGAACATTGCAACAGAGTAGTAAGCATGCACATACTGATGTATATCCCCTGCTGGACCTGAGAGAGAAGTGACGAAAAACAAGGCATGAATGCATGGCAAACCAGTTATCTGCCATTGCCTACAACTGCAAGTTTTGTCTCCTAAATCCACTGGATATCTCCATTCTTTGTTAGCTTTATCAAAGAATGATACCTCTTATTTGGTATCCGAGATAAATCTCATGTTCATATTCAAGCCCTCTTTTTTTTGCTTCAACATCTTCATCACATCCGTGATAATAACGTGGCCCATGAATTTTGCATTAGCTATTCCAAGACGCAAATGAAATTTCTCGGCGTATTCTATCCTTATCCTGTCAAGCAAATCCGCCAAATAAATATCCTTTAGTTTCCGGATCGTTGAGTTGAAAGATTCTGCAAGATTATTGTGCATATAGTCAACTTTTCTCACTTCACTGAATTGGCTTCTAGCCCATAACTTCGAGTGGTGTGTTTCCAAGTATTCCTTCACTTTCTCATTTGTGTACAACTGCCTCATGTGGTAGTTGTGCTTCCTCATACTGCAAGTCAAAGATGTTGGACATAAATGGTCTGTAAAAAACTTTCCTTTGAATTTCTTCACAAAATTTGCAGCAAGGTGACGCATGCATTCCCTATGCTCTACTCCTGGGAACACATTGTCCACGGCCACTTCTAAACCTTTTCATGCATCTGTGTGAATTACCAACCCATTGGGATGTTCAATAGCCTGGCGCAGATTCTGCAAAAACCATGTCCAGCTCTCCTCGGACTCTGTCTCCAGCACACCGTAGGCAACCGGAAAACAAAATTGTGTGCATCAACTGCACAAGCTGCTACTAGCTGGCCTTTAAACCTCCCTGTGAGAAAAGTAGCATCAATAGCCAAATAAGGCCTGCAGCCTACCAAAAAACCCAATTGACAAGCTTGAAAGCATACAAAAACCCTCCTAAAGCATTCCTTGGTCCTTGTCACTTTCTTCAATGTGTACTCCACGGTGTGGTGATCAATTTCAACAACACTACCTGGGCTTGTCCTCTCCACTTCAGCTTTGAATGAATACACCAATTGAAAACTTTCATTCCAGTTACCATGGATAGATTCCAATGCTTTATTTTTACCACTGAACACCCTCATGTATGGTAAATCTATCTTGAACTTGTCTTTGATATTTTTCTTCAATTACTTTGCAGTCACTTGATGGTTTTCTGCCACCCATCTTTTTACTTCATCCGCCACCCATGTTGACTTGGCTCTGCTGATTGTTTGCTTCCTAAGGGTTGATTCTTGGCATGTGTGGGGAAAAGGGTTTACTTTTACCTGAATATTGGTGCTACCACGTATTTTAGATGCGTGCATCCTCCATTGACAATCTTCAGACGCACAGTGCACGGTGTAGCGCCTTTTATCGCTCTTGTCAACTGTAAACGCACGTTCTACCTTAATGCAGTATGTCACAAGTGCATTTCTACACTCAGCCATGGAAGAAAAAATGCAACCTTCTGCCATAAGAGGGTTCTCAGAGTTCCATTCAATAGGTGTCCGGTCTTCCTCCTCTTCATCGTCACTGTCAGACTCATATTAGATTTCAGCCCGAGGTGTCCGTCTTAAATTCTGAATAACATCAGAATATAGCCTCTCTTCATCATCCGCAGAAATGCAGGCATCAGCCTCCACTTCAACATGAACCCTTCTCCCAGTGGCCGAACTTGTCGAGCCACCACGTTGAGTTGGTTTTGAACTGTTCTGGCTAGAGTTGACAGTACGACGTGATGGTCCTGCCACAGAAGATGAACCCGCCACCGAAGGTCCAACTGCCGGCACAACCACGTCATTTTGCAGCTTCACATAAAAATTATCTGCCTCCTTATGCTTAGCAAACATGGTAGCGAGCTCTTCATCATTACTAATTTGGATCCAATCTTTTCCCCCATCAAAGTATCTGAATTCCATTTCATCATGCAAACCCCAAGGATATGGGCTGCAAATTATCTCTCCAAATTGTTTGAAACTCCAATTACAATCCATTGGGACCGGATAACTGAAACCTCCTTGGTATTTCTTCTTACCGTCTGCATCGACGATGTAGCGCTCCCTTCTAACCTTCACCAAGAAAGAAAACCGCAACTCCATCCTAACCCACGAAAACAGAGACGCAATCAGCTGCAAATCAATGGCATCCCATGTCGAATCGACAATTCAAAGCTCAGTACTTACCCAATGGGAACCCAATCGTGGACGCGGCGTGTCTCCGGACCAGGTCGCCGCCGCTCTCCATTTCATTCGTATCCATTTCGTCGAGCAGGTGGCGGGCAGAGTGGTGGAACGAGCGCCCCACCAGCGGCGTCGCAGGACGGCCCTGGCGATGAAGCAGGTGGCCACGCGGAACGGCCACGGCGGTGCAGGTGGTGCTGGAGGCGCAAATTTGTGTTGTTGGCTGCGACACAGGTGGCGGTGGGGTGCTGGCTGAGGATCAGGTGGCGGTGGAGCGGGTGGTGGTGGCGCCACAGGTGGTGGTGGTGCCGCAGGTGCTCGTGGCGCAGCAGGGGGTGGTGGTGGTGGAGCAGGCGGTGGCGGCGGCGAGAGCAGCAGCGCATGACGGCGGGTCAACTAAATTGGGCGGCAGCGCACGACGGTGGTGGCGGGAAGCTCGGGTGTGGACTATTCAGCATAGTCAACTAACTGCGCGGTCCCACCTGTAAGCTCCGGACGGTTTCAACGAACTTGGCAGTCCCACCCGGACCCACTTCGCGAAACGGAGTCTGACTCCTCCGGACCCACTTCGCGAAACGGATTCGACTCCAAACTTACCGTTCCGGCCTCTCCATAGTAGTTGCGCACGGACTAGGGGCAAAACTGTGGTCGATTCGGCGCTAGGGTAAAACTGAGTAGAAGTGGTCCGCCGTGGGCAATTCGATAAATGACCCTTGTTCTTTATATATAACACCCTGATTACCAACCCACCTTGATCGTTCAGTCTACAGATAATATTTCATTTAGAAAGACATTATTTCTAACAAGGATAACATGAACATGGTAAGCTAGTAAGGATGGAATTAATAAACACAAGTCGATCTCCATATGAGACCAACTTTCCTTACCAACATCGAAATGTTTCTTGAAACAAGTCTCAACCAGATGGCAACAGTAAGTCAAGAGGGAGAGTTTCAAAGCGAGGTTTAAAATTTAGGGAGATAAAAAGAAGTAAACATCCATACCAATATAAAAATTAGTCAGTGTGTGACTGACCTAAGTTAACGTAGCCATCTGATCTAATATAATTGCTCGGGTATTTAAGCTGAACATTCGAAATTTTAACTATCTTAGTTACACATTTGATCTCTCAATAGCACTAGATCAATTATCATTTACATTTACTCTTAAAATGATTAAGAATTGCATAGCCTATCGTTATTCTTTAGTTATGGCATCATCATTGCTCGCTGCTGTGTGATATTGACAGCTTCTACTATATGTATTATTGATTTTGACGCATATGTTATTATACAGTTTAAACAACATTTCACATGCCGATCTAGTTATAGTACTACTTTTATCTTGCCAATCTAACTTCGTTTATGTTTGTACTTTTTTAGGGGAAGCTCAGTTTTAGTTAGTTTAACAGCAAAGCATCTACCATGCGAGGTTCTACAAGAACATAAACTAGACAGGAGAGTTGGTCAAAGGATATGTCCTCTTTAGGCTTCCACTCGATAGCCAGCTGCTCAAAGTCGACCTCGAGAACAACATGTGACCTTGTGAGGAGCAAAAGAAACATCGTCGCGGCAGGCCACTGGCCAGCAAAGCCTCTTTGACCACATGGTCATACCAGCATCTGACTTGCTAAGATGTAATGATAAACCTACCCGGGCAGGATCAGCAATGGACATATACCTTGTGCCCATGTATCAAGATGTAATGAGGGCAGGCAGCTTACACCAAGCTGCTCGTGCGCGGCCGACCATAATAAATGGCATGACAGTATTCCTCGACAGCGTGCAGTGATGATCCTTGCGCTGATAAGCATATGCATTGCACCGCTCAATCTGCAGAATGTGGCGATGATGAAGAATATGTTCCGTGGAAAGAACTCCACGAATAACTTTGGAACCACCCATGTTTTCCAACAGATCTGCAGAGCATGGTCCTCCGACGATGTCTAGGACTCGGCCACATTCTGCACGAGCATGAGCAGATAAATTAAGGATGAGCCGATAAATTCGCCAGTGTTGCACCGCCGACCAAGAGAACGTACATGACACAATGAGAGAGGATAGACCCAATTCTGAACAATTATGCAATATGCAGAAATATAACTGAGGCAGAGCTGCAGAAGTCTTTTCTTCATGTTAAGCGGAGAAAAAAGAGCCATTAAAAAAAAGCGGAGAAAAAAGAGACATCTCTGCAGCACCTATTACAATATGGATCCGAAAGTGAAATTATGGTAACACTTAGTACATTCAAACCATTACAACTTTATATGAAGAACAGTTATGTGCAATACTATTTCATCTCTCGTGTGGCACTGCATTTGTACAAAAGTATTAGGGTCCTGCTGAAAGGGTGTCCCCAGCCATAGCCTCAAGCAGTCTTGGTATCGGGGGCTTCCCGATCTCAACCAGCCCTTCAAGAATCTGAACTACCTCTCCCATTGTTGGTCGATCAAACTCATCATCTTGGATGCACCAACATGCAACCTTGCAAGCCAGTTCTGCCTCGTTCATATTGACATCACCATTTAACATTTGGTCTACCAAACAACTGATGTCTCCTCCAAGAAGCTTATGAGCAGCATGGACAGGGAAATACAGATTAAGGGTGTCATCACATGGACATGGTGTGCATGAGTTCCTCCTTCCAGAAACAATTTCCAGCAACATCATCCCGTAGCTATAAACATCAACTTTAGGTGTAACCGCGACACCGGTAATCCATTCAGGTGCAAGATACCCTGCAGTTCCTCTCATTGTGGTTAGTACTCGGCTAAATTCCCTTCCCAAAAGCTTTGCCAACCCAAAGTCAGAAACTTTGGGAACGAATGAAGCATCAAGAAGTATGTTTTCTGGCTTAATATCACAATGTAAGATGCACTCTCGGCAGCTCTCATGCAAGTAGGATAACCCTCTGGCAACTCCCAGGGCTATCTGGTACCTAGCAGTCCAATTCAACACCATGGAATTTGTCCGAAACAGATGAACATCAAGAGAGCGATTTGGCATGTGCTCATAAACCAGCAACCTCTTAGAACCCTCACAACAGAAACCAACAAGTTTAACTAAGTTAATATGTTGGATAGCTCCAATAGAACTCACTTCTGCTCTGAATTGCTTCTCTCCCTGATTAGCACCGTCAAGCCTCTTTACTGCAACAGCAACTGAGCCATCTACAACCCCCTTGAATACAGAACCAAACCCGCCTCGCCCCAACCTATCTTTGAATTTATTTGTTGCGTGTTGTAAATCAGTGTATCTAAATGCCATGATTCCATTACAAACTTGAACATCATCCATTATACGTCCAGAACTCTTCCTTTTGTTCCTCCAAATTAGTACTAGGAGAATGAGTGCAAATAAGCCAAAGGATATACCAGTTGCAATTCCAATAATAATCTTTTTACTGTTTCTTTTTAATCTTTTGGAAGCTTTAGCAGAAATGCGAATGTAAAGAGTTTCTCCAGTTGAATTGTTACTGCCACTGCACGTTACTTGTCTTATATTGAGCAATTCATTATGCAGGATAGAACATCCACCATCTCTGAAGGAATAGGCAGTGCAAGAGCAACTATTCAGGCAAACTTGTGCGCACTCACTTGAGCTTGCAGCAGCTTCTACTTTTGGGACATTCTGAGGCAACTTAACACATGGCACTGGATAGAACTTATCTGTGGTATGTGTTATGCTTTTTTCACTAACGCAGTCTAATGGAGTATTTCTTGAACACCCACTGGTTCGATCTTGTAGCTCCCAATCTTCAGGGGATGTTATGGTGAAGCCATCCATGCATTTGCAATGCGGAACCATATAATCAATGCAAATTGTGAAAGTTCCGCATACTGCATAAACATCACATTGAGCTTTTGGTTGGGCATACACCATTGTCCAATCCTGCGACCCCTCCAACCAAAAGAACGTTTTTGATTGACCTGAGACATCAACTATGTGACGAGTAATCATATTTCCATCAGTTATGTTTGTTGCCATGTACTTCTCGTGGTCATTGTCGACAAATATCGTAACGTCGTTGGCTGCCATTTCTGGAATTGAGGCAAAATATTTGCCGTTCCATACTCCGGATGACCAATAAGACATGGAGGAGTTCAATGGTGTGACCAAGAACTGGTTAACACCACTCGGGTCTAACTCAAAAGAATACACACCGCTAGCCGGGTCAACCAAGTTCTTCCGAGAAACAAGACGGCGGTTTAGGCCGCTAACCTTATCCCATCCAAGCTTCGCCCCAGGTAATAATGTATCTGTGGGGTAATCAAAGCTTTGCCACAGAACTTGTGATGAGTTTGAAGAGTTTGTGAGGATGAGATTACCACTACTCAAGAGCATAGCGGTGGTGCTATTTGTTGTGATGTTTGCTTGTGTAGACCAGATTATGGATTCAGTGGACCGGTTTAAGATGACAAGGTTGCCATCTTGGGCGATTGTGAGCGCTAATGAGGTGGTGTTGTTGATCGGCTTATCTCTGTTTGCAACCCATGCAGAAGTAAATTTGGGAACTGTATTGAACCATATGCCAAGGTACCATCGAGAGGATTTTCTGCTTGTTTCGAAGAAACCAAGCGCGTACCTGCCATTCTTGGAGACGAGCTTGTCGTTGGTGGTAAGTGCTTGGCTGGCCAAGATGGTGTCCGTCGCGGCAGAGCTTTGTTGGATACGAGGGAAGAAGAGCAGGATGAAAACAATGGTTAGGAGAGGCATGGTGAACTGAAGAGGTAGGCGAGGCCGCATGGAAATGTAAGTGAGTGCTCAGTGCCTTAGACTAATAGCACTTATATAACCACAGGTGGAGTAAAAGTCAAGCACATGGATACATCAGACTAATTAGTGTCATGAATACTTGTTCCACAGCATCTGCCGCCATCTTTCCTTACCACATGGACGGATTGGATTGCGACAATTGTTGGATGTTGGAATTTGGGAGTAAACATATTGGACAAACAAATTTTCTTGCTTTTGAGCAAATAATGCTTGTTAACAGTGCTAGAGACCAGGTCACTAACCAGCACCAACCCAAGACTAGCCTACCAGACAAAAAAGACCAGCACCACACTGATTTTCGTTAGGTACGATGTCCAGGACGCCAACAAAAAAAATGATCTGTTCTATGCAACGGCAACCACCTAGTCAAAGCCAAGCACAGCAGCCATACTGGTTGAACGAATACTCTGTTCTAATTTTCTTTTTAAACTCTGTTCTACGCAACGGCAACGACATAGTCTACACTGGCCTTGTCTTGTCCTGGACAGGTCTAAACAATGAAGAGTGAACGGATTTTTCACCTAGTCATGATATTACATAAAATTATTATGTTTTTTATAAGCTTTATAGTTTCTAAAGTTCAAGATATTACATCGAATTAATTATCACGAATTTTTCTTCTGCAAGGCAACAGATTAAATGATGCAAGAGATAGTCTGATATAAAGAAAACATATGTCATCTAATACAAATCGTGTTAGGTTGGCGTTAGCATTGCACTTTGCTGTAAAATTTTCTATTTATCACTACTGTTCGTATTTTTTTAAAACTAAAAAGAGGGCCAACAGAAATGACATACTTCAGTTTAGCTGTAACAGATAATTGTATACCTAGTTCATTAGTGAGGTTCTCTTGTATCTTAAGAATATGGGCTATTTATCGAATTGCCCACAGCGGAACACTTCTACTCAGTTTTACCCCTAGCGCCGAATGGTGCTGAGTTTTGCCCCTAGTCCGTGCGCAACTACTATGGAGAGGCCGGAACGGTAAGTTTGGAGTCGAATCCGTTTCGCGAAGTGGGTCCGAGGAGTCAGACTCCGTTTCGCGAAGTGGGTCCGGGTGGGACTGCCAACTTCGTTGAAACCGTCCGGAGCTTACAGGTGGGACCGCGCAGTTAGTTGACTATGCTGAATAGTCCATACCCAATCTCCCCGCTGGGTTCAGCGATGCGTGGGAAAACCGCGGGCCCCCGCGTCGGTCAAAGGCTGCCGGAGTAACGGCACGCGCGGCTCAGCAAATGCCCCGCCAGGGCTACAAAAGGCCCCTCGCCGCTCGCCGCTCTCCCCATTCTGGCCGTTCATCTCCTCTCCCTCACCGCACTCACTCTCATCGCCCTCGCCGCACGTCACCTAGACACCCTGAGACAATGCCTCGCCGGCTCCGTGCCTGCCGCAACTCGCCGTTGTACGCCGACCCACGGCCGCGACGCGGGGCCACAGTGACGGCGATAGCGACAACGAGTTCCACTACGAGGAGAACGAGCAGCCGGCGCAGGAGGAGGCGGCGCCCGAACAGCGCAGGGGGGCGGCAACCAATCTGGCCAGAGCAGCACGCGGCGATTCACTCGTTCGAAACATGGCGCAACGAGGAGGCTTTCCACCGGGTCCGCGCTGGCCTCGAGGAGGCGGCGGTAGTGGCCGAGGCTGCCGCTGTTCGGGCATCCTTGGAGACCCACCAGAGGGAGGAGGCGGAGCGCCAGGTCTACCGGCAGCTCACCGCAAACGCCGCGGCGGATGAGCAGCAGGCCTTCGTCGCGCGGTACGAGAGCGACCGGCGCAAGGTTGTCCTGCAGAGCGAGAGGCGCAACCGCCATCCATCCGAGCAGGCGCAGTTGCACCGGCTGCGGATGCAAGGCAGGGCGGAGCGGCGCTGGCTCGCTACGGTGGCGAACCCATCGCCAAGCGACCCATCGCCATTCACCCAGAACAACCACGAGGTTGGCCCCTCCAACATGCCGGCCTACGACGACTGCGAGGAGGACGACGAGGAAGAGGACGACGTCTAGGAGGAGGGCGACGACCAGGCCGGGTGACCGCGGCGAGCCTCGGCATGCCGTAGTTTTTTTTTCAATTTTTACAATGTTTTTAGTTAAATTATGCCGTCTTTCTGTAAAAATATCGTCGAATCTATGAATTTGCGCCTATTTCAACGAGTTCGCCGTTTTTTAATTAATTTTGAGTATTTATAAATAAAATCACGAGCCAGAATGTAGATTAAAAGCGAACGGAGGGAGTAGTTTGGATGATGTTTGAATAATGTTGGATGATGTTGAACCAAGTCATTCCAAAATTTTAGGCAAATGTGCTTCAAATGAGGTTTGAATCTAGTGTCAAAATTATCATGAAAAATTCGAACTTGTCAAAATTATCCGATACAAATCAATTTGAGGAGAAACTATATCACATATAACAACATTGTTCGTTGGATTCATGTCAATTTGAATTTTTTTGAATTATTTATGCTCATTTGAAACCATCGCACTATTCTCATGAGAAATGTGGTTCAAATGAGGTCTGAAGTTAGGGTAGACACCCCCGTTTGAAATTTCATGAAAAAATCGACCTTGTCTAAATTATCCAAATAAATTTGAGAAGCAACTATATCACATATAACAACATTGTGCGTTGGATTCATGTCATTTTGTTTTTTTTTTTGAATTATTTATGCTCATTTGAAACCATCGCTCTATTCTCATGAGAAATGTGCTACAAATGAGGTCTGAAGCTAGGGTAGACACCCCCGTTTGTAATTTCATGAAAAATTCGACCTTGCCAAAATTATCCAAATAAATTTGAGGAGCAACTATATCACATATAACAACATTGTTAGTTGGATTCATGTCATTTTGTTTTTCTTTAATTATTTGTGCTCATTTGAAACCATCGCTCTATTCTCATGAGAAATGTGCTTCAAATGAGGTCTGAAGCTAGGGTAGACACCCCCGTTTGTAATTTCATGAAAAATTCGACCTTGCCAAAATTATCCAAATAAATTTGAGAAGCAACTATATCACATATAACAACATTGTGCGTTGGATTCATGTCATTTTGATTTTTTTGAATTACTTGTGCTCATTTGAAACCATCGCTTTATTCTCATGAGAAATATGCTTCAAATGAGGTCTGAAGCTAGGGTAGACACCCCCGTTTGAAATTTCATAAAAATTCGACCATGTCAAAATTATCCAAATCAATTTGAGAAGCAACTATATCACATATAACAACATTGTGCGTTGGATTCATGTCATTTTGATTTTTTTGAATTACTTGTGCTCATTTGAAACCATCGCTCTATTCTCATGAGAAATATGCTTCAAATGAGGTCTGAAGCTAGGGTAGACATCCCCGTTTGTAATTTCATGAAAAATTCGACCATGCCAAAATTATCCAAATAAATTTGAGGAGCAACTATATCACATATAACAACATTGTGCGTTGGATTCATGTCATTTTGATTTTTTTGAATTATTTATGCTCATTTGAAACCATCGCTCTATTCTCATGAGAAATGTGCTTCAAATGAGGTCTGAAGCTAGGGTAGACACCCCCGTTTGTAATTTCATTAAAAATTCGATTTTGGCAAAATTATCCAAATAAATTTGAGGAGCAACTATTGAAGGGTTCGTTGCATAGAAAACAAAAAAAATTCCTACGCGAGAGACACCCGAAAGGCCAAGATCTAATCTAGGAGACGAAGTGTAACGGGCAACAAGAGGGTTAAGGAGAACATATACCCTCGAAGACTCAAAGTGGTACGAGATCAAATCTCGTTGTTGGCGTAGTCGTACTCACACCGATCCCGATAGCGAGAAGATGGGCACCGCAATCCGGCGGTGCATTCGTGATCGGTCACACGTACGGTTGATGACGACCTCCGTTCCCTCGTTCCAGCGGGGCGCGGAAGTAGAGGATCCCTCGGAACTCCAGCAGCACGACGGCGTGGTGGTGAAGAAGAATCCCACGGTCAGGGCTTCGCCAAGCCGGAGACCATGGAATGGAGCAGCGGGTGGAGGGAAAAGGAAGTGGCAAGTGTGTAGAGGAGGGAGAGCTCTCACCCTCCTTTTATAGGAGAGGGGGGAGGCAGCCCAAGGGGGGGTGCGGCCAGCCCATGGGTGTGCCCCCACCTCTTCCCTCATCATGTGAGTGGACACTCCACTCACCTCCACTCACTTTCCCATTATTTCCCACTTGGAAAATCCAAAGGTTTTCTTTTAATAAATAAATAAAACCTTTTTATTTCTTTATTTCAGCATTTGTTAATTCTATTAACAAACTTTTGCATATATCACCTCGAATCATTTGTTAATTCTATTAACAACCATTCGATGAAAAACCCCTTGAACTATTTCAATTTTCCCCGAAACAATTTCGGTGCTGCCCAAAATATTCTTCGATATTCCGTATCCTCTCAAACGCGTCATCGAACCTTAAGTGTGTCACCCTACGGTTCGCGAATAAGATAGACATGATCGAGACTCCTCTCCGATCAATAATCAACAGCGGGATCTGGTGATCCGTGATGACTCCTATATATTCAACTATGACTCTCGTGATCGTGTGAACCAACAACGCCGTGAACTATTCCCTTTGTCTCGCGATATTTTACTTGTCCGAGATTCGATCATTGGTATCAACCATACCTTGTTCAATCTCGTTACCGACAAGTACTCTTTCTCGTTCCCGTGATATAACATCCTTGTGATCATATCACGTGCTTGCAAGCGGTTTCGATGTGATATCACCGAGAGGGCCCAGAGTATATCTCTCCGTCATTTGGATGGACAAATCCCACTCTTGATCCATGATCCTCAACTAATACTTTCCGAATACTTAACGACACTTTTATAGTCACCCTGTTATGGTGTGACGTTTGATGCCATCAAAGCACTCTTCCGGTATCAGCGATTGACATGATCTCATGGTCTAAGGAATAAGTTACTTCGTATGTTTGATATAACAATGTAAACTAAATGACTTGATCGCATTGCTATATTCTCTTTGGGTATATGTTCATCACATCATTCTTCTAATGACATGACCCCGTTATTAATAACATCCAATGTTCATGATCAGGAAACCTTGATCATCTATTAATCAACGAGCTAGTTAAAAGAGAGGCTTTACTAGGAACCATTGTTTGTTTATTAAGCACACATGTATCAACGTTTCCGGTTAATACAATTCTAGCATGATAAACAAACATTCATCATAAACAAGGAATAAGATAATAACCATTTTATTATTGCCTCTCGGGCATATTCCCTTCAACTATATCACATATAACAACATTGTGCGTTGGATTCATGTCATTTTGATTTTTTTTTAATTATTTATGCTCATTTGAAACCATCGCTCTATTCTCATGAGAAATGTGCTTCAAATGAGGTCCGAATCTAGGGTAAATACCCCCATTTGTGCTTCAACTTTTTTTGGCATTTTTTCTACATCAGCCAAATTAATTTCCTAGACATATATTCTACATATATAGTGTAAATCTGAAGTTTCATTATGTTTTGAATAATTCTTCAATTTTTTCAATTTTTTATTTAAATAACATGGTTTAATAGAAAAAATCATATGTAAAACAGATAAAAATCATGCTGTAGTAAATCTGAAATTTCATTGTGTTTTGAATCATTCTTCTATTTTTTATATTTTTTATTTAAATAACATGGTTTAATACTTAATAGTCCCTCCGTATCGAAAAGTAATCATATGTAGAACAGATAGAAACCATCGATCCCTGTAGCCAACAGACCAACCAATCCTAGCACAGAACGAGCGTCTCGCGGATCGCTGTGGCTGCGAGCGCATCCGTCCGATGCAAGATTCCTTCTAGAAGGCGTCGATCCAATAGCCCAGGTCGAATCTCTGGGTGTCCTTCTAAAAGCTTTTCGGCTGGGTCAAACAGAGGGTTGACCAAGCTTGAAATGAGCATCAATAATTCAAAAAAATCGAAAAAATATAAAGCCGATGCACATAGTAGTGTTATGTCATATAGTAACGAGAAAAAATATAAACCTCTCTTATAAAGAATGGAACGAAAAAGCCTTGTCTAATATGTGATATCTTGAACAGACTAGTAGAGAGTTCAAGAAATAAGGTCAAAGCTTCATTTTGGTGTGACTAAGAAAGATCCAAAGTTATTTTTTCATTTTGATGTTTTAAACTTGTTTTATTTACGATTTTCGATTAAAACCATTATTATTCAAAAGAAAATAACTAATACGAATATTCATCCAATAAATTTTCAGGCTTCGGAATTACATTATATAGGTCGAATACAAGTCTAGGAAAATATAAATAGGATTTATAAACATTAGAACGAAAGCCTTCACTAAAATGTGATTCCTCGAATACAGTAGTACAGATTTCAGAGAATATGAGGTGGAAAGATTGTGAATCTTCCGAAGAGGTGGGTTCTACCTTTTTGTTTTGTGTTCCTATGGGCTATCCTAACACAACCAAGCAAATAGTACCACATTTCTACCCCTTTTCGACGCCGTTACCGCGTGTTTTCTTATAAGTCCGGTATTTCTCCAACGGGTAGGGTTTCACCGAGAGGGGGGCTACGGAGCGTCCGGATCCCAACACAACCTAGGGGGTGCCATACCATGTTAGTATAGGTGTGTTGTGTGCTTTTGATGTCAAAGATTGCTCTCCGGGGTGTGACCCGCTTCACCGGCATCCACTTCTCTCTCGTGAGCGCTTATATGGTGAAACTCCTGTATCGGACGAAACATCGTGAATATTACGAAGAGGTGGGTTCTACCTTTTTGTTTTGTGTTCCTATGGGATATACTAGCACAACCAAGCAAATAGTTCCACATTGCTACCCCCTTTCGACGCCGTTACCGCGTGTTTCCGTATAAGTCCGGTATTTCTCCAGCGGGTCTAGGGTTTCACCGGGAGGGGGGATACGGAGCGTATGGATCCCAACACAAGCTAGGGGGTGCCATAGCATGTTAGTATAGGTGTGTTGTGTGCTTTGGATGTCAAAGATTGCTCTCCGGGGTGTGACCCGCTTCACCGGCATCCACTTCTCTGTCGTGAGCGCTTATAGGGTGAAACTCCTGTATCGGACGAAACATTGTAAATCTTCCGAAGAGGTGGGTTCTACCTTTTTGCTTTGTGTTCCTATGGCTATCCTAGCAAAACCAAGCAAATATTTCCACATTTCTACCCTCTTTCGACGCCGTTACCGCGTGTTTCCGTATAAGTCCGGTATTTCTCCAGCGGGTCTAGGGTTTCACCGGGAGGTGGGCTACGGAGCGTCTGGATCCCAACACAAGCTAGGGGTGCCATACCATGTTAGTATAGGTGTGTTGTGTGCTTTGGATGTCAAAGATTGCTCTCCGGGGTGTGACCCGCTTCGCCGGCATCCACTTCTCTCTCGTGAGTTTACATGCGCTTATAGGGTGAAACTCCAGTATCGGACGAAACATCGAGAATCTTCCGAAGAGGTGGGTTCTAACTTTTTGTTTTGTGTTCCTATGGGCTATCCTAGCACAACCAAGCAAATAGTTCCACATTTCTACCCCCTTTCGATGCTGTTACCGCGTGTTTCCGTATAAGTCCGGTATTTCTCCAGCGGGTCTAGGGTTTCACCGGGAGGGGGGCTACGGAGCGTATGGATCCCAACACAAGCTAGGGGTGCCATACCATGTTAGTATAGGTGTGTTGTGTGCTTTGGATTTCAAAGATTGCTCTCCGGGGTGTGACCCGCTTCACCGGCATCCACTTCTCTCTCGTGAGCGCTTATAGGGTGAAACTCCAGTATCGGACGAAACATCGAGAATCTTCCGAAGAGGTGGGTTCTACCTTTTTGTTTTGTGTTCCTATGGGCTATCCTAACACAACCAAGCAAATAGTTTCACATTGCTACCCCCTTTCGACGCCGTTACCGCGTGTTTCCGTATAAGTCCGGTATTTCTCCAGCGGGTCTAGGGTTTCACCGGGAGGGGGTACGGAGCGTATGGATCCCAACACAAGCTAGGGGTGCCATACCATGTTAGTATAGGTGTGTTGTGTGCTTTGGATGTCAAAGATTTCTCTCCGGGGTGTGACCCGCTTCACCGGCATCCACTTCTCTCTCGTGAGTTTACATGCGCTTATAGGGTGAAACTCCAATATCGGACGAAACATCGAGAATCTTCCGAAGAGGTGGGTTCTACCTTTTTGTTTTGTGTTCCTATGGGCTATCCTAACACAACCAATCAAATAGTTCCACATTGCTACCCCCTTTCGACGCCGTTACCGCGTGTTTCCTTATAAGTCCGGTATTTCTCCAGCGCCAGCGGGTCTAGGGTTTCACCGGGAGGGGGCTACGGAGCGTCTGGATCCCAACACAAGCTAGGGAGTGACCGCACTGTACCAACTATCTCTAAATCTGTCTAGAAATAACATGGCCGAGTAGTGCAGACAACACCCTCTACACTATTGTACATGCCCTAAAAACAGAAAGAACCAGATCCTCTTACTTTGCCCACCTTACGTTCTCTGACTTTCTCCCCATGACACGTGGGTCCGGTGTGTGATGGGCTCCATTTGTCGGTGACGTCGGAGGATCCCGTTCCCGGCGTCTGCAGGCCGTTGCCGCCGTAGATTGCATGCATGGACTCGATCTGCACCGTTCCTTACGATCAAACGATTGAAAATCTCGCGGTGCATGGACTGGGTGTTTTGTCTCAATGTAACTGCATGCAACAACGGACACTGTCTAGTGGGGCCCCGTTCACCAGCCCGGTGCATGCAGCCCTCGACGCAGCCCTGCACGCCTCGTTTTTTCAGAGTAGACAATGTCGCGGAAGAAGAAGAGAGTAAACAATGTCGCGTCGCATTTGCAGCCATGCACGCCTCATTTCAGAAACACGAGTTGCGTTGCATTTGCAGCGATGCAGCCCTCCACGCCTCGTTTTCAGAAGATACGCATCAATGCATGCAGCCAGGCAGGATTTGGCGTGAGACTTTGGATTTCTTCTCATCACCTCTTTAATACACGCATGCAACGTCGCATCAACTTTGACTACCTAATGCACACGCTCGTACTCCATATCACCGCCTACGCCTACGCCTGTCCTACGCCTACGCCTGTTCTACACTGCTTCGACCATGCATCAACTGTTCTACACTACATCCAACGTTTTCACGTTTGCTTCATCTATCCCAATTAATTCACGTCTTATTGTGTCTTTAAATAGCCCGTTTCACTCGTCCTCCATCTTCTCATCCCTCTCCAGCCCCTTGCCTTCTCTCCTTTCAAGCCCCGAACCATGTCTTCCTACTCTCTCCCTTCTAGCCCCGAGTCGGTCTCCGACGAGGACAACCGCCCCAAAGATCGGCCTTGGTACGAGGCCGATCATACGCCGGAGGACGTCGAATATCCCAAACGGGAGCGATCGCCATCGCCGCCCTTCGTCCACCACCCCGAGCCCGCCCCCAAGACTTTGGACCTCTCCCCCAAGACGATTCGCCGCCTCAAGGAACTGGAGCGGCTGTAGAAGAAGGAGTCGAAGGCGAAGGAGGCGAAGGAGGACGCGAAGGCTTTCCGGGCCACCATCAAGCGGGTCCGTGAGAGAGAGGAGGAGAGGATGCGGACGGAGAACCTCCGCGCCCGCGTCAAGAAGGAGATGGAGGACAGGGCGGCGGAGTGGAGGAAGTAGGGCGCCGAAGGGCGGCAAGGGCTCCCGCATGCAGAGCGGGAGCAGTTAGGGCTAGGCCCTTTTTAAAAAAATTAAATGTAATGTCCCTCGGGCCCCACTTGATATATGTAAAGTGGGGCCAGTTATCCTTTCTAAGTATGTTTAATTATATATAAAGTTATGTTCTTATATTTATCCAAATATGTACTCCCTCCGTCCGGGATTACTAGGCTTGTAGTGTCTTGCATCGCGACCAAGGCATGCAGCTACTGGTTGTACATGAGCCAATCAAAGCGAGATTTCCAAAATTTTCAATTAAAGCCTAATCAATGTTGCCAGGCAAACCGTGCGCATGCTAGCATGCATTGGGAAGTTAAAAGAAAGAGAGAGGAAAGTGGGGCTGCGGTGGGATTAAGCAATAATTAGGCTACAGGTTTTTAGGAGAATTAATTCTTAGGGGCCTTGTGAGGGGCTAATTGCTGGAAAAATATTTTTTCACTAGGAGCCCAGTAATCCCGGACGGAGGGAGTACCCACTGTTTAGAAGTTTTATCCTTTCTAATTATCGCTCTTTTTTTGAAATATTTCTAATTATCGCTTTAAAATCTGCACATTGTAAACAAAATTTATATATAAGAGATGTGATACATTATGTTTTCTAAGATAATATACAAATTTCAGTTGATCACAGTATATATTTTATATTATTAATACGAATAATTTGATGGTTTAATAAATGGATAATGTGTAGTCTGCATGTAGTGATTAATAAATATAAATGGATAATGTGTAGTCTGCATGTTGACATTGGGTCTCATTTAACATTGGACCGCAAACAACGGTCAACAGCTGGGGCCCACATGCAGCGCCAACCGTCAACAGCTGGGGCACACAAGCCGCGCCAACGCTCAACAGCTGGGGTCCACAGGCCGCGCCTGTTGATCTATGATGGGTCCCACAGGTCAGCATCCTAACGGGGGCAGAAAGTTACGGTGGGAGCAGCGAAACGAGTCCTTGCGCACAGACTAGGGGCAAAACTGAGGTCGATTCAGCGCTAGGGGTAAAACTGAGGTCGTGGTACCAACTAAGGGCACCCTGTTAAATAACCCAAAGAACAAATGCTTATTAAGTAAGTGGTTGTTCAAACTAATGAATGAGGGAGTGTGGCAACAAATTCTTCAAAATAAGTATCTCAACATAAAACGTTGTCACAAATGACAACAAAGCCAACAAATTCCGAAATTTGGAAGGGTCTAATGGATTAAAAAGGATTTCTTCAAAAGGGGTTCTTTTGTTGTAGGAAACGGCCAATCAACTAGTTTCGGGGAGGACACTTGGTTAGGAGACATATCTATGGCTACTCAATATCCTATATGATTTATAATATTGATGTGACGAAAGATTGTTTTGGTTTCAGATGTTTTAGAAAACAATCCCTTACATATCGAGTTTCGATGGAACTTTATAGGCAACAATTGGGAGATTTATTTTCATTTGGCTCAATAGTTAATGGATGTCTCTCTGTGATTGGAGGGTGATAAGTTTTTTTGGAAGCTTAGTACATCAGGGTCTTTTACAGTAAAACCAATGTATGCCGATTTTCTAAACAGCCACACCCTGTTCCTGCGTATCTGGAAACTTAAAATACCTCTGAAGATAAAGATTTTCATGTGGTTTACTTGTAACAAAGTTATTTTAAATGATGATAACCTTGCTAGACGTAATTGGATTGGCTGCAAGAAATGTTTGCTCATGATCCAAAGGAATCTATTGATCATCTATGGACAGATGTACACTATAATTTTAATATCATCCCTCCGAAAAACATTACGAATATGTTTGGTAGCTGGCTTGATGGTGTGGGGAAACATATGAAAGCACAAATTCGTGTATCAACATGTGTTTTGGTGTGGTCCTTATGGAATTGCTGGAATGACATTGTTTTTAGCAAGGATGTGAATCTCTATGGTGTCACACTGGATTCAGAAATAGTCCTTCCTCATCCTGGAGACCAATGTGCACATATAAGCTCTAGATGCACTGCCAGGAGATGGTCGCTCGGGATATTTTAACCAGGGTACCTGGCAGCTAACTAGACGTCTACAAGCTGCTTAGATTGTTTGTCTTTCTCCGGGATTTTTTGGGAACTTTTCACCTTTTCTAGAGATGTAAACTTTAAACTTTGCTACTTTTGATACCCACTAGTGGAAACAACCCCTTTCGTCCAGGGGGCCAGGGGGCACCTGTCCCGGTTGCAACCAAATCCGGGACATATGCTATGCATTGGTCCCGGTTTGTGTGCCCGGGGAAACAGAAATTGCCTGGGGGCTTTGGTCCCGGTTCGTTGGGAGATATTGGTCCCGGTTCGTGCCACGGACCGGGACCAATGCCTAGCCACAGGCCACGTGGCACGCGCATGGGAATTGGTCCCCATTCAGGCCACGAACCGGGACCAATGCCCCCCTTCCCCTATATATATACTGCCCCCGCCCCCCCTTCCATCTTTTTTTTTTGCTTGGAGGTGTGAGAGAGGTGGGTTTTAGTGTGTTTTATTTTACTATGCACACGAGGTGTTTGACGAAATTCCCGAGCCACACATAATCTCACTGAAAATGGTATCTTCGACCGAGGTTAACAAACTTATCTTTTTCATCTGTAACTGATACATAAAAAAGTAATATTTGTCGATGTACTGTGGTCATTTCTGTATTAATATGTTATTGTAATGTATTTTGATAAACTTAATTATACGATGCAGATGGATGCACGGCAGCGATGGATGTACGGTGACCGACGCACTTCCGAGTATATGGCATACCTGAATGCATTTCTTGCTGTAGCTCGGGCGAACAAAGATAATGGCTTCATGTGTTGCCCATGTGTTGATTGTCGGAACGTCAGAGAGCACTCTTCCGAAAAATCCTTCACGGCCATCTACTTCGGAGAGGTTTCATGCCCAGCTATAATTGCTGGACCAAGCATGGAGAAAGAGGGGTTGTGATGGAAGACGATGAAGAAGAAGAAGAAGATCCTTTGTTCCCTGAATACGACGATACTGCAATGGAAGAGAATGCAGAAGAAGGAGGTGATCAAGAACAGGCATCAGAAGAGCCCGATGATGATCTTGGCCTAGTTATTGCTGATGCAAGGGAAGACTGTGAAAATAAATTGGAGAGGTTGAAGCTGGACAACATGTTACAGGATCACAAAAAGTTGTTGTACCCAAATTGCGAAGATGGTAGCACAAAGCTCGGTACCACACTGGAGTTGCTGAAATGGAAGGCACAGAACGGTGTGACTGACAAGGCATTTGAGAGTTTACTTCAACTAATGAAGTCGAAACTTCCGAAGGATAACGAATTGCCTGAGAGTACGTACGAAGCAAAGAAAGCTCTCTACCCTCTAGGATTAGATGTGCAGAAGATACATGCATGCATTAATGACTGCATCCTCTACCGCGGTGAGAAGTACGAGAATTTAGATGACTGTCCGGTATAAACTGCACTTCAGTATAAGATCAGAGCAGATGACCCTGGTGATGTTGACGGCGAGCCCCCCCGTAAGAGGGTTCCTGCTAAGGTGATGTGGTATGCTCCTATAATACCACGGTTGAAACGTCTGTTTAGAAACAAAGAGTATGCTAGGTTGTTGCGATGGCCCAAAGAAGATCGCAAGAAAGACGAAAAGTTGAGACACCCCGCCGATGAATCGCAGTGGAGAAAGATCGAGAGAGACTTCCCAGTCTTTACAGGAGAGGCGAGAAACTTATGGTTTGGTCTAAGTACAGATGGCTTTAATCCTTTTGGGGAGCAGAGCTCCAGTCATAGCACCTGGCCTGTAACTCTATGTATGTACAACATTCCTCCTTGGTTGTGCATGAAGCGCAAGTTCATTATGATGCCAGTTCTCATCCAAGGCCCGAGGCAATCTGGCAACGACATTGATGTGTATCTAAGGCCATTAGTGGAAGAACTCTTACAATTGTGGGGCAAACCAGGTGTACGTGTGTGGGATGAGAACGAACAAAAGCCATTTGACCTACGGGCGTTGCTTTTCGTAACCATCAATGATTGGTCTGCTCTTAGTAACATTTCCGGACATACAAACAAGGGATACAATGCATGCACACACTGTTTAGATAAGACTAACAGTGTTTTTTTGGATAAATGTAAAAAGGTTGTATACCTGGGGCATCGTAGATTTCTTCCGATCAAGCATCCCGTAAGAAAGAAAGGAGGGAAGCATTTCAGAGGTGAGGCAGATAACCGGAAGAAGCCTGAGCTCCATAGTGGTAATGATATATTCGATATGGTCAAGGACCTAAAAGTAATCTTTGGTAAGGCTGCTGGCAGCCAACCAGTTCCGAACGGCCCTGATAAGCGCGCACCCATGTGGAAGAAGAAATCTATATTTTGGGAGCTACCCTATTGGAAAGTTTTAGAGGTCCGGTCTTCGATCGACGTGATGCACGTGACAAAGAATCTCTACGTCAATCTGCTATGCTTCCTGGGCGTGTATGGGAAGTCAAAAGATACGCCAGAAGCACGGGAGGACCCATATCCGAGTATGAGATAACTGTAGGCAGATATTGCAGGAACACTTCGAAGTGATAGTACGGATACCATCCTGACAGATATCCTTAAAACTGAAATAGATCTTCGGTACTTCTTTAACCAATATGATAAATTTTTGGAGGAGAAACGTCTAGCTGAACAACAAGCTGACTACCTTGGAGTTCAAATGACGCAGAGGGTTACACCTCTGCGGTTACGTTGGCAAGCTGCTAAAGCATACACTCCTGCACTGTTTGAGATGTTCAGATTAGAATTTGAACTGATCTTGGATTGCGTGGTCTATAACTGTGGCGAAATTGGACCCATATCCGAGTATGAGACAACTGTCAAAAACAGTCGTCGGGGTCATTTTGTTAGATTCGACTCATCAGAATATATTGTCGTTTGTAGCTGCAAGAAGTTTGGAAATGTAGGTATTCCGTGTTGCCATGTACTGAAGGTTCTTGAGATCAGAAATATCAAAGAAATTCCACCACTCTATGTTTTGAAAAGATGGCGAAAGGATGGTCAGAGTGAACCTTCGAAGGAGAACTATGGTTTTTCTGTTGTAGACGAAGATCCCAAATTCTCCGTGTCAAAAAGGTACAACTCGCTTTGTCGAACTTTATATAAAGTTGCAGCAAAGGCTGCAGAAAATGTTGAAGCTCATGCATTCATGGAGAGCCAATATGATCAGCTCCTAGAGCAAGTTGAGCTTATTTCGCAGAGGAAGTAGTAAGTTGTTCCGACCGTTCTTTTGATTCGCCATCATATGTCCGACATTTTTGTTCTACATCCCTCTTGAAGGTTCATCGACGGAATACAAATCACCCGGATGACTTGTATGCTCTGGACTCACTCGGAAGATCACAAGAGAAAACAAAAATTATGAGATATTTATATTCAAATTATATGCAAATGGTAAAATAATTAATAGTTTCAATAGTTAGAATAATTATTTAGTTAAACAAAAAATGGATTTGAATTAGTTATACAAATTCAAGCACTTTTCATGTTGAATTTTTTGTCAAATTCGAAAGTATATAGAAGTTATTAATGTGCATACTTAAACAATTTTCAAATTTGGGCGCTAAAAAATTTGGGCGCGCAGGGTGGTACCAAATTTCGAAATAGGTTTTGGTCCCGGCCCGTGCCACCAATCGGGAACAAAGGGGGTACCTCTGGTCCCGGTTGGTGGCACGGGCCGGGACTAGAGGCCCATTTGTATAAATATCTCGGCCCTCTCTCTAGGCCGAGCAACCACCCAGGACCGAGTGGAGTAGCCTTGGCGAAGCCCTGCCGGCGGCGGGAATGGACACGAAGATCCCGCCGGTGCTGGTTCCGCCGGCGGGGACAAACTAGGTTGTAGATTGGCGGGGGGGGCGTTTGTTGCACGGAAATACATTATATTAATACGGTGATTACAGCCGGGGGGGGGGGGGCGGCGCGGCCACAGGCGGCCGGCCGTGTTTCTTGACGACGGCCCTATTGGCCGTCGTTACATGCATCGGGGCGGCGGCGCGGCCACAGGCGGCCGGCCGTTTCTTGGGGGGGGTAGCCTACGTACTAGGTAGGTGGCCGGGGGCGCACCGGCGCCGGCCTAGTCCTCCTCGTCGGAGGAGATGCAGTGGTAGGGCGGCTGCTGCCACAGGTGGGCAGGCAGCTGGGGGGCGCCCGCCGGTGGCTGGGTAGGCATCGGGGGCGCGTTCGGTGGCGGCGCGGCAGCTCCTCTGCCCATTCGCCGCCGGTCCAGGCCTAGGACATCCCGTACTCCAGGCCGGGGGACAGCGGCTGTGGCGGCGACTGGTCCTCCAATGCCTCCATGGCGGCGTTCATGGTCTGCCATCACGGCTGCGGCGGCGGAGGGGGCGGCATCGCGTCGGCGTCGGCGTCGGCGGCAGCGGCGAGGACCTGCTCCCACCGCTTGATCTCGTCCTCGACGAGGGTACGGCGGGAGGCCTCGTAGGCGGCCTCCAAACCGGCCTGGAGCTCGGGGTCCTCCTCGTCCTCAAGCATGTCCTCCTCGATCCACAGCTCCGGCTCGCTGCCGGGCGGTGGCGTTGGGTAGCTGTCGGCGGGCTCCTCCGGGGGCGTGGGGAAGTAGGATCGGCGGCGTTCCTCGTGATCCTGCTGGAACCAGGCGGCCCAATACGGGGAGCTCCGCGCGTACGCGTGGTCCCTGAGGAGGTGGGCCGGCAGGAGCGCGCGCCGGCGGTCAATCTCCTCGCGGGCAGCTTCGTTCGTCGGGGGCGGCGGCACCGGGATCCTCTGGGGGTTGAGGTGCCAGCCGTCCGGGAGGTGGACGTCCGTCCAGAAGACCGACGTCGCGTGCTCCTAGTGCCACAGTGCCTCCTCCTTCCGCACGTAGCGGCGCAGCCTTTTGCCCGATGGGGCGCGCGGCGGCGGGTTGCGCGCAGCCGGAGGTGGTTCGGGAACGCGCGGCCCGCGCCCGATCCGGAGGCCGCCCGGCCCGAAGCCGAACGCCTCCTGCGGCGGCGGGGGAACCCGGCGCCTCTCCGGCCGGCGCCGCTCGAGGACCCGGCCTCGTGCTCGTTTTTGGGGCGCTTGAACCAGCGGCGGGGCGACATGGTGGCTAGGGTTCTTGGTGCTGGGAGTAGGGTGTACGGGGCGGCGGGGGCCTTTTAAAAAGGAGCCGGGAGGGGCTGGCATGCCAACCGGCGGCGAGAACGTGGCGGCGGTTGCAGACGGCCATGAATGCGCGGGGGGGGAAGACGAGGCATGGCCTGACCGTTCGTGGCCACGCGTGGGAGAAGTGGAGACGCGGGGAAGCCGAGGCGGCCGCTGGGGTCGCTGGCCAGTGGTTCTTTTGACCGCGCGCGGCTGCGGTTATGGTCCTACTTAAAGACGTGGGGACGTGGAACAGGGCGAGCCAACCACTAAGTCGCCGGCCAGTGGCCCCTTTGACCCCCCGCGTGGCCAGTGGGCCCTTTGACCGATTGTGGCCAGTGGGCTTAATAAAAGACGCGGGCCAGTGGGCCGTTTGACCAAATATGGCCAGTGGGTTTAATTAAAGACGTGGGCCAATGGACGCGACTGGGAAGGGGAGGCCGGTTAGGGATTACAATCGTATATTGGAAAAAAAAATGTGAAAAAAAACCCTACCGCGGCAGAGAAAGTGGCGAAACTGTTTCTTTTTCAGAGAAGGCATTCCTCTCGGTTCCTAACACGAACCGGGACTATCTCCCCTGGCCAGGTTCGCCACGTGGTTAGTCCCATTTGTTCCGGGTCCTGGCGCAACCGGGACCAATAGGGCAGGTGCATTTGTCCCGGCTGGCCCATCCCGGTTGCACAACCAGGACAAATGGGCCTTACCAACCGGGACAAGTGCCTGTGTTTCCACTAGTGACCGTTGATACTTTGTATAAAACGACTTTGTGCATCAATCGATGCAAAGGCTAAGTAGATGCTCCCATTTCATAAAAATTGAATGACCGAGAGGTTGTATTGATTGCAACCGTAATGAACATAAAGTCCATGCATGAAAAATATCGAAGAAAATATTTAAAAATAAATCTCTGGACCAAGTGATTGGGAAGCGGTGGCCTTCTACAGCTGGCTAAAATTAATACGATGAGTCTTCTCTCTCAATGGTTCAAAGTTCAAAAGAAATAAAAATAAAGAGACCCTGACTAATGAACTAGGTATAAAATCTATTATATATTAAAAACAAAATACAGGGATTTAACAGAGCCACCACATTGATCCACATCACCTAAATTAATTTTAGTTGTTAGATCTAATATATGTGGCTAAGATTTATGATAAAGTACACGTAACACGTTTGATACCATTTATGTTGTCAACGTCACGTCTCTTGGCGTATACTAATTTAATTAAGCAATGCAACAATGACCGTGAATACCCATGTTGACTAGCGGGTACGTGATAGCCTGGAAGCAAAAAAAAAAAAAAAACATAAATATGTACCTCCGTTTAAACAGTGGACGTGGACGAGATTAGCTATGTTGACCATCTGGAACGTCATAGCTGGAAGCGGAAAAAAAGATAGCGTTCGTTTAAATAGCAGCCGCGTACGGGATAAATACATTTTGGAACGTGATAGCTGGAAGAGAAAAGAAAATGTGCTCAATCATGGTGGCAGATGTATACGAGAATAGTTACCCTGACTGGAACGTGAAACCTGCAAGAAAAAAACGTTCATTGAACGTGGTGGTGGCAAAACGTGTACGGTGTACCATAATAGCTACCTTGGCTGGAAGCCTGGAATGTCATAGCTGCAACCAAAAAAAAAACTAAGTGGAACATGGTGGCAAATGATAAGAGCTGCTTGGATATAGACAGTTCTCAATTTAGCAAACTAGATGATCATTTCGGGGGGAAACACTAACAAGGAGCACTCCCACCCAATGTTTTGAGAGTCCGCTACAGTGCCCCCCACCCCCGCCGGTGCGTTCCGCGTCTCCCCCCGGCGGCGATGCCGTCCGGCGTGGATTCGAGGGCGTAGCCTGGCCTGTGCATAGTAGAAGTAGGTCGTCGTTAGTCTTAGTGCTAGTAGTTGCCGCTCTGGCTTTCCCCTTCATCTCCGGCTGGTGCTCCGCGACTCGCAGCGACGCGGAGACCGGATCCCCTCTCTTCTGCAGGTCCGGTCCATGGAGGGCTGGCCTCGAGGTAGGAGGAGATCAAGGCTACTTCAATAATCTCGTCTGCCGTATCTGCTATCTCTTGGATCTCGAGAATCGGAAAAGCAGAGCTCCCCTGGCCGGCCGTGGAGGCGAGGAGGAGAGCTTCGTTTTCTTCTTCCTCTCGGTGATCTTGGAGTGGCTCTGGCCGCATCGACCAGCTTCGTGGAGGCTGCGAAGATGGGGCGGTGGAGTCCCCAAGCGGCGGTGCGGACTGCCTGTGCCGGCGCCATCTATGGCCAAGGGAGGCCCTCCACGCAAGCTCGAGCTGCTGTTCTGCGCAACTTTCATGGAGGATGACTGCCTCCATGAATTTCGGCCCAGTTGTTGGCCGTTTCAACCTCCGATGCGGAGGCCCTATCATGGAGCGACGCCGGCGTTCATCGCCTTCTCTTCCCCAAGTGGTATAATCCGCGGTGGCAGAGTAGGTGGCCGGAATTTGAGCTCCATCCATGGCGGTTGAGGGATTGGATCGGATCGCTTTTCTGTTCGCAGAGTTGGGGTCCTCTGTGCTAATTTCCAGGACCGGGTTGTATTTTCTTTTTCTTTAGGGTCCTATTTGCATATCCTTGTAACCACCCAGAATTAATGCAGCAACTTCGAGGTCCTTCGAGGCCCCTCTCCTTGTTCAAAAAAAAAAATAGCAAACTAGAGATGTTGACGAGGGCCACCGTCCTATGAAATATCGTCTACGTGATTGAGGGCAGAGGTAGTTCTTGGTTTTTTTCATAGCTCTGTATGTATCATGTCTTCAACAGATTCAAAGGAACTTATAATGTCAAATGTGCAGTTCCTACAGTTCATAACTTATTTAGTGGGACAAATCATACTCAATATCATTCACGGTACCTATTATCTCTTTTACTAATATTATTTTTTCTTAATTAATTTTATCAGTAGATAATCTCTTATAGAACTCTTAAGTGTATAGTGGTTTTTCTGATGCAGAAAATCTATTATTTTTATCTAATATATAGATTCCAATTATCAGGTGGCCGGATATTTCCGACTCTCGCATAGGGTCTCATTATTCAAATGATTTTCATAGGTAAATTCCATGGTTGAAATTTTTTCAATCTTTTCTTATTTGATTTGTATGATTATATCCTAAAAATCTTTCATAAGGTTCCTTTTAATTATATTAGGAATTTATAGATTTTTTTTATCCTACCAAGCCTGTGAAGAAATTATTTGTTTTTATGACAATTTAATCAAATAAATTTTAATTTGGGTCAAACAAAATCAGGTAGCTTGCAGGTTAGACATGAGATTCTTACAACGTATTTCTAATTCGACTCAAAACAACAAATACAAATAGAGCTTCAGATCCACTTGGAGGAGCACATGATAATTAAGGTACCATAGGTTAAAGAGAAAAAAAAATTATTTTGTTAGATTTGAGTAAACAAATATTCCGTAATATATTTATATAGTTACAAAATATATAGTGAAAACAAATGCCAAAGATACACATTAAAAAAATTATATGGGTTAAAGTATATGGGTCAATTAGAATGAAATAAATACGCGTATCACAAAAATAAATAATCATCATTTTTTACACCATAATGGTAATGCCCTCGCATTTGCGAGGGCCACCATGCTAGTTATCTAGTACAGCTAAACTGAAGTATGTCATTTCTGTCGGCCTTCTTTAACTTCGAAAAATACTAACAGTGGTGATAAATAAAACATTTTACATTAAAGTGCAATGTCAACGCCAACCTAACTCGATTTGTATCAAGTGACATCTGTTTTCTTCATATGAGACTATCTCTTGCATCATTTAATCTGTTGCCTTGCGGAAGAGAAATTCATGATAATTTGATATAATATCTTGAACTTTAGAAACTACTCCATCCGTTCCAAAATAGATGACTTCCATTTTTTCATACATGCATGTATCTAGACACTAATGTATGGAAAAATGGAAGTCATCTATTTTGGAACGGAGGGAGTACAAAGCTTCTAAAATTCGTTCACTCATTGTTTATACCAGTCCAGGACAAGACGAAGTCGTTGCCGTTGCATTGAACAGAGTATTCGTTCCATCAGTATGGCTGCTGTGCTTGCCTTTGACTACACCGAAACTCACTCCCCTCCTCCCCAGCTCCACCACATAAACCAACTCCAGAACAATACCAGATTGGAGCATTTTTTGGTTGGCGTCCTGGGCATAGGGATGCAGGCTGTCCGCCAGGCACTTCCACTAATCAAATAATCAGCACTCAGCAGCCTGTTAAGCGAATGGGTCAACTCCCGCGGATGTCCGCCTGCATGCATGGCTGGGAATCGTACCTAACAAAAATCAGTGGATGCTGGTCTTTCTAGCCTTGGGCTGATTCTGGTTAGTGACCTGGGTCTGTAGCACTGTTAACAAGCATTATTTGCTCAAAAACAAGAAAATATGTTTACTCCCAAAATCCCAATCCATCCAGCAATTTTCACAATCCAATCCGTCTTAGGCTTTGTTCGGTTAATCCCCACACCAAGTGGATTGGAATGGGAATTAATCCACTACAATCCATGTCAATCCCCTTCAAAATAAATGAAACCGAACAAGCCCTTATTTGGTAGGGAAAGATAGCGGCAAATCCTGTGGAACAAGTATTCCTGACATTAATTTGGCTTTTACTCGACTGTGGTTAGAACAAGTATTCATGCATGTGCTTGACTTTTACTCCACCGTGGTTATATAAGTGCTACTAGTCCACGCCACTGAGCACTCACTTATATTTCCATGAAGCCTCTGCATTTGCAAGCTGGCCTTCCTCTTCAGTTCATCATGCCTCACGTAGCCATTGTTTTCATCTTGCTCTTCTTCCTTCCTATCCAAGAAACCTCTGCCGCAACCGACAACATCTTGGCCAGCCAGGCACTTACCATCAACAACAAGCTCGTCTCCAAGAATGGCAGGTACGCGCTTGGTTTCTTCCAAACAAGCAGAAAGTCATCTCGATGGTACCTTGGCATATGGTTCCATACAGTCCCCAAATTTACTTCTGCATGGGTTGCAAACAGAGATAAGCCAATCAACAATACCACCTCATTAGCGCTCGCAATCTCCCAAGATGGCAACCTTGTCATCTTGAACCAATCCACCAAATCCATAATCTGGTCTACACAAGCCAACATCACAACAAATAGCACCACTGCTATGCTCTTGAGTAGTGGAAATCTCATCCTCACAAACTCTTCAAACTCATCACAAATTTTCTGGCAAAGTTTTGATTACCCCACAGATACATTATTCCCCGGGGCAAAGCTTGGATGGGATAAGGTCACCGGCCTGAACCGTCGTGTTGTTTCTTGGAAGAACTTGGTTGACCCAGCTAGCGGTGCGTATTATTTTGAGTTAGACCCCAGTGGTGCCAACCAGTCCTTGCTTACAACATTTAATTCCTCCATATCTTATTGGTCGTACGGAGTATGGAACGGCAAATATTTTGCCTCGGTTCCAGAGATGACAGCCAGCCGCAAAATTGTCGTTATGACATTTGTCGACAATGACAAAGAGAAGTACATGACACAACCTGGTGGATGAAACTATGATTACTCGCAATCTAGTAGGCGTCTCAGGTCAATCAAAAATGTTCATTTGGGTGGAGGGTTCGCATGATTGGACACTGATCTACGCCCAGCCGAAAGCTCAGTGTGATGTGTATGCAATATGTGGACCTTTCACAATTTGCAGTGATGATGCAGATTCACATTGCAGTTGCATGGAGGGGTTCAACATAACATCCCTTGATGATTGGGAACTAGAAGACAGAACTCGTGGGTGTAGCAGAAATACTCCGTTAGACTGCAGTGGCAACAAAAGCACAACCCATTCTACAGATATGTTCTATTCTTTGCAATGTGTTACGTTGCCCCAGAATTCCCAAAAGGTAGAAGTTGCTGCAAGAGCGAGTGAGTGTGCAAAAGTTTGCCTGAGTAATTGCTCCTGCACCGCTTATTCCTTTAGTGACGGCGGGTGTTCTATCTGGCATAATGAATTGATCAACACAAGAGCACATAAATGTAGTAGACCTAATAATTCAACTGGAGAAATTCTTTATCTTCGCATTTCTGCTAAAGATTTCAAAAGATTACAAAGAAACAGGAAAACGATTATTATTGGAATTGCAACTGCTACAGGAATTTCTGCCTTAGTCTTATTTGCACTCATTCTCCTAGTACTAATCTGGAGAAACAAAAGGAAGAGCTTTGGCCGTGTAGTGGATGGTGTTCAAGGTTGTAATGGAATCGTGGCATTTAAATACACCGATTTACAACATGCAACAAACAAATTCAAAGATAAGTTGGGGGAGGCGGGTTTGGTTCTGTATTCAAGGGGGTTATAGATGGCTCAGTTGCCGTTGCAGTAAAGAGGCTTGACGGTGCTAATCAAGGAGAGAAGCAATTCAGAGCAGAAGTGAGATCTATTGGAGCTATCCAGCATATTAATTTAGTTAAGCTTGTTGGTTTCTGTTGTGAGGGTTCTAAGAGGCTGCTTGTTTATGAGCACATGCCAAACCGCTCTCTTGATGTCCATCTATTTCGGACCAATTCTATGGTGTTAAATTGGACTGCTAGGTACCAGATAGCCCTGGGAGTTGCCAGAGGGTTATCCTACTTGCATGAGAGCTGCCGAGACTGCATCTTACATTGTGATATTAAGCCAGAAAACATACTTCTTGATGCTTCATTCGTTCCCAAAGTTTCTGACTTTGGGTTGGCAAAGCTTTTGGGAAGGGAATTTAGCCGAGTACTAACCACAATGAGAAGAACTGCAGGGTATCTTGCACCCGAATGGATTACCGGTGTCGCTGTTACACCTAAAGTTGATGTTTATAGCTACGGGATGATGCTGCTGGAAATTGTTTCTGGAAGGAGGAACATGCAAGTTCTATTTTATATAAAGTTGTAATGGTTTGAATGTACTAAGTGGTACAAATGCCGTGCCACACAATTGGAGATGCAAGTTGTATTTCATATAAAGTTGTAATAGTTTGAATGTACTAAGTGTTACCTTAGTTTCACTTTCAGATCCATATCAAAATAATTGTTGTAGACATCTGACTTTCTTCTCTGCTTAACACGAAGATTGCCATGTGCAATAATTGTTTAACTTTATAATAACATATGCATATTAGAGACTCTCATATAACACAGCACCGAGTAATCATGTAACCATAACTAGAGAATAAGGATAAGTTATGCAACTCCTGATCATTTTAAGAGGAAATGTAAATGATAATTGATGTAGTGCTATTGAGAGATCAAATGTGTAACCAAGATAGTTAAAATTTCGAATGTTCAACTTAATTCCGGAGCCATTCGATTAGATTAGATAGGTAAGTTGACTTAGATCACACTCTGACTCTAATATTTATATTGGTATGGATGTTTAGATATATATACATCTTTTTTTTTTGATAATGGGAATATATATACACATCTGCATCCGATATTCTTAATTTATTTATCTTCTTTTTATCTCTCACAACTCTAAACCTCGCTCTGGTACTCTCCCTCTTGACTCGTTGTTGCCATCCTCCTCTCGAGTTCTTCATCCTCTTCAGCCATCGCTTCTCTCCTGTCTCCACGATAGCAGGTGGCTTAGTACGAACGGATAAACGGCCACACTAACCATAACAATTTTCCATCACTATCGGATCTTATCAACCCACACCATGACGCCAGCCTATTGTTCGTCCTACCTCCCGCGATTGCGGGTAACATTTGCTGGCAGCCCTGAATCCTAACCAGCCTACATGAGGTTATGGGCTGTTGGTCCGTTTATTCAGACAATAAAATAATTGTAAAATAGGTGACAAGTAGAATTATTTACAGTGATGCCCTGCTAACAAAAGCCTAGCATTACCTGTATCAAGCATCAACTGAAGTCTTTTTCTCGTGCGAGCCTTGTTGCAATAATTTATTGCCTTCCAGCGAAGTAGTGATAATTTGATGTGATATCATAAACCGTAGAAGTGGTATGCCCTTGCTGTGACAAGAAGGTAGCTGAGAAAATTGCAAGTTTGCAACTTAACATCAAGCTAGCCCCCAAAGTGCTTACATACTTGTGAAAGACAAATACCTTGATGTGGGCCAATACAAGTGACAGGTTCTCATAAGCAAAACCACACATTGTTATTCGTTCACTTATCTCTACAGTTTGGACCAAGTAAACCCTGTTCAGAACATGGATAAAAAAGGAGGTCAAAAGGAACAAGTCCAGAACAAGACCAGACTACATAGCTGCCCTTCCGTGGACGCTAGGCAGTTGTTCATCACCAATGAAACGAAAGTCAATTTGATTATCTTAGTGGCCATGTTTGATTATTGGCTCCACCATGACACCGTCCTTATGTACAGCTATGACAGATTTTTTTTCTCCGAGAATGACGGAGAGGGCTGCTATGACCAAATGATAAGCACTCATCCTTCATTTGCAGTCTCCAAGCTAGCAAGTTCGCTCTCCACTTCAGTTCATCATGCATCTCCATGAAGATTTCATCTTGCTCTTCTTCCTAGGAATTCTAGCAAGTTGTACTGCAATGGACACAATCTTAGCCGGACAAGCACTTACCGTCAACGACAAGCTCATCTCCAAGAACGGAAGGTACGCGCTTGGCTTCTTCAAAACAAGCAGCAAATCCTCCGAATGGTACCTTGGCATATGGTTCAATACAGTCCCCAAATTTACTTCAGCATGGGTTGCAAATAGGGATAAGCCAATCAAGAACGCCACCTCATTGGAACTCAGAATCTCCCAGGATGGCAACCTTGTCATCTTGAATGAGTCCACCGGATCCATAATCTGGTCAACACAAGCAAACATCAAAAGAAATAACACCACTGTTGTGCTGTTGAGTAGTGGTAATCTCATCCTGGCAAACTCTTCAAACTCGTCACAGGTTTTGTGGCAGAGTTTTGATCACCCCACAGATACAATTTTCCCTGGGGCAAAGCTAGGATTGGACAAGGTCACTAGGCTGAATCGTCGTCTTGTTCCTTGGAAAAGCTTGATTGACCCAGCTACCGGTGTCTACTGTTATAAATTAGACCCCAGTGGTGCCGATCAGTTCTTGCTTACACCATTTAACTCCTTCATACCATACTGGTCGACCGGCGTATGGAATGGCAAATACTTTGCCTCGATTCCCGAGATGACAGGCGACAACCGTCCTTTCACTTCAACATTTGTCGACAATGACCAAGAGAAGTATTGGACACTTAACTTAGTCAATGAAGCTATGCTTACTCGTAATATAATTGACATCTCAGGTCAAACAAAATCATTCATTTGGTTGGAGGGCTCACAGGATTGGACAATGATCTATGCACAACCAAAAGCCCAGTGTGATGTCTATGCAATCTGTGGACCTTTCACAATTTGCACAGATGATGTTGTTCCACACTGCAATTGCATGGAGGGATTCACCATAACATCCCCCGAGGACTGGGAACAAGAAGATCGGAGCGGTGGGTGCTCGAGAAATACTCCATTATACTGCATCAACAACAAAAGCACAACACATACCACAGACAAGTTCTACTCTGTGCCATGTGTTAAGTTGCCCCAGAATGCCCCAAAGATAGAAGCTGTTGCAAGCTCGAGCGAGTGCGCACAAGCTTGCCTGAATAAATGCTCATGCACTGCGTACTCATTTGGTGATAGTAGATGTTCTATGTGGAATAATGAATTGCTAAACATAAGAGGACTACAATGCAGTGACACAACCAATTCAAACAGAGAAACTCTTTACGTTCGTATTTCTGCTAAAGATAACCGAAGTTTGAAAAACAACAGAGGAAAGATTGGCATTGGAGTTACCGCTGGTATAGGCATTTCTGCTCTAGGATTATTTGTACTTATCCTTCTACTGATGATTTGTAGAAGCAAAAGGAAGAGTTTTAGCAGCATATTGACTCATGCTGAAGCTTGTAATGGAATCGTTGCATTTAGATACAGTGATTTAGAGCGTGCAACAAATAAATTCAAAGATAAGTTGGGGGGAGGAAGTTTCGGTTCTGTATTCAAGGGATTTATACATGACTCAATTGCCATAGCAGTGAAGAGGCTTGACGGTGCTTATCAAGGAGATAAGCAATTCAGAGCAGAAGTGAGCTCGATTGGATCTATCCAGCACATCAATTTAGTTAAGCTTATTGGTTTCTGTTGTGAGGGTTCTAAGAGGTTGCTTGTTTATGAATATATGCCAAATTGCTCCCTTGACGTCCATCTATTTGGAAGCAATTCTACGATGTTGAATTGGACGGCTAGGTATCAGATAGCCCTGGGAGTTGCCAGAGGGCTAACCTACTTGCATGAGAGCTGTAGAGATCGCATCATACACTGTGATATTAAGCCAGAAAACATACTTCTTGATACTTCGTTTATTCCAAATATTGCAGATTTTGGAATGGCAAAACTTTTGGGAAGGGACTTTACCCGAGTATTAACTACAATGAGAGGAACAGCAGGATACCTTGCACCTGAATGGATTACTGGCATTGCTATTACACCAAAAGTCGATGTTTATAGTTACGGGATGGTGTTGCTGGAGATAATATCTGGAAAGAGGAACTCTTGCACATCATCTTCTAGTGGTGGAAACCTTGATGTATATTTCCCTGTGCATGCCGCACGCAAGCTTCTTGAAGGAGACATCAGGAGTTTGGTAGATCCCAAGCTACATGGTAATGTCAATCTGAATGAAGCTGAATTGGCTTGCAAGGTTGCATGTTGGTGCATCCAAGATGATGAGCTCGATCGACCAACAATGGGACAAGTAGTTCATATTTTAGAAGGGCTAGTTGGGATCAGGATGCCCCCTATACCGAGACTGCTCGAAGCTATGGCAGGAAGCACGCATTCAACATGCTCCTAATCTTTTTGTTTCATGGAAACTAGCTGGATTGTGTGTCAAGATGCTATGATACATATGTTTACAGTTAAGACTATAGTTGTATTTACTATACAAATGTAAAGCCTATGATTGAAGAACTAGTTGTATTCTCCATAAATTTGTACAATGGTCATAATGTACCCTCACTGCATCATTATAATCGTGTGCCATGCCAAATAGGCGCCACAGACGCTTTCCCTAGTTCTCTTCCGGACATGGAATTTTGTAGCCTTTTAGATCCAAAATGGAAAGTCATTTTAACCTTGTGTGAGTAACCGGTGGACTTCATTTTTATAGTGATACTAAAATGCCTGGCATAATGGTAGCCGATGAATTTGCCATTCTCCTTCTATGCTCCACACTCGTTATTCATCCTCAGATGATGTATCTGTTGAGAGTACATGTTCCACAAGAACAGGGCACGGCCTGCAGCTTGAGTATGCCAAAAATGGAACCGTGGCACATGTTTAAAGATGTGGGTTGTCACGCCGCTCATCGCTGTCCACGGTGATTTGCTGGTGATGGTGAGCGGTGTGGCAGCCTTGAATGCTAAGCCATATTGGCGATGCTGCTGCCAAATAATGTGTGCAACGGTCCTAAGCTACAGGTTCCATAGCCTCAAGATCATAGTCATTGGGCTCCCAGATGGCTTGAGGGCTTGCGGCATGTAGGCGTGGGTCATCTTTGCCCAAATTAGTGCTAGCAACCTAGAGTGTTCGAAAACGGTGACAAGGTCAAACAGGTAGTACTGTAGGGACGAAAATGTTGCAGAAAAACTCACCAGAGCTTGCGAGACGCGGTGGCAGCAGGTTTGGTGGGTAATGGGGAAGCCGGCGACGATCTGATATCCGGCACAGTAGGCTGCAAAATCAAACGAGAAAAAAAAATTAGATAAAGTCCAATGGCGCATTAATCCTGAGTTCCTGAAGCGAGGAATTCGGCGTTAAGGCAATAGAGAGTGATTGGGGGCGCTGCGCGGGAGCACACGTACAGGCGGGAGAGTTGGAGGAATGTTTGTCCGGTCTGCTGGCGGGGCGGCCGCCCAAGGGGGGAAGAGTGGAGGGGGCGGGGGCACTCGAGCGGGCGGGGAGCTAGGTCGACGCGACGCGAGCGAGGATAGGCCTGCGGAAGGTCGCGAGACGCGACGCGGAGGAGGGCGCGGGCTTGCATCGCACGCCGACGCTGGCGAGGGCGGCGCGGCGGGGTTACACGAGAGGCGGAGCCAGAGGTGAGGGAAAGGCCCGACTAGCGGGACCCAGTGGGGGGGTTGGGCAGGCTTGCAGCAAGGACCGAGTACAGGCGAAAATCGATCAAACGAAAAATTTTAGAATGGCATCTGATTTTGCACCGAATAAAATTGAACACAGATTCGTGGCGCCGAAATTCCATGGACTTGGCTGAGGAGCACATAAGTCGCTAGAGATTCCACCACATAGCTCACCCAGCCGGACTATAGGGACACAAAAAAATGGTCGCGGCCTAAGAGCATATCTAGCTTAGCCCCCAAACCGCAAACTGCAAAAACGTTTTTGAGTTCACGTTTTGCCTGATTCTTCGGGTCATGGAGTAGCAGAACCCCTAAACATTACTGAAAATCGAAATTTTCATTGATAGGCGAGAGTACAGACGGATGAACTCGCTGCTCCTCGCCGATTTTGCAAAATAAAAACTTAATTATGTTCAGCGTCGCACCCTACACCTATTAGGGCCAAAATGCTCAGATTCTTCTTCGCCGGGGCTTCTTCTCCCTCCGTCGCGCCGTCTGTAGTCAGAGTTGGAGTCGCAGGATACGGGTTCTGCTAGGCCGTGTAAACTGAACCCAACCCCTAAAAGCGCCGGATTCTTTTAGTTATGTCCCTTTTAGGTGCTTTGTTTGAAGAGAATATGCCCGAGAGGATATAATAAACTGGTTATTATCTTATTCCTTATTTATGATAAATGTTTATTTCTCATTGTAGAATTATATTAACCGGAAACGTTGATACATTTGTGTTTAATAAACAAATAATGGTTCCTAGTAAATCCTCTCTTTTAACTAGCTCGTTGATTAATAGATGATCAAAGTTTCCTGATCATGAACATTGGATGTTGTTAATAGCGGGGTCATCTCATTAGAAGAATGATGTGATGAACATATACCCAAAGTGAATATAGCAATGCGATCAAGTCATTAAGTTCACATTGTTATATCAAACATACGAAGTAACTTATTCCTTAGACCATGAGATCATGTCAATCACTGATATCGGAAGGGTGCTTTGATGTCATCAAACGTGACACCATAACAGGGTGACTATAAAGGTGCCGTTGGGTATTCGGAAAGTATTAGTTGAGGCTCATGGATCAAGAGTGAGATTTTTTCATCCAAATGACGGAGAGATATACTCTGAGCCCTCTCGGTGATATCACATCGACACCGCTTGCAAGCACGTGACTAGGTCACAAGAATGTCATATCACGGAACGAGTAAAAGAGTACTTGTCGGTAAC
This sequence comes from Alopecurus myosuroides, assembly GCA_028641055.1. Classification (NCBI taxonomy): domain Eukaryota; kingdom Viridiplantae; phylum Streptophyta; class Magnoliopsida; order Poales; family Poaceae; genus Alopecurus; species Alopecurus myosuroides. The sequence goes on from CM054057.1 coordinate 644,819,452, forward strand.
GAGATCGAACAAGGTATGGTTGATACCAATGATCGGATCTCGGGCAAGTAAAAATATCACGAGACAAAGGGAATTAGTCACGGCGTTAATGGTTCACACGATCACGAGATTCATCGTTGAATATATAGGAGTCATCACGGATCTCCAGATCCCACTGTTGATTATTGATCGGAGAGGTGTCTCGATCATGTCTATGTTATTCGCGAACCGTAGGGTAAGACACTTAAGGTTCGATGACGCATTTGAGAAGATACGGAATATCGGAGAAAAGTTTGGACAACACCGAAATTGTTTCGGGGAAAATTGAAATAGTTCAAGGGTTTTTTCTCGAATGGTTGTTAATAGAATTAACAAATGATTCGAGGTGCTATATGCAAATTTTTGTTAATAGAATTAACAAATGCTGAAATAAAGAAATAAAAATATTTTATTTATTTATTAAAGGAAAACTCTTGGATTTTCTAAGTGGAAAATTATGGGAGAATGAGTGGGTGTGAGTGGAGTGTCCACTCACATGATGAGGGAAGAGGTGGGGGCACCACCATGGGCTGGCCGCGCCCACCCTTGGGCTGCCTCCCTGATGACCCACAACTATAGGGGTGTATCGTAGTATTTTCGATAAATAAGAGTGTCAAACCCAACGAGGAGAAGAAGGTTTTGACAAGCAGTTTCGATGAAGGAATAACTGTAAGTACTGAAAGATAAATTTGTAGGGGTTTTTGATATTGCATATAAATAAAGTGCGAGTAAATAAAATGCAGTAATAATAATTGGAGCAAGTGGCCCAATCATTTCTTCAGCAAAGGACAAGCCGGTGGGTTTACTTATGATTAACAAACGTTCTCGAGGAGACATGGGAGGTTTCTGTCAAGTGATTTTGTTTCATTCCGCTGAATAATCTTTAGTATTTTGATAAGTGTTGTGTGGGTGAACCTATGCTAATGTATCCTCCCATCCAAGACTAATACATACTTGTGATTATACCCCTTGCAAGTATCCGCAACTACAAGAAAGTAATTAAGAAATAAATCTAACCACAGCTTTAAACTCCGGGATCCTACGCTCCCTCGTGCAATGTTCTCCTAATGGGGGTTTAGGTTTCTGTCACTTCGGCAACCCCATAATTAGTAGCCAAATACATGATTTATTCCCGTAGGCCCATAAATGGCGAATCATGTAGTCGACGTTCACATGACACCACTAGAAGAATAACACCACAACTTAATATAAAACCATTAAATATTACTCAACATTACTTCACTACTAACAACTTGACTTCTCCCATGTCCTCAAGAACAACACGAAATACTCACAAGACATCATATGGATCATGATCAGAGGTGATATAATGATGATTAACAATCTAGACATAAAACTAATCCAATGGTTTCACTCAATAGCATCAACTACAAGTAGTAATCAACACCGGGAAAGTTTCTCCTGTGAAATAGACAAGATACAACCCTAGATGTTACAGCGGAACGGAGTGGAGCTGAGGGTGATGATGGTGGAGATGATGATGATGATGACGATGATGATCCCGATGAAGTCCAGCTTGATGACGGTGACGATGGCGACGATTTCCCCCTCCGGGAAGGAATTTCCCTGACAGATTTCTCCCTGCCGGAGAGCTTTTCTCTCTCTGTTGTTTTCCGTCCTGCAGAGGCGGCGGAAAGACTCCTCGATTATTCTCTGTGTCTTAGGGTTCCCGGGGGATGAATTACGTCGAAGGGGCAAGCCAAAGGTGAGCCAGGGCCTCCTCACCACTCCTAGGCGCGGCTAGAGGTGGGCCCGCGCCTGGGCATGGTGGGGGCCCTTGGTGGCCCTCCTCCGGCTCCCCTTTGGCTTCCTCCGTCTTCGGGTGAAATAGGAACTTTCCGATGATTTCCGGGTTGCTCTGATCTTCGCGAATATGGTATCCTGACGCTCCGTTTTCTCGCAGAATTTTGGCTCCAGGGTTTAACTCTCCAATTATTGGAAAACATGCAAAATAGGTGAAATAACATAAGTATCACGCTCCAGTATGAAATATATCAATGAATAACAGCAAATTACGATATAAAATAGTGATGCAAAATGGAAGTATCAACTCCCCCCAAGCTTAGACCTGGCTTGTCCCCAAGCAAAGCTGAACTCAATAAACATGACCACAGGTTTATGGAGTGAAGAGTCGACAAATAAAATACGGACAAGAAGCATCACATTTATCTATGCACTAATCATTATATACATCAAATTCCTCTCATATCACTTAACTTGAAACGAGTAATGGGAGTCACAAGCAAAGATGCAAAAGAGAGAATCAAAATTGGTGATGGCAAACTTCGTTCTTGGTCAGAGAACATTTAATGATATCATACTTATCTTAGGTGAAGTCTTCATAACAAGTCTTATATTATAGAGCTTAGCATGTTTAATTATAACAATCCTTTTATAGTGATTCATAGCTTTCAAATTAATATTCATTCAGATAATAAAGCATGTGCTAAATAAAGAAGGATATAAAACATGATTGAATAAATCAACATATAGATGGTGAGATCATAACCACTCAAATGCTTGCTGGAGACAGAAAGGAATGGGTTTACTGACTCAACCTAAAAGTAAAGGATAGGCCCTTCGCAGAGGGAAGAAGGGATCACTCATGTGCTAGAGCTTTTTGTTTTAAATGAATCAGAGGTAATGAAAATAAAGTTTGAGAGTGGTATATGTCTATGTCAACGAATGGAAACGAAAAACTTATCATATCCCATAACAAGCAAGGTTGTCGGTCTTTTGAGAGCGGTTTCCATTGATACTTTTTCTCTTTTCCACATCATTGGCACTTCCCCCCACCTTTACTTACACAAACCATGGCTAACCGAATCCTCGGGTGCCGACCAATCAATCATCAATCCATGGGGAAGTGCCTTTCATCCATTATATTTATTGTTTTCCTGATATTTGGTACCATCTCTCGGCAATACTAAGACGAGCACGGATTTCATACTCATCTGGGTGAAAGAGGGAAGAACCTTGCTTGACATAAGACATAATAAATTTAACACTACTTCCTCATGAGCTAAAACAGGAGCACAAATCAGGTTTAATAGTTTTGAAGGTTTTAAAGGTAGCACACGAAAAATTTACTTGGAGTGGCGGTGAAATACCACGTATAGATAGGTATGGTGGACACAAATGGCAACTTTTTGGTTCAGGGTCTGGATGCACGAGTAGAGCTCATACTCAATACAGGGTTTTTTGCTAGCAAGGCTGGGTAGCAAGCATAAGAGTTGAGGGAAAACAAACAAATATACATATGAGGAAACCAATCATGCAATCTTCATTGAAATCCCAAGCGATCTTAACTTGTGAATACTAAGTTTATGGGCTAAGGGGAAAATCCTATTTCTTATACTAGCATCCCAAAATATTATTTATACTGACCCAAGCTAAGTTTGCCAAAACCAACTAGATTAACTTGATGATCTCCAGAGTGACACCAAATACTAACAACAAGCTCAACCATATGATAGAAATTGAAAACTAAAATAAGGTGTGCAGAAAGTAAATGATGAAACTTCTCATTAATATTTCAAACCAGCAACTCACACCAACGGATACAACGATAACCAACTAAGGAGAGATACTTCCATACTGCAAACCATCCTATATGATAATTTCTCTACTCATGATATTACTCTACTGAAAAAGTAAAAAAGATGAAAGATAGCGATGTGATACCGCGGCACTCCCCCAAGCTTGGAACAAGCCGAGGGGATGCCAAAACCAATGACGAATTATTTATTCGGTGGTGATGACGAATCGTTAATGAGCTTTTCAACCTTCCTTCAATTCTTCAATCAGGTAGGTGATATTTCAGATCATCTCCGTATTTGTTCTCAACACGGTTCATGAGCATGTCGGCCTTCGAGTCCTAGTTCTTGGAGTGACTTTCGTCCTTCGTATCCCCGCTTTTGGAGTTACTTCCCCACTCCACTGTCTTTCCTGCGTGGTTAGAACGATTGATATCCCACATAGAGGGCAAATCCCTATGGGGCACCTTTTTGTACTCGTAATCCTGGATTAATGTGTGCTAGTGGTTCTTGATGCCCGAAGCAGGTGTCCTCGAAGCTAAGGAGTGACATGGAACCTTCCCTCCGGTGCTCATCCGCGCGCCTCTCTTGAGCTTCAAGGGATTAGCCACCACTCTAATTCTTGCAACGGTAGCGCGAGGGTACGCACTCAGAGTTTCTTCCACTTCTTCTTCAACTTCACTCTTCATCTCCTCCTCCGGCTTAGGATCTTGTGGGTCATCTTCCTTAAGATCCTTTCCCCCGTCGTTGTTGTCGGAGACCATGGTGCTTCTAAAACTGAGAGCACTTCCTGACAAAAAACAGCTCGAAACAAAAACACGACGAGAAAACGATATACGGACCTCGGGGGGTCCAGGGGATTATATAGCAAAAAGTTTCATAACGAAAGGAAAGTACTGGATGAAAATGGGTCGGAGACGGACTCCGAGGCGTCCTCACCATAGCCAGGCACGGCCAGGGGTGGGCCCGTGCCTGGGCATGGTGAGGAGCCTCCGGGCTCCATCTCCGCCTCGTTTCTGGCTCATAATTTTTCATATTTTCCAAAAACAGTAAAAATAAAAGTTGGAAGATGTTTCGCGAACTTTTTCTTACCAAAACAGATACCTATTTGAAAACTGACTCTGCAGTTTCTGAAATATGCTTCTTAATAAATTCCTCCGGAATCATGGCTCGAATAAAATCAACTTTTTTATTATAAGGATCTCCAGAAATATAATGCTTGAGTCTTTGGCCATTCACCACTTGTGAAGTGTTGTCTTCAAGGGAAACAATTTTAACTGCCCCGAATGATATACCTCAAAAGGTCCTTCCCATCTTGAGAGTAATTTTCCTGCCAAAATTCTGAGACGAGACCTATACAAAAGCACTTTCTCACCAACATGAAACTCTCTTTTAATAATTCTCTTATCATGCCACCTTTTAACTTTCTCTTTAAAGAGCTTAGCATTTTCATATGCTTCACTTCTCCATTCATCTAAAGAACTTAAGTCAAGCAACCTTTTCTCACCAGCAAGTTTAAAATCTCTATTAAGGTCTCTCACTTCCCAATAAGCTTTGTGTTCTAATAATAAAGGCAAGTGACAAGCTTTTCCATAAACCATTTTATAAGGAGACTGATCCGTCAAAAATGTATCTCCTTTTCCGAACACTTTTCTTATTGTTTTCCTCTAAACTTGTGTGTTTTGAATACAATTAACACGGACTAACGTTGTTTTCAGCAGAATTACCTTGGTGTCTTGTTTTTGTGCAGAAAATCAACTTTCGGGAAAATGCCCAGAAAAGAGCCCATTGGTGTTTTCACCCCGGAAGACACCGGGAGCTAGAAAGGGGCCAGGATAGGAGCCATAGGGTGGCCACACCCCCTGGTGCGGGTCCCCCCTTGGTCGCGCCAGCATAGGGTGTGGGCCCCCAGAGACCCCCTCGGACTCCCCTTTTGACTACAAGTAGCCTCCAACCCTAAAACCCGAGGGGGTCGTCATATTCCACAGAAACACAAAAGAGCGCCGTCGCCGTCCCGAGCCTTGATTCGGGGATCAGAAGTTCCTGTACTGGCGCCCTGTCGGGAAGGGAGGTGGAGGAGATCATCGCCATCATCATCACCAACGCCTCTCCATCGACCATCCATGTTTCCCCAATCCATGTGTGAGTAATTCCCCGCTGTAGGCTAAAGGGGATGGTAGGGATTGGATGAGATCGTTCATGTAATAATCTCGTGATTGTTAGGGAATAGTGCCTAGTGTCCTCTATTAGTGCTATTGACATTGTTGTAACTTGTTATGCTTAATGCTTTCCACTTTGGGCCCGAGTGCCATGATCTCAGATCTGAACATGTTATTGAATCACGATGATAATTATTGTTTCTTGATCATACCTGCAAGTTGTTTTACACATATCGTTGTCCGAAACCCGAGGCCCCGAAGTGACAGAAATTAGGACAACCGGAGGGGATGGCTGCGATGTGAGGATCACATGTGTTCACGGAGTGTTAATGCTTTGCTCCCGTGCTTTATTAAAAGGAGCACCTTAATTACCAGTAGTTCCCTTGAGGCCCTGCTGCCACGGGCTGGTAGGACAAAAGATGTTGTGCAAGTTCTCATTGCGAGCACGTACGCCTATTTACGGCACACATGCTTATGGTTACTTAGTGCTTGGATGCTTTATCTTAGTTATCTGCAATTCCCATGACATGATCATTATTTGAACTTTCTTATCCATGCAATGCCCGTTCATCTATCCCCATGACTACAGTATTTAATCCCGTTGTTACTTCAATCACTACTTTTGTTGTTTTCATACTACTACTGCTATTATTTCACTACTGTTGCTACTATAAAACTGTTACTACTGATAAACCACTGCGAACAAAAGTACTTTCAGGTGCAGGTGAATTGACAACTCACTTGTTAAGGCTCACAAATATTATTTAGCTCCCCTTGTGTCGAATCAATAAATTTGGGTTTTACTTCCCTCGAAGACTGTTGCGATCCCCTATACTTCTGGGTCATCAAGACTATTTTCTGGCGCCGTTGCCGGGGAGCATAGCTTTATTTGCGAGCTCACCGGAGAGTATTATTATCTACTGCCAATCATTCATCATGGGGTAAGTCTCGTGATGGAAGAGTTCCTATATTACCATCCACTACAAGAAGAGGTATAACTCTGAACACCTATGTTGCTCTTGATTCACCGTCTGTTATGAGTAACCTGCTTACACCACCACATGCTACACATGCTACTTCTGCTGAATCTGAAAATACTTCTGATACTTTTGATGATGCTTCTACTATGCTTGATGATAGTGGTTCTCTTGGTCCTTTCTTAGATGCTACTATTGATAAAGCTAAAAATATTGCAAACACTAAAACTCCTGATAAAAACCCTGTTACTCCTGCTTTTTCACCTCAGTTTAGAGAAAATCGTAGTGATGATTTTGATGATGCCTATATTGAACTGGCTGATGATCTTATTGATGAAATACATGCTATGAAGGATAAAGATGTTGCTATACTTCTTATGGAAAATTGTGCTGTTAAATATAAATTATCTCCTGATGCTAAGTTTGCCACTTCTCTTACTAATATTAGGGATAAGGATTGTGATTTCTCTCTCGATTTATCTTATATATCTATTGTTGAGTAAGAACCTTTTTGTGGAACTGAAAATGAAAGTGCTATGAAAGATATGAATGAGCTCTCCTCTTTGAGTAGTTTATTCTCCGATGATCTTAAGAAACGTAGCTACTTTGTTGCTAAAATACTCCCTTTCTCATTAAAGGATGAAGCTAAAACTTGGTTTAACAATTTGTCTCCTGGATCTATTGATAGTCCTATTGGTTTGGTTAATGCTTTCTTTCGGAAATATTTTCCTGCTAGTGCTCAACATGCTGCTTTACAAAGTATATTTAATTACAAGCAATTGGAAGAAGAGAAATTGCCTGTATCTTGGGAAAGGTTTTGTTCTTTAGTTAGGGATACACCTATGCATAAGCTAGAAGATAATAAACTTCTTGATATATTCTATAATGGACTAACTGTTGAATCTAGGACCTACCTGGATAGTTGTGCTGGTTGTGTTTTCAGGCAAAGAACTCCAGAAGAAGCTGAGGAATTAATGGATAAAATAAGCCAAAATCATGATGATTGGACTATGATTGATCCTGGGCCAACTCCTACTCCACTACCTGCACCAACACCAACACCCAAGAAGAGGGGAATGATTGAGTTAAATGATGAAGAGATGAGAGAAGCCAAGAAAACTCTTAAAGAGAGGGGTATTAAATCTAAAGATGTGAAGAATCTTCCACCTATAGAAGAATTATGTAAGACAATCCCTCACTCACCACCCATTGAGGTACACTCTCTCCAATATTTTGACAGTAGAAAAATTCCCTATAGAAAACCTCCAGATCAATGCTTAGATGAATTTGATAATTATGTCATTAAGCAAGATAATTTTAATATGAGAGTGCAAAATCACCTAATGGAAAACTCTAAATCTATTAATGATTTGCATGGTATTATAGAAAGAACCTCTAATGATGTTAAAATGCTTGTTAAACATTTTCAAATGGTTCAAACTCAAATTGATCAACTTGCTAAAGTGCAAAAAGATTTGCTAGTTAATGCTTCTAAAGAAAAACATGCGTATGAAATAAGAACTAGAAGTGGTATTGCAAAAAGATATCCTGAGGGACATCCTAAAAGAATTGAACAAGATTCTCGGCAAACTGATAATGATGTTATTCATACTAAGAAGAAAAATAAGAAGAAACATAAAACTGTTGTAGAATCCTCTGAACCTGCTAAAGATCCTAATAGTTTATCTGTCTCTGATGCTGAAACTGAAAGTGGTAATAAAAAGAATGATGCCTCTGATAAAGAAGAACCTATAGCTGAACCTGAAAAGCAAACTAAAACTGCAAAGTATACTAAGGAAGATTTCATTGCTAATAAACATGGTAATGAGAGAGAACCTTGGGTACAAAAACCAATGCCTTTTCCTAATAAGAAACACAAATCTAAGGAAGAAGAAAATTATAACAAGTTTTGTGAATGGATGAAACCTTTGTTCTTGCAAATTCCTTTAACTGATGTTATTAAATTGCCTCCTTATGCAAAATATATGAAAGATATTGTTTCTAACACAAGGAAGATTCCTAATGAGGAAATCTCCACTATGCTTGCTAATTACTCTTTTAATGCCAAGGTTCCTGAGAAGCTTGGAGATCCTGGTATACCAACTATTCCATGTTCTATTAAAAATAATTATGTTAGAACTACTTTGCGTGATTTGGGAGCTGGAGCTAGTATCATGCCTTTTACTCTCTATAAAATACTCCTCCTAGAAAAATTGATACCAACTGATATATCTTTGCAAATGGCTGATAAGTTTACTGCTATTCCTGTGGGTATATGTGAGGATGTTCCTGTTGAAGTTGCTAATAATTCTCTGATATTAACTGACTTTGTTGTGTTGGAAATGCCTGAAGATGATAATATGTCTATTATTCTTGGAAGGCCTTTTCTTAATACTGCAGGGGCTGTCATAGATTGCAATCAAGGAAAAGTTACTTTTAATGTTAATGATAAAGAGCACATTGTTTATTTTCCCAAGAAGATTGATAAGAAATATGGTCTAAATTCAATTGAAAATATTGAGACCATCAAGATTGGAGAATTTTATTGTCCCATTCCAGCACCACCAAAGGAATATGAAATTATTATGATTGGGATTATGCCTATCAAGGTTTAGGTAACATAATTATTTAGTGAGAAACAAAGTTTTGTTTCATATAAAATTATTTTGGTAGCAAGACTTGATCACCCTTGTTAACAAAATGATTTTAAATGAAATGGGCAATGTTTTCACCTTCCCCATTATTGTTTTCACCATGTTTACTTCTGTTATCAAATTATTACTTGAGTTCAATCATGTTTTTTACCATCCTTATACATGTTTCCTGATGTTTTCACCCTGTTTACTGAAGTTATACATGTTTTCACCATCCATACTTTTGTTTTCAACACTACCACCTTTATTTTCTTTGGTTATTCTTTCATTAAAGTGTAATAGAACCTCTGTAGTTCTGGTTTTGGTTTTGTTTTCCACGTTTTCACTTTCGTTTTCCCGGGTTTTATTAATTATTAAAATTCTGGAAATACCTCAAAAATAAAGTTTCTCGAAAAATTCCAGAATAATAATAATAATTTTTTACGTCAAAAATGAGGCAGAAAGACACCCGGGAGACCCCAGGGGGACCCACCAGGCAGGCACACCCCAGGGTGAGGCAGCCAGCCCCTGGTGGCGCCAGCACATGGTGTGGGCCCCCTAGCCCTCCACTTACTCTCTCCACTGTCCAAGTTCTCTCTCTCACCTACCAAACTGAAAACATTTCCTGGATCCCGTGTTCTTGGTGTTCTTCCTCTCGATTTTTGATCTCCTTCTTTAGCTCATCATTTGTGCTGATTTTTGGTGTGTTTGATCTCCGGTATGTGACTCCTCCGATGATCCAAGTAGAATTTTGTTTAGTGAAGTATTTCTTGAGTATTTTGCCACAGTAGGTGAAAGCTTATGTGAGTTTGCATGCTTGATTTGAGTGGAAATAATATAGTTTTGATGTATGTTTAGCTCTCATATAAGTCCCTATGGTAGATTTCACCTTATAGTTGCTTGAAATTAAATTTTGTGATGATTGCTGAAAAATTTCGGAGATGGAGCACAATGCTTATCAACTAAATCAGCATGAGTTGGAGGTGCATGAGGTCATGCTCGTGCACCATGAAGACAGGGTGTTCCCATCTATCTATCCGTGTCGGGAATGTATGCAAGTGACAGGAATTCTGCAGGATTTTAACACTCTGGTGCATAATGCAGGCTTGGAGCATTTCATTGAGGATGAGCCTGTCCAATATGTGAAACTAACTATGTCTATGGTGCAGGATTTTCGTTTTAAATGGTCTCCAACTAACCCAATGGTTCACTATAAGATTTATAATAAAGTTGTGAGCCTGCCTTTTAGTGTTTTCTGTGCAGCTGTTAAGGTACCTGAGTGGGCGTCTTGTGAGAAAATAAGTGGGCAACCCAAACCACTACTGGATTTATATGGAGAGATTTGCCAAGGCATAAGCTTCACAGGGGAGAGTGGTAAAATTCGTGAATTCAACTCCCTAGCATTCGATACTTTGCCTACTTTATTTCTAAATGCGTATTAGCTAGGAAAACTGGCAGCAAGTTATCTGTTTATGATTTGGCGTTTATTGCTGCTGCTTTGAGACACGATAGGTCTTATAACTTTGGCGCTTTGATTGCTTACCGTCTCTCACATAACCGTGAGAAGGGCGGAGTTTGCAGAGGTCTTATTGCCTCGCGCTTGCTAGCTTTGCATGGTTTGGAGCCACACCCTCTAGACTTTCAGTTTCCTATAGATAGGCTTAATCTTGTTTCCATGGTTCAACATAAGTTTATTTCTACCCATGCTCACTTACATAATTTATCTTTTGAATTAACTTTCTCCAAACGATCCGGGTGGAGAGTTGTTAAAACTGTTAGAGAAGTACTTTTGCCTGCACCTCTTTTGTTTGATCTTAATAACATGCAAGGATGGGAGCTTTCTGACAGTATGCTGGACACACACCTTGAGCATCTCCCCCAGCAAGGGGAGGACGCCGGAGAGGGGGACGATGGTGATTTCGTCCAGCCCTATGACTCCACGGGGATTCCCTATCAGCACCCCGGCTATGACTATGCGCCCGCTGCATCATCTTCCTCCTATGCGCCCGAGTATGACCACACAAGGGATGACCAACCACAGTGGGGATACTTCACGCGCCATGATTGATCTCCACTTAGGCCAAAAGCCTAAGCTTGGGGGAGGTATATTGTCATCATGCTCATTTACATATCATGTTCGGTCGGTTCTTTGTATATCTATGTTTATCATTTCTTTCGTTTGTTTTTGTTTCTCTTTGTTTCTTTCGCTTGTTTCCGTTTCTTTCGCTTCTTTTGTTTTCATGGTTTTGTTCTTGTTTTCCAAAACACAAAAAGACCAAAAATATTTCTATTCTTTCTGTTTGTTTGTTTCTTTATATAGTCTGCTTTATCCTTTAGTTGCATTTTAATATTCAGAAACCCAAAAATATTTTCTTTTGTTTGCTGTTTGCTTTATTTTGTTCTTGTTTCATTTTGAAACCCCAAAAATATTTTTGCTTTGTTTGCTTGCTCTCTTTTTGTTCGTGCTTTAATTGAAAAACCCAAAAATATTATTGTTCTTCTTTGGTTTTGTAAAGTTTGTTGCAGAGTTTAACAGTCGTCCGTGACTCTATTGGAGCTTGGTTTTATTATATATTATTCGAGCCACAAGTGAAGAGAAAGAATGACGATATACAAAAATTCAAGTTGTGGTGAGAGGCTGGTATGAACTCTATTTGGTTTCATTTTTTTACATATATCCATCTATGTGAGCATGCTTAGTTTGTTCATATAAGATATATGTGACTTAATGGCTGCTTAATAGTTCGTGCTCTCTCATGTTTTGTTCCAATTTATTGATAGTAAATGACCTATCATATAAATATTTGTTTGCATTGCTCTATTTATAGAAGGGTATGATATTGTGATAGCCTCCTCTGACTGTTTCATTTGAACCGACTTGTCACATGCTCACGCATGCTAAGACTGAAAACAAAAAGTCAATAATCCTCGATCATTTATTTTTCCTCAGAGTTCTAGTATCAATTTTATGCCTCGGTTAGTTTTACTTTGTCGCAAACATGATTATGATAGTTGTTGCTCTCTTGATTGTCTCCCCCTGTCTATTGCTAGCCTTCACATGTACTGAGTATGAGCTCTACTCGTGCATCCAAATCCCTGAAAACCAAAGTTTGCCAAATGTATCCACCATACCTACCTATATGTGGTATTTAACCGCCACTCCAAGTAAATTGCTCATGTGCTACCTTTAAAACATGCTAAAAATTATTCCTGTTTTGTGCCCTTGTTTTAGCTCATGAGGACGTAAATAGAGAATCTTTATCTCACTTGTTGATTGGATTTCACACCCTGTACTAGTTGCTTCATCCACTTATCTAAATGATAGAAGAGCTGGCAGCGGGGTGCCCAGCCCCAAATTAATACACACAAATTCTCTTCACTCTTTTTGTTCCTGATTTATCAGTCAAAGCATAATTGTGTAAACAAAAGATAAAGAGGGATGACCTTCTACCCATATGCGTCCTTCACATGGGAGTCGCTCTTGTGAATTCAGTTGGCTCGTGACATACTGTATTGTCTGTTTACCATTCGTTGACATAAGCATACACCTCTCTCAAAATGTTTTCAATACCTCTGTTTAATAAAACAAAAAGCTCTAGCACATGAGTGATCCATGCTTCCCTCTGCGAAGGGCCTTTCTTGTACTTTTATGTTGAGTATCCACTATATTCTTTGAGCACTTTCTTGAGAGCACAATGGTCATTCTTAGTGTGATGTATTTGTCCCAAAGTACGGTTGATTGTGATATAACTTTGATACTTGTATCTTTGGTATCTTTACTTCTATTCTTCCCTTGAACTTCAGAGGTGCCCTGGCATTTATGTTTTGCCCCACACTTAAGGGCAAGCGAGATACCACTTCATTAGATCCTTTTTATGAATACTTCAATCTTGCAAATAGTTATGCTTCATGTTGTTTATTATTAAAATGTTGTTATCCCTCCATGGTTTGCATAGCTATTAAGTGACAATATCTTGCATGTATATTATCATGAGCATAACTAAGTAGATGATCTTATAGTGAGTATATTTACATCATATGAAACAAATGTGTTCGTAAAAGTCTTTTATCGCACTCAGTTTTCACTGAATTGCTTGAGGACAAGCAATAAGCTAAGCTTGGGGGGACTTGATACGTCGAAAACGTATCTCCTTTTTCGAACACTTTTCTTATTGTTTTCCTCTAAACTTGTGTGTTTTGAATACAACTAACGCCTCTCCATCGGCCATCCATGGTTCCCCCATCCCTGTGTCAGTAATTCCCCGTTGTAGGCTGAAGGGGATGGTAGGGATTGGATGAGATTGTTCATGTAATAATGACGTGATTGTTAGGGCATAGTGCCTAGTGTCCTCTATTAGTGCTATTGACATTGTTGCAACTTGTTATGCTTAATGCTTTCCACTTTGGGCCCGAGTGCCATGATCTCAGATCTGAACATGTTATTGAATCACGATGATAATTATTGTTTCTTGATCATACTTGCAAGTTGTTTTACACATATCGTTGTCCGGAATCCAAGGCCCCGAAGTGACAGAAATTGGGACAACCGAAGGGGGTGGCTGCGATGTGAGGATCACATGTGTTCACGGAGTGTTAATGCTTTGCTTCGGTGCTTTATTAAAAGGAGAACCTTAATTACCAGTAGTTCCCTTGAGGCCCCGCTGCCACAGGCTGGTAGGACAAAAGATGTTGTGCAAGTTCTCATTGCGAGCATGTATGACTATTTACGGAACACATGCCTATTGTTACTTAGTGCTTGGATGCTTTATCTTATTTATCTGCAATGCCCATGACATGATCATTATTTGGACTTTCTTATCCATGCAACGCTCGTTCATCTATCCCCATGCCTACAGTATTTAATCTCGTTGTTTACTTCAATCACTACTGCTGTAGTTTTCATACTACTGCTGCTATTATTTCACTACTGCTGCTACTATAAAACAGTTACTACTGATAAACCACTGCGAACAAAAGTACTTTTAGGTGCAGGTGAATTGAAAACTCACTTGTTAAGTCTCACAAATATTCTTTGGCTCCCCTTGTGTTGAATCAATAAATTTGGGTTTTACTTCCCTCGAAGACTGTTGCGCTCCCCTATACTTGTGGGTCATCAGAGACATGCCCATGGGGTTTTTTAAGCAGTTCTATAAGCCCACAGAGCATCATTTAATTTACTAGCCCATTTTTTTCTAGATTTGTTAATAGTCTTTTGCAATATATATTTGATTTCTCTATTTGATAATTCTACTTGCCCACTAGTTTGAGGATGATAGGGTGAGGCAATTCTATGATTAACATCATATTTAGCAAGAGTCTTTCTAAAACCACCATGAATAAAATGAGAACCCCCACCAGTCATAAGATATCTAGGCACACCAAACCTAGGAAATAATGTCCTTAAGCATTTTTAATGAGGTTTCACCATCAGCACTTTTAGTAGGTACAAATTCTACCCATTTAGTAACATAATCAACAGCAACAAGAATATGAGTGTAGCCTTGTGAAGGAGGGAAATGACCCATAAAGTCAAAACCCCAACAATCAAACAGTTCAATAAGAAGAGAATAATTCATAGGAATTTCATTACGTCTAGAAATATTTCCAACCCTTTGACATTGATCACAAGATAAAATAAACTTTCTAGCATCTTTAAAGAGAGTAGGCCAGTACAAACCTGATTGTAGAACCTTATGTGCAGTTCTATCTCCAGCGTGATGTCCTCCATAAGCATTACTATGACATTTTCTCAATATCTCTTGTTGTTCATTTTCAGGAACACATCTTCGCATAATATCATCAACACCTTCTTTATATAAGTGTACGTCATTCCAAAAATAATGCCTCAAACCATAGAAGAATTTTCTTCTTTGCTGAGCTGTAAAGGTAGGAGGCAAATACTTGGAAACAATAAAGTTAGCATAATCAGCATACCATGGACTCTCCTGAGAGTTCACTTTTATTGCAGCCAACTGTTCATTAGGAAAACTATCATTAACAGGATTATGATCATCAGAGATATTTTTCTAATCTAGAAAAATTATCAGCAATAGGATTTTCAGCACCCTTCCTATCCACAATATGTAAATCAAACTCTTGTAAGAGAAGCACCCATCTAATAAGCCTAGGCTTAGAATCTTTCTTTTCCATAAGGTACTTAATAGCAGCATGATCAGTATGAATAGTAACTTTAGAATCAACAATATACTGCCCAAATTTATCACAAGCAAAAACTACAGCTAGGAACTTTTTTTCAGTGGTAGCATAATTCTTTTGAGCAGCATCAGGATTTTTACTAGCATAATGAATAACATTTAACTTCTTATCTACCCGCTGTCCAAGAACAGCACCTACAGCATAATCACTAGCATCATACATAATTTCAAACGGTAAATTCCAATCAGGGGGTTGAACAATAAAGGCAGATATTAAAGACTTCTTTAAATTTCAAAAGCTTCTTTACAATCTTCATCAAAAACAAAAGGTACATCCTTTTCAAGAAGATTAGTAAGAGGCTTTGATATTTTAGAGAAATTTTTAATAAACCTTCTATAGAAACCAACATGACCAGGAATACTACAAATACCTTTGACATCCCTGGGACAGGGCATTTTCTCAATGGCTTCAACTTTAGCTCTATCAACTTCAGTACCTCTTTCAGAAATTTTATGTCCACGAACAATTCCTTCATTAACCATAAAATGGCATTTCTCCAAATTAAGAACAAGATTAGTCTCCTCACATCTCTGCAAAACTTTATCAAGATTCTTCAAACAATTATCAAAAGAATTCCATAGACGGACAAATCATCCATGAAGACTTCCACAATTTCTTCACAAAAACCATGAAAGATAGCAGACAAGCATCTTTGAAAAGTAGCAGGAGCATTACATAATGAAAGGCATACGTCTATAAGCATAGGTTCCATAAGGAAAAGTGAAAGCTGTTTTCTCTGGATCAGGATTTCTGACAACAATTTGAGAGAACCCAGAATAATCATCAAGAAAGCAGAAATGAGTTTTCTTAGAAAACCTCTCTAACATGTAATCAATAAAAGGCAAATGATGCCCTTTGATGGTGTGTTGGAAACCCCAAGAGGAGTGTGATGAGTAAGCGGCAAGAATTTCCCTCAGTTAAGAACCAAGGTTATCAATCCGGTAGGAGGAAGAGTATCTCAGGAGGGTTGATGCCACGTGCCAGCAACAACGTGGAACCTACACACAACACAACCAAAATACTTTGTCCCAACGGTACAGTGAGGTTGTCAATCTCAACGGTCTTGCTGAAAACAAAGATTAGACGTATAGTGTGGAAAAATGATGTATGCTTGAAGTAAGTAAAGAAAGCAGGAAATAGTTGTGTTTAACAGTGTGGAAAAATGGACCGGGGTTCATAGTTTCACTAGTGGTGTCTCTCCATAAAAGATAGCAGTTGGGTGAGCAAATTACAGCTGGGCAATTGAAAAAAAGAGGTTGCACCGTAGAACAATATGACATGAAGACTACTATGATATTTAGTGGGCATTACAACAAGATACATAGACCGACATCAATCTGCATCTATGACTAATAATCCACCCTCAGGTTATCATCCGAACCCCCTTAGGTATTAAGTTGCAAACAACAGATAACTGCATTAAACAAAGTGTGTAATGTAAGCAATGATTATGCATGCGGGCACTCTCATCGTTGTTTTCTCCCTAATGGCAACAACACATCCCCCCTTCACGTTTCTGTCACTCGAGCAAGGTGGTGAGGAGGCATGAACCCACTATCGAGCATAAATACTCCCTCTTGGAGTCACTAGCAACTACTTGGCCAGAGCAACCACTACCAACGGAAAGCATGCAAGATCACAAATAGCATATGCAAATAAAGACTATAATCAACTTGGCATAAGGTCAATATTCATCGGATCCCAGCAAACACAGCATAGAGAATTACATAAGATCGATCTCGATCATGATAGGAAGCTCACGAGATCTAGACATGGAGACATATGAGGAGAAGACAACCATCTAGCTACAGCTACGAACCCGTAGTCCAAGGATGAACTACTCACGCATCACTCCGTAGGCAGGCATGGTGATGTAGAAGCCTCCGATGATGATCTCCTATCCAGCAGGGTGCTGGAAACAGCTTCAGAACCCCCCCTGATCTAGGGTTGACGGTGACGGCGGTTGCGAAACTTTTTAGAGATTTTTTATGGGGTTCTTAGGGTTTTCCATCCGAGGGGATTAAATAGGCGAAAATGGCAAAGGCGATGGAGCTCCAGGGGCCCCACACCTATAGGTGGCGCGGCCAGGGGGCCCCACGCCACCCTATGGTGTGCCCCCCTGTTGCCCGTCTTCGACTCCTCTTCGGTGTTCTGGATGCTTCCTGGGAAAATAGGAACTTCGGGCTTGGTGGGGTCCAATTCCGAGAATGTTCGCAGAACAACTTTTATGAAACCAAAAACAGCAGAAATAGGGAACTGACACTTGGCATCTTGTTAATAGGTTAGTCCTGGAAAACATATAAAAATGCTATAAAGAAGGGAGAAAACAAGTAGCAATTGACAAAATATGATTATGGAGCATCCGAAATTATAGATACGTTGGAGACGTATCAAGCATCCCCAAGCTTAGTTCCTACTCGTCCTCGATTAGGTAAACAATAAAACAATAATTTCTGAGGTGACATGCTACTAACATAAACCTGATCAATCTAATGTAAAAGCATATGCATGCTGAGATCATAAAACTTTAAACACAGACATGATAAATAAAACTTTAATAATAAAGCATAGTAATTACTTTGCATCACGAAGAGTAACTCAAATAAAGGATCATGAATAATAATTCAAAGAAAGGTAGACGTTTGTTTGTAGTATAGAGAAAGCATGGCAAAGTGATATTTCGATAGTCCTTAAGAGTGGGGAAAACATAAATGCCAGGACACCTTCAAACTTCATGAGGAAGACTAGAACAAATAATTTAAGAACAAATAATATCACATCATGAAGTAATTATTGATGCTTATGGGACAAATGCACATAGAACTCAGAATGGCAAAAATGCTCTCTCAACTGTGCATAAAGTTAGAAGATGGAGACTCAACATAAAAGTAAAAGAAAGGCCCTTCACATAGGGAAGTAGGGATCACCCATGTGCTAGAGCTTTTTATTTTATTAAACATAGGTATTAAAAGTTTGACACTCCTCCCATCCATCTTTCACAAAGCATGGCTAACCGAATCCTCGGGTGCCTGCAAACAATCACATACCGTGGATGGGTGTCTATATTTTGGGAGATATATGCTGATGTCAACGAATGGTAAACAGAAAATACAGTACGTCACAAGCCAACTGGGTTCACAAGAGCGGCTCCCATGATGAAGGACGCAACTGGTGTAGAAGGTCATCCCTCTTTCTCTTTTGTTTACACAATTATGCTTTGACTGATAAATCAGGGGCACAAATAATGAAGAGAATTTGTTTGTATTAATTTGGGGATGGGCACCCCGCTGCCAGCTCTTCTATCATTTGGATAAGCGGATGAAGCCACTAGTCGAGGGTGTGAAATCCAATCAACAAGTGAGATAAAGATTATCTATTTACGTGCTCATGGGCAAAAACAGGAACATAAAGAGGAGTAATTTTGAAGGTTTTAAAGGTAACACATGAGCAATTTACTTGGAATGGCAGTTAAATACCACATGTAGGTAGGTATGGTGGACACAATGGGAAAAACTTTGTTTTAAGGGAGTTTGGATGCACGAGTAGAGCTCATACTCAGTACAGGTGGAGGCTAGCAAAAGACTGAGAGCGGCAAATCAAGAGAGCATAAGAGCCATGATCATGCATAGCGACATAAGCATCATTAATTAAAACATAAGAAGTATCACAAGTTCAAAAACTAAGTGGTCATGGAGGCTATTCGTGACTGGTTTGTAGTCATAAACATGGTGTGAGCATGCTCCAAGTCAACCAAATAAAACATTCGAAAGAGAATACCATATATTGATGCTTTACTATGACAAGAACAACTCATGAATCTTTTAATACATATTAAACACTCTAAGATATTTGAGGCTAATCATGCTACTCAATAACCACAAGGCTTTAAAACTAAAATAACATTTAGCATGGCATGAAAAAGTCCTAGCCACAGTCTATACAAGCTTCTACTAGTACTGTTATAAATTCTACTTCAAGCAACAGTTTTCTTTCTCCCAACAAGCACCATACAAAACATGCTTTAACAAAAATACTCTTTATGATACAGAAAGAAAACATGAGAGTACTCACATAAAACTACTAAAACTAACAACTCTAATAAGAGATGCATGCAAAACAAGAGCTAAATAAAGGCAGCAGCTAGACAGAGATTAAGAATACAAAGTATTCTCATGAAACAGCGGAGCGTGTCACTCTCCAATAAAAGAATGCTGGGTCCAACCAAGATTATTGAAAAGTAAAAACAAACTGAAAGCAAAAGCAAAAACAAACTGAAAACAAAAATAAAAGACACTCCAAGTAAAGCACATAAGATGCGACCGAATAAAAATATAGTTTCACTAGAAGTGACCAGATAATTTGTTAATGAAGAAGGGGATGCCTTGGGCATCCCCAAGCTTAGACACTTGAGTCTTCTTGGAATTTGTTGGATGTACCACCGGGGCATCCCCAATCTTAGGCTTTTCACTCTTTTTATCACATCATACCATCCTCTTCTCTTGACCTTTGAAAACTTCCTTCACATCAAAATTCTCCAATCTTCATTAGCAACGTTAGTGAAATTGAAATAATAAATTCACATGGTTCAGTTTCAACACAACTCTAACACTCAAAAACCCATTAGCTATTGTCACAACTTCTTTTAAAACTCTTTTTTCTCAAAAGAACACCAAAAGAAAGAGATTAAGATGCAAATGCGATAAATGGCAGAAATTTGTCAAAACAGAACAACAGGTAAAGATCGATTTTTTCAAAAATCTTCTGTTAATAAAATCAAAAAGTGGTATTCTAAGAAAAGTTGCGTATATAACTCAGGATTAAGCACAAAACAACTCAGGTCATTTTGAATTTTCTATGATTTTTAACGGAATTAAAAGTGGACAGCAGAAATCTGTTACCTGCGCAGAAATCTGAAATATAGGCTCAACTTTCCACTAGAGGCTTTACTTGGCTCAACAAAAACTCAAAAGAAAAGATACAGCAGGGTTTCTAAGGAAATAGACAACACCCAGGTGCAAAGCACACCAAAGAAAACGGGTTGAAAATAGAAAAATAAAACGGGTTGTCTCCCAGTAGCGCGTTTCTTTAACGCCTTTCTGCTAGGCACATAAAGCCAGAAGATGCTCACATGAGAAATATGAATTAAGCAAAAGAGAGCATCAAGAAGCAAGTATAGAAAAATTTTAATTCTAAACCACTTTCTATGCATAGGAATCTTTTAAATAAATAAATTCAAGAAGCTCAAACTAGAAATAATGGAAAGGTAGAACAAGAACAACTTCAAAACTTTCAACAAAAAGAGAGGTGTTTTAGTAACATGAAAATTCCTACAACCATATTTTCCTCTCTCATAATAATTTTCAGCAACATCATGGACAAATTCAACAACATAGTTATAACATAAAGCATGTTTGTCATGGTCTAAAAGAATACAATTCATATCAAGCTCCAAAATAGTGGGATCAAAATTTAAAATCAGCTCCTCTTTTTTTCCACTTTTAGCAATATCAAAACAAGATGATTGATCACTCATAAAAGGTATAGGACACATTATATCAATACTATTTTCAGTAGAATTATAATTTATAACATCAAGTAACATAGGACCATCATCAAGAGCATTATCATAAGATTTATCCAAGTAGCTTGGATTATCATAACTAAGAGTAGCAATATTATTCTCACAAGTTTCATTCATAGTAGTATCAAGGTCACAAGTAAAGCAAGTATCAATTTCATCAAATAATGTAAGAGTTAAAGAGTTAATATAATTGGAAGGTAGACATGGGTTCCATTCTTCCTCCTTTTGATCATCATTCTCCTCCTCTTTTTCATCCAATGAGCTTCCAGATTCAGTAGTTTCTTCTTCCATAGGTTCCTGCAAGGCATTAGTCTCTTCCTTAGGTTGAGAGAATTTATTAAGATATTCCATTATGTAGTAATTACAATCCTTGTAATTATCAAAGAAATATTCAAGTATAGCATAAATCTCATATTTATAAGGTGCATCATCAATACTTTCATGTAAATAGACAATTTTGAATGCACCCTTCCAAGCAATAAATTCTTCAATTTGTTCCACATCATATAGTTCATAATTTCATATGAACAATGGTAACATCATCATTACATCATTATACTCACATTGAAAAGGGAGGTGTTTATACCTCCTACAGCAGCAAGATTTATCAAAGCAATAAGTAACATTATAAGTAGAGCATAAGTTTTTAGCATAGTCATGCAATTTATTAATTTGCTCCCATAAGTATTTCCCTTTTTGTGACAGGCGGAATTCCTTATAATGTTTTTGTTGTTCATCCGTGAACCCACCTTGCCTAAAAGATCTAGTTTCAAAGACATCAAACATTAACAGTAAGCATGATAAAGCAAAAATAACAACACTTGAAAATACTTGAGTTGCTTTCTATGCTATAAAGTAATTTTTTGTGTTTTCAATATAGAGAAAAAAAAGACAAAAAAACAAGACAATAAAAAAAATAAAGAGGTTGAGAGTGAGACACTCCCCTTGCCAGAAGACTTCTTCCTCCCCGGCAACGGCGCTAGAAATTCCTTGCTACTGGTGATGGCGACCGTGTCGGGAGGAAGTTTTCGTATATATGTTTGTTTGATTCCCCGGCAACGGCGCCAGAAATTTTTGATGCCCTTTAATGGTGTGTTGGAAACCCCAAGATGAGGGTTTGATGAGTAAGCGGCAAGAATTTCGCTCAGTTAAGAACCAAGGTTAACAATCCAGTAGGAGGAAGAGGATCTCAGGAGGGTTGATGCCACTGATTCAGCCCGGGCGTTCGGTCTGTTCGGTTTGCTCGGTCCGGTCTATTCGGTCTTTGAGAATTTCAGTCATCTAGGAATGATACCCGTATTGCCTTCGGTTTTTTCGGTCTTTATGTATTCGGTCTTCGGTCTTTTCGGTCCGGTCTTCGGTCATGACCATATAGACCAAACAGAGAAAAATGGCAGCAAGTATATACAAAATGGCAGCACAACTCAATGATCATTTCAGAGATTTCAATTTACAGTTTGCGCCATAATAGTACTAGTAGGAAAGTATATACAAAATGGCAGCACAACATACAGTTCAATTGCCACCGATTTATATTGGCAGGACAAATATATAAAAAATGGCAGCACATGTACATATTGGTTATCCCAATTTGCATCTTCAGATTCAGATCCCATCTACAAAAAAGCAGCAGGAAAAATGCGTCAGATCCCATTATCAACAACAAATATTTCTCAGATCTGACCAAATGAAAAATAACTAGCATACAAATGCAACACGGAGACTCAGCAATCAACTAATAACTAGTTAACTACCACTCCAGAATTCTAGTACTAGTAGAGCGGAGCAGAGAAAGTAGGAGACAACGGAAGATTCTTAGCAGTTCACCGTGTATTCGTGCCACTCGCCATGTCGCCAGACTTGTGGGCATGCTGCGGCCGTCGGAGGTCTGGAGCTTGCAGGGTGGTTGGCGACCGGCGACGAGGTAGTTCAGCTGGGTCGCGGCACGGCGGCGCTGCATCTTGTGGTCTTGCGACTGCTGGCGCCCATGGTTGGAGAGGCATGCGGGGTCAACGAGGGTGGGTCATGGGCTCATGGCAAGGTGGTGCGGCAGTGGCCGTTGGAGCTGATGGGCCGAGGTTGGAGATGTGTCGGCGGCGCGTCGCCTCTGTCCCTAGGTCGAGGGGAAAGGAAGTGAGAAAGATGGGGAATCGAGATAGGAACAAGGCTTTGGCTGCGCGTGGGGACGTTCTGGGAAGAAGCTCGGTCTTCTCGGTTGCTTCGGTTTCCAGCTAGCTACGACCGAACAGCCCGATAAAAATTCGGTCATCTCTTGGGCAAGACCGAAGTGGTGACCGGAGACCGAATTTCTTGGTTTTTCGGGTTCGGTCCCGGTTTTTTCGGGTTCGGGCTTCGGTTTCGGTTTTTTATGCCCGGGCATACCACTGATGGTGGTGTTGGCGCTTCACCGGTGTCAGCAACAACGTGGAACCTACACACAACACAACCAAAATACTTTGTCCCAACGGTACAGTTAGGTTGTCAATCTCACCGGTCTTGCTGAAAACAAAGATTAGACGTATAGTGTGAAAAAATGATGTATGCTTGCAGTAAGTAAAGAAAGCGGGAAATAGTTGTGGTTTGTTTACCAGTGTGGAAAAATGGATCGGGGTTCATAGTTTCACTAGTGGTGTCTCTCCATAAAAGATAGCAAACTGGGTGAACAAATTACAGCAGAGCAATTGAAAAAATAGAGGTTGCACCATAGTGCACAATATGACATGAAGACTACTATGATATTTAGTGCGGGCATTACAACAAGATACATAGACCGACATCCATCTGCATCTATGACTAATAATCCACCCTCAGGTTGTCATCCGAACCCCCTTAGGTATTAAGTTGCAAGCAACAGATAACTGCATTAAACAAGGTGTGTAATGTAAGCAATGATTATGCACACGAGCACTCTCACCCCTGTTTTCTCCCTAATGGCAACAACACATCCCCCATTCACGTTTCTGTCACTCGAGCAAGGTGGTGAGGAGGCATGAACCCACTATCGAGCATAAATACTCCCTCTTGGAGTCACTAGCAACTACTTGGCCAGAGCAACCACTACCAACGGAAAGCATGCAAGATCACAAATAGCATATGCAAATAAAGACTATAATCAACTTGGCATAAGGTCAGTATTCATCGGATCCCAGCAAACACAACATATAGAATTACATAAGATCAATCTCGATCATGATAGGCAGCTCACGAGATCTAAACATGGAGGCATATGAGGAGAAGACAACTATCTAGCTATAGCTACGAACCCGTAGTCCAAGGATGAAATACTCACGATTCACTCCGGAGGCAGGCATGGTGATGTAGAAGCCTCCGGAGGCAGGCCGGGTGCCGGAAACAGCTTCAGAACCCACTGATCTAGGATTGACGGTGACGACGGCTGCGGAACTTTTCGGGGATTTTTGATCAGGTGCTTAGGGTTTTCCATCCGGGGGGATTAAATAGGCGAAAGGGCAAAGGCGGTGGAGCTCCAAGGGCCCCACACCTATAGGTGGCGCGGCCAAAGGGGACCCGCACCACCCTATGGTGTGGCCCCCCTATTTCCCGTCTTCGACTCCTCTTCGGTGTTCTGGATGCTTCCGGGGAAAATAGGAACTTCGGGCTTTGTGGGGTCCGATTCTGAGAATGTTTACAGAACAACTTTTCTGAAATCAAAAACAGCAGAAAACAGGGAACTGGCACTTGGCATCTTGTTAATAGGTTAGTCTCGGAAAACGTATAAAATGCTATAAATTAGGGAGAAAACAAGTAGCAATTGACAAAATATGATCATAGAGCATCAGAAATTATAGATACGTTGGATATGTATCAGCAAAGGATAATGATCTTTCTTAGTAACCTTATTAACTTTCCTAAAAATCAATACACATCCTATAACCAACCACTACTCTTTGAGGAATAAGTTCATTATTTTCATTTGGCACAACAGTCATACCTCCTTTCTTGGGGACACAATGCACATGACTAACCCATCTACTATCATCAATAGGATAAATAATACCAGCGTCACGGAGTTTCAATACCTCATTTCTTACCGCATCCTTCATCTTAAGATTTAAACGACGTTGATGTTCAATAAATGGCTTTGCATCAGGTTCAATATTAATAGCATGCTAACATATAGTAGGAGAAATCCCCTTCAAATCATCAAGAGTATAACCAATAGCACCTCTGTGTTTCCTCAATATTCACAATAATCTCTCCTCTTCTTTACCAGAAAGTTTAGAACTAATAATAACAAGATATAATTTCTTATCATCAATATGAGCATATTTAAGATTGTCAGACAAAGGCTTTAAATCAAAAACAGGATCCTCCTTGGGCGGTAATGTGCTACCCAAGTCTTCCACCGACAAAGTATGTTTCAGCATTGCTGGCTGATGTGGGGAAATCTCGTCAATGTCATTTCTTTCTTCCATAAAGACATCACTTTCGTGGTTTTCCATGTATTGCTGCAAATGATTGTTAGGAGCAAGAGCGATAGCAGCCGATTGTTCACCTCTATAATTCTCATTAGGTAATTCAGGTTCATAAGGTGCTTTAGCAAATTTGGAGAAATTAAATTCATAAGACTCTCCATCAAACTTTGTAAGGATTTTCTCCTTTTTACAATCTATAACAGCACCACAAGTGTTTAAGAAAGGTCTACCAAATATAATAGGACAAGTCTCACTAGAAGAAGTGTCGAGTACTAGAAAATCAGCAGGATATTTAGTTTTACCACATAAGACCTCCACATCTCTAACAATAGCAATCGGAGAAATAGTTTCCCTATTATCAAGTTGAATAATCACATCAATGTCTTCAAGTTCACAAGAACCAATTTCATGCATGATTTCTTTATAAAGCTCATAAGGAATAGCACTAGAACTAGCAGCAATATCACACAAACCATAATAGCAATGATCACCTATCCTAACAGATATCACAAGAACACTAGGTTTCCTAGATTTACTAGGATGAAAGACAATATTAAAAGCATCTTTACAAAATATAATGTGTCCCTCTTCTACATTTTCAGAAACAAGATCCTTTACTATTGCTACTGTAGGTTTTATAGTTTTTGTTCCTCGGGTTCTACAGGTTTCCTTGCACTTTTATTAACGACGCTAGCTAATATAGAATGTTCTTTTACCTTAGCAGGGAAAGGCATTTTCTCAATATAAGGTTCAGGCACAATAGAATCAACAGTATGAACTTCTATATCTCTAGCAGGAACACAATGAACAGTATATTTATAAGGTGCATGGTACTTATTCCATTCCTTTTTAGGAATATCAATATAAGAAGCAAAAGCCTTATATAATTTTGCAACAATTTGAGAATCAAGACCATAAACAATACTAACATTATAAAAATCATCGGATGACATAAAAGTTTTAATGCATTCATAATCATAATTTATACCTGACTGTCTACCTTTGTCATTCTCCCATCCTTCAGTGTTTTCTTGAGTACGGTCAAGAAGATCCCATTTGGCTTCATCCTTCATACGTGTAAATGATCTAGAACAAGAAGCATCCAATAAATCATTATCATGAAGAGAAAGCCTCGCATAGAAATTATTAATAACAATATTACTGGGGAACTCATGAATGGGATATTTGAGCATTAATAACTTCAGTCTCCCCCACGCTTGGGCAGTACTCTCTCCATCATGAGGCCAAAAATTATATATATAATTTCGATCTCTATGAATTTACTGGGAGTAAATAATTTATTATAAAAGAGAGGTACAATTTCCTCCCATCCAATAGTCTGGCTATTTTTCAGCAGTTTGAACCATTTAGCGGCTCGGCCTGTCAATGATATAGAGAATAATTTCCTATTCACTTGGTCCATTGTAATACCTGCACACTAGAACAACTCGCATAATTCATGTAAAAAGAGCAAATGATCACCGGGATGGACAGTTCCATCACCTAAATAGCAGTTATTCATAACATGTTTAACAATATTTATAGGTATTTTATTAGGATCCAAATCATCAGGCGGTGGGTCACTTACTATCCTAGTAGTGGCAACAGTGCCCGCAAATAAGGATTCGAAAGGAGATCCAAACATAGTGTAATAAAGCAGTAGACAGTAATAAAAACAGCACTTACAACAGAAGCTTCCTTTATCAATTCCACTTCCCAATAACGCTTCACTCCCCGGCAACGGCGCCAGAAAATAGTCTTGATGACCCAAAAGTATAGGTGGTGTATCGTAGTACTTTTTATAAATAAGAGTGTCGAACCCAACGAGGAGCAGAAGGTGTTGACAAGCAGTTTTGATAAAGGAATGACTGTAAGTACTGAAAGGTAAATTTGTAGGGGTTTTTTGATATTGCAGATAAATAAAGTGCGAGTAAATAAAATGCAGTAATAATAATTGCAGCAAGTGGACCAATCCTTTCTTTAGCAAAGGACAAGACGGTGGGTTTACTTATGATTAACAAACGTTCTTGAGGACACACATGAGGTTTCTGTCAAGTGCTTTTGTTCCATGCCGCTGAATAATCTTTATTGTATTGATAAGTGTTGTGTGGGTGAACCTATGCTAATGTACCGTCCCATCCAATACTAATACATACTTGTGATTATACCCCTTACAAGCATCCGCAACTACAAGAAAATAATTAAGAAATAAATCTAACCACAACTTTAAACTCCGGGATCCTACGCTCCCTCGTGCAATGGTTTCCTAACGGGGGTTTAGGTTTCTGTCACTCCGGCAACCCCACAATTAGTAGCCAAATACACGATGCATTCCCCTAGGCCCATAAATGGTGAAGTATCATGTAGTCGATGTTCACATGACACCACTAGAAGAGTAACACCACAACTTAAATATCAAACCATTAAATATTACTCAACATTACTTCACTACTAACAACTTGACTTCTCCCATGTCCTCAAGAACAACACGAACTACTCACAAGACATCATATGGATCATGATCAGAGGTGATATAATGGTGATTAATAATCTGGACATAAACCTAATCCAATGGTTTCACTCAATAGCATCAACTACAAGTAGTAATCAACACCGGGAAAGTTTCCCCTATGAAATAGACAAGATGCAACCCTAGATGTTACAGCGGAACGGAGTGGAGCTGAGGGTGACGATGGTGGAGATGATGATGATGATGACGATGATGATCCCGATGAAGTCCAGCTCGATGACGGTGACGATGGCGATGATTTCTCCCCTCCGGGAAGGAATTTCCCTGGCAGATTTCTCCCTGTCGGAGAGCTTTTCTCTCTATGTTGTTTTCCGTCCTGCAGAGGCAACGGAAAGACTCCTCGATGATTCTCTATGTATTAGGGTTCCCGGGGGATGAAGTAGGTCGAAGGGGAAAGCCAGAGGTGGGCCAGGGCCTCCTCACCACCCCTAGGCGCTGCCAGAGGTGGGCCCGCTCCTGGGCATGGTGAGGGCCCTTGGTGGCCCTCCTCCGTCTCCCCTTTTGGCTTCCTCCGTCTTCGGGTGAAATAGGAACTTTCCGATGATTTTCGGGGTGCTCTGATCTTCGCGAATATGGTATCCTGACGCTCCGTTTCCCAGTAGAATTATGACTCCGGGGTTCAACTCTCCAATTATTGGGAAACATGCAAAATAGGTGAAATAACATAAGTATCATGCTCCAATATGAAATATATCAATGAATAACAACAAATTATGATATAAAATAGTGATGCAAAATGGACGTATCACTCCCCTTCCCCTATAAAAGGAGGGTGAGGGCTCCTCCTCCTCACACACTTGTTCCACCTCCCATTCTCTCCACCCGCTGCTCCATTCCATGGTCTTTGGCTTGGCGAATCCCTGACCGTGGGATTCTTCACCACCACCACGTCGTCGTGCTGCTGGAGTTTCGAGGGATCCTCTACTTCCGCTGCCCCGCTGGATCGAGGGAATGGAGGTCGTCATCAACCGTACATGTGACCGATCACGGAGGCATCGCCGGATTGCGGTGCACATCTTCTTGCTCTCGGGGTCGGTGTGAGTACGACTACGCCAACAACGAGATTCGATCTCGTAACGCTTTGTGTCTTCGAGGGTATGTTCTTCTTAAGACTCTCTCTCTGCATGTTGCTTTCATCTCCTAGATGAGATCTTGGCCTTTCGGGTGTCTCTCGTGTAGGAATTTTTTTGTTTTCTATGCAACGAACCCTTCAGTGGTATCAGGGCCTGATCTATGCGTAGATGTTTTGCATGGATAGAACACATAGGTGTATGTGGGCGTTGATGATCATGTTATTGCCTCCTTGAGTATTCTATGATCTTAGTGGCATAGTTGGATGAAGCTGTCCTAGACAAACTTTACATGTACTATGTACGCGATACCTGTCTCACTTGTGCCTGAGGGGGTGTCCGTTTCTCCAACTATAGTTAAGATCTAATCTACGAAGGGTTATTAAAAAAATGTGTTTATCAACGTTGTGGTTGATGTTCGTAGGTATGAATGGTTCTATCCTCGAAAGACCTAAGCCACGTAAAATATGCAAAAATAAATTAGAGGCGTCTAACTAGTTTTTGTTGGGCATGTGATGTGATATGGTCAATGTTAGAAATTTGATTATGAAATGATCTCTTTTGTAAATTATTGATATACCGGAAGGTATCCATATGGTTGTATTATTATTGATGGACAATCAATATGGAGGTGACATGGACCTTGGTGCCACGCCGGTGGAATTATGGAGATCATACCGTGATGCACAAGATGGAGATCAAGTGCAAGAAGGACTATATCATTTCACATCATCCATACATGTGATGTTAATCTTTTTTATGCATCTTATTTTTCTTAGATAGAGACGCAGCATTATAATATGATCCCTCTCACTTAATATCAAGATAATAATGTGTTCTTCCTTAGTATGCACCGTTAAGAAAGTTCGTCGTTTCGAGATACCAGGTGATGATCGGGTGTGACAGACTCAACATTCGCATACAACGGGTGCTGACGATCCTAGCATGTACATACATGGCCTCGGAACACACGCAATACTACGGTTCTACTTGGCGAGCCTAGCATGTACAGACATGGCCTCGGAACACGTAACCGGAAGGTAAAGCATGAGTCATATGGATGATATGATGAACATGTCGATGTTCGCCTTTGAAGCTACATCATCTCACGTGATGATCGGTTTTGGTGTAGTGAATTTTGTTCGTGTAATCACTAAAACGACTAGAGGGATGTTGTTTTTGAGTGGGAGTTCACGTAGTAATTTTGAATTAACTTGAACTTATTTATCATGAACAACCAATCAAAGTGAATTTGCACAAATTGTAGTATTCATTGGCATCCACAAACTACCTTACACTTAGATTGTTAATTGAGATATAACTGTTATGATCTGGTAAAAACCATTTAAGATTGGTACCGTATTAGTGAAATTTAAAATTGAGTCCTATTGTAGATTTTCGGTATTTCCTACCTAGCTCCAAATGATTAATGATTGATTGATCTAGAGAGCAAATAATGCCTACTTAGAATCCAGAGTCATGCTTGCTTCCATATTACTTTATCTTCAAAAGAATGTTTTGTTGATCAAGGTGATTTAGGAACTTAAAAGAATTGTTTTCAGAAACAATCAAGTGAAAGATATATTGATATCTAGAAACTTATTTGTGGCAACATGACTGAGTATAATTTAGCGTGACAATGTATGCTTATATTATTTGAATATATGCAATGATTGAAGACGCTAGACATTTGAATATTCCAAGAAGTTGGGCGCTAAAAAAAATTATCCTCTAAGTTCCTTCCTTCGAGCTATAGTAGCTTAATCATAAAATTGTTATGATGGGATGGACTAAAAGTATGGGTAAAAATCGTTTACCTTACTTGGAGATTGCTAAGAGTGGAATCCGGAATAATGCTATTAATATGATGATATTAGTAGAACAATCAAACTCAAAGTATGACTCAATGGGTGATAGTATATGACTAACACGCCAAGGAAAATGAGCTAGTACGACTAGCATTGTTTGATGTTGAATGATTCTTCTTGTAAAGAAAAGGAAATATTGAAAATAGAATTACAAAAAGATATATGGCAGAAAAAGAAGATAACCGGAAAAGTCCATCTCGGGTGTATATGCTTGATATACAAGTTATAGATGTATTACTAGTTAACAAAGTATTTTTTTTTTGGTATTTTGATACCAGATTGGTTGGTATGAGTTGTCATACAAAGCAACGCAATACAAGAAATACAAAGGCCTAAAAGGAACTAGTAGTAGATGTGAATCAATTATGGCAATAACAGAAATAAAGTGTTATTGTGTTCATTGTCGTATCGAACCAA
This sequence comes from Alopecurus myosuroides, assembly GCA_028641055.1. NCBI lineage: Eukaryota > Viridiplantae > Streptophyta > Magnoliopsida > Poales > Poaceae > Alopecurus > Alopecurus myosuroides. The sequence goes on from CM054057.1 coordinate 644,850,911, forward strand.
ACATTCAAGATTTATTTTAAGAACTTAATAAGTTGTTATTTTATGCTGGTCTTTTGTGAGAACAAATGAGATTGTTCAAACTATGACCATATTTCATAATTGATGGATGAGTTAATATAAATCATGTTGGTAAAGGAAACATTTATAAAACTAAATGCTAAACGTTGGAAGACGTAAAAGAATTTCACTTAAATTTTGACACCACAATTTTAGTTCATATCGGAAAGGAAAACATGAAAGAACTCCATGTTGATGGACTTCTGGAGTCATTTTGTGTTTTAATAAATTGACGCTTGTGAGTCCTCATCGAAAAGATGACTAGAATTCCGTTCATAGGCCAAAGTAGAATGGACGACTAATTTAATGGAGATTGTACATGATGTATAGTATTATGTATGTGGTAGATTTATTTTTCCTTCATAAAATTCCGTCGATGATTTGAGTAGATATGAGTATCTATTTAAAGAGAACGGATTTTGACATTTTTGAATTGGTTCAAATTGTTGTTTGTATGAAGTAAAATCATTGTAACAAGTAATCAAGTATTTATGATTGGATCAGGATAAAGTTGAGTTACAAGTTTAGCAAAACATCTGAGAAGTTGCAGAATTGTTCTACAACTTATACTACTCGAATTACCCCACATCAGTTTGAAGTATTCAAGAGACAAAATCAAACCTTGTTGGACATGGTAAGATTAATAAAAATGCCATTATAATTTTGTAGTTTATACATTAGTGACAACCACTTTTACACTGAAAAGAGCGCCATCATGATCCGTTGAAATTGACACCATATAAGATATGGTTTCGGTAATGACCCGAATTGTTTTTTTCTTAAATTTTGGTATGCGTAGCATGTGCAAAATGTTTACAACCAAGATAGGATACACATTTGTTTATAAGGTTATCCCAACAAATCTATTGGGAATTTCTTCTAACATCAAACCAAAGACAAATGTTGTTTGTCAGAAAGGGTTGATTTCTCGAGAAAGTAGTTCTTGCGAAAAAAGTGAGTGGGAGAACAATACAAACTCAACGAGATTAGAGAATCTTCGTTATCATGTCAAGAGTAGCGCAACACTGGAAGTTGTTCCGGGGTTTCCTATTTTGACAAAGTAGAAGACACTACATGTGTTGTAGATACTTCGAATGAGTTTACGAACTGAACCACAAAAGTCCTAAAACTTTGTACTTAGACCAACTTGTGGTTTGAGAGTGAAGTGTTGTTTTGACAACAAAGGACCTGTACCTTATAAAGGAAGCAAATGATGGGCCCTGACTTCATAAAATTTTCTATGAGTCATTATATCCGTGATAGTATCCCTATATGAATATCAAGTATGTGACTTGGTAGTCATTTCGATAGGCATGGTGCCTAACGATAGCTAACGGGTCTATATAGCAACAAAGACATGGATATTTACATCTTTTGAAAGTTGTGCTTGTCGAAAAGATGTTTTCGACGAAGTTCAAAGAGTTGACTACTGAAAGATTTTGATCTTCCGTAGTAATGCTTTAGTCTTCGCGGATAGTTCTAGCAAAAGTTACATATTATGATATGGCAGTTGAATAACAAAACCAACTTTCCTCTCAAGGAAGTTTGATCGAGGATGTGTACTTGACACAGTCTGATATTTTTGTAAAATTCAAAAGGTTGCTGGAAAGATATGCACACTTCAATGGATGAAGTGAGCATAACGAAGTTGGAATCTTTACCTTAATGAAGCTATCAAAAGAGTTTGATTCCATCATGAACGATAAAGATGCTTGTAGAGTTACAAGAAATTAAGTGGGGGCGCTAAGACATATTTCCAATGCTTTATGTAGATGACATATGGTTGATTGGAAAATATGTATTTTAAATTAACACGGTTAAGATTTTCATATTGATGAAAGGCTTGGGAGATATTGGGCATCTATATCTATAAGAGATGGATTGAAGCGCCTGATATGGTTGAGCCAAATTACATAGATGAAATATTGAAGTTAGTAAATATCGAAATGACAAGAAGGAGTTCTTGTCACATGGAAAATAATTGAGCAAGATTCAAGTGTTTTGACACATGATGAGCATAATTGAAATTAAGATTTCTAAGTCATGTGTTGCTATGTACACAACCAGATCAGTCATGTGCTATAAAATGTTATAGCAGAATAATTCATATGATCATTAGACAACAGTGGGAGAGATCCTTATGCTATTTTAGAAATTCTAAGGATGTGTTTTCCTATGTAGTAATGACAAACTATTTGTTGTAATATGTTACACTAATAGTCTTGTCATCTATTCAAGTAATTTTATCTCAATTAAAATATGTGATGAAGGGTAGCACAATAGGCTGGAAGAAAGTTCCATGCTGGATTTGAAAGAGTTTCAAAATTGAAGTATTGTGACGGATACTACAACTAAGGTTAAGTATATCGTTGTGTTGACAACAAACAATAAGAGTATTTTGTGTCAAGGAGTTCTTTATTGAACTTGGTGAATTTCCAAGAATGCTGACACTATGAAGCTACATTTTCACAATGTTATTAACATTAGTTTAAGCAGAGGAATTAAGGTCTCACCGGTTGACCAAATATATACAAAGACGTCTCATTAGAGAATAAGTGATGCGTGTAGACGTAAAGAACATGCAAATACAATAGGACCTGAAAAGTTCAGATATTTTTGATGATGTTTACCACATACGAAGCATGGTAATAACACTGAAACCCCATATGTGTTAAGTGCTTACAGACTAGATTATTGACTCTAGTGCAAGTGGGAGACTGAAGGAAATATGCCCGAGAGGCAATAATAAAGTGGTTATTATCTTATTCCTTGTTTATGATAAATGTTTATTTCTCATGCTAAAATTGTATTAACCGGAAACGTTGATACATGTGTGTTTAATAAACAAACAATGGTTCCTAGTAAATTCTCTCTTTTAACTAACTCGTTGATTAATAGATGATCAAGGTTTCCTGATCATGAACATTGGATGTTGTTAATAATGAGTTCATGTCATTAGAAGAATAATGTGATGAACATATACCCAAAGTGAATATAGCAATGCGATCAAGTCATTAAGTTTACATTATTATATCAAACATACGAAGTAACTTATTCCTTAGACCATGAGATCCTGTCAATCACTGATACCGGAAGGGTGCTTTGATGTCATCAAACGTCACACCGTAATAGGGTGACTATAAAGGTGTCGTTGGGTATTCGGAAAGTATTAGTTGAGGCTCATGGATCAAGAGTGGGATTTGTCCATCCAAATGACGGACAGATATACTCTGGGCCCTCTCGGTGATATCACATCGACACCTCTTGCAAGCACGTGACTAGGTCACAAGGATGTCATATCAGGAACGAGTAAAAGAGTACTTGTCGGTAACGAGATCGATCAAGGTATGGTTGATACCAATGATCGGATCTCAGACAAGTAAAATATCGCGAGACAAAGGGAATTAGTCACGGTGTTGATGGTTCACACAATCACAAGATTCATCGTTGAATATATAGGAGTCATCACGGATCTCCAGATCCCGTTGTTGATTATTGATCGGAGAGGTGTCTCGATCATGTCTATGTTATTCGCGAACCGTAGGGTGACACACTTAAGGTTCGATGACGCATTTGAAAGGATATGGAATATCGGAGAAAAGTTTGGACAACACCGAAATTGTTTCGGGGAAAGTTGAAATAGTTCAAGGGTTTTTTGTCGAATGGTTGTTAATAGAATTAACAAATGATTTGAGGTGCTATATGAAAATGTTTGTTAATAGAATTAACAAATGCTGAAATAAAGAAATAAAGAATATTTTATTTATTTATTTATTAAAGAAAAACTCTTGGATTTTCTAGGTGGAAAATTATGGGAGAATGAGTGGGTGTGAGTGGAGTGTCCACTCACATGATGAGGGAAGAGGTGGGGGCACCACCATGGGCTAGACGCACCCACCCTTGGTCTGCCTCCCCTTCCCCTATAAAAGGAGGATGAGGGCTCCTCCTCCTCACACTATTGTTCCACCTCCCATTCTCTCCACCCGCTGCTCCATTCCATGGTCTCTGGCTTGGCGAAACCCTGACGCTGGGATTCTTCACCACCAACACGTCATCGTGCTGCTGGAGTTCCGAGGGATCCTCTACTTCCGCTGCCCCGCTGGATCGAGGGAACGGAGGTCGTCATCAACCGTACGTATGACCGATCACGGAGGCACCGCCGGATTGCGGTGCACATCTTCTCGCTCTCGGGATAGGTGTGAGTACGACTACGCCAACAACGAGATTTGATGTTGTAACGCTTTGTGTCTTCGAGTGTATGTTCTTCTTAAGACTCTCTCTATATACCCGTTGCTTTCATCTCCTAGATCAGATCTTGGCCTTTCGGGTGTCTCTCGCGTAGGATTTTTTTTTTGTTTTCTATGCAACGAACCCTACACTGCTAGAGATGCTTTGGATGAAGTTGAATTGACTTTTTTTGATGAAGCAAAAAATGGTCGCGACCTAAGGCCTAAGATGCATGTTCACAACATAGTACGAGCTAGGCGAGATTGCAGCTGTCTTAGCACAGCTGACGAGTCCCACAAATTCCGAGAATTTGAACCGGCCGCTTTATAGACAATGACCGGATAGGACCTTTTTTTCAATTCAAACATTTGTAAACAAGCAACACAAGTCATTTCTTCACTCAATAGTGATAGCTGCAGAGTTAGCCGCCGGGCAGCAGTAAGAGGGAGAGAGGAGACGGGGGGCACTCGAGCGCGCGGGGAGTTAGGGCGGCGCGGCGGGGTTACGTCCTGACGAGTGACGGGAGAGGCGGAGCCGGAGGTGAGGGTACATAACTCTTCTTATTTAATCATCGCCAAGACATGTGAACGGAAATAACTGAAGTTTTGCAAGAATAGGTGTGAAGTGCATACATACAAGATTTATTTCGTGTAGCTAAATTGTAATATGGCATAGCTGTTGCCCGCTTTAACAGTACGTGAAAAGGTACTAACAGCTGTGATCAGCAAATCATTCTACAGCAAAGTGCAATGCCAACGAAAACAGAACGAGGTTTGAATCAACTGACTTTTGCTTGACTACAACTATGGCAAATACATTGATGTGGACCGGTAACAAAATGACTGATCACACATTTTTCTTCGGTCGGTCCTTTCCTCTTTGATCTCTAGAACGAGTTCTCCACGGCTGTCAAAGAAGAAGAACAGTCAAGAATAGCAAGGCCGTTGATGCTACGCAGTTGAACATCACCATCGCCTCTGGAATAATTATTCGCGAACACTAGTTTGGCTGTTGTGTACTCGTCATTGACTTTCGACGGAAACAATACATGTAAAACATATTCAGAATATAAGAGGTATATGACATACACGTATGTAAAATGACGGTCAGAGATACAGATACTAATGACCTTGTCGAAGCCAAAATCTCTCTGATGGTGAATAGAGGATGCTTTTCTAATGTTGAAAGTCACTTAATTATTGATATTGTATACTACTACTCCCTCCGTCCCAAATTAATTGTCTCAAAGTTGGACAAAAGAAAGTTAGTTTGGCACGGAGAGAGTATTTGTTACTCCATAAATAATTGTTTCATATTTCTATGAATACATTATAAATAAGGAATAGCTGAACGTTATAGCTAAACCAAAACATGTCATGGGGTCGTCGTCTTAAATACATGAAAGAATACTAGTAAGAGCAATGATCAATACAACGTTTTACAGCAAAGTGTAATTAATGCTAACAAAACTAACTACATCTGTATCAACTGACATTTGTTTGCTGACAAATATGACAAATACATTGCCAGCACACGAAGTGTTTACATACTTGTCAAATATGGCAGCTTAAGATCAAGCCAGCGTCTTGGTCAAGCTGTGATGGAAAATACATTGATATGGACCGGCAACAAAATGCATGATCTCATGCCCACACGTTTTTCGTTCAACACTTCCCTCTCCGTCTCCACCACGCAAACCCAGTCTAGAACATATCTTCCACTACTGTCAAAGAAACAAAGGTTACAGTACAGAACAAGATGAGGCTACATCGTTGTCCTGCCACGGTTGAAAAATCACAGCACCGTAATAAGTTTTTTTCCCAGTAGTTAGGTTGTTATGTACTCATGATTGAATTTTCACTCCACCGTGCCTTTTACTGCTATGACCAGATCACTGAGCACATTACTTATATCTACAGCCTCTGCATCTGCACGTTCACCATCCTCTTCAGCTCATCATGCATCTCCTCATTGATTTCACCCTGCTCCTCTTATGCATCCAAGCAAGTTCTGCTGCGACGGACACCCTCTTGGCCGGCCAAGCACTTGCTGTCAACGACAAGCTCGTCTCCAAGAATGGCAGGTACGCGCTTGGCTTCTTTGAAACAAACAGCAGCGGATCCTCCCAGGCCACTACCAACTGGTACCTTGGAATATGGTTCAATACAGTTCCCAAATTTACTTCTGCATGGGTCGCAAATAGGGATAAGCCAATAAAGAACACCACCGCATTGGAGCTCACAATCTCACAGGATGGCGACCTTGTCATCCTGAACCAGTCCACCAATTCCATAATCTGGTCAACACAAGCAAACATCAGAACAAATAACACCAGTGTTGTGCTGTTGAGTAGTGGTAATCTCATCCTAGCAAACTCTTCAAACTCATCAGAGGTTCTGTGGCAGAGCTTTGATCACCCCACAGATACACTTTTTCCTGGGGCGAAGCTAGGATGGGACAAGGTCACCGGCCTGAACCGCCGTATTGTTTCTTGGAAGAACTTGATCAACCCAGCTACCGGTGTGTACTGTGATAGGTTAGACCCCAGTGGTGCTGACCAGTTCATGCTTACACCATTAAACTCCTCCATACCATACTGGTCGACCGGTGTATGGAACGGCGAATACTTTGCTTCAATTCCAGAGATGACACCCAACAACCCTATTTTCAATGCAATATTTGTCCACAATGACCAAGAGAAGTACATGACATTTAACTTAGTCGATGAAACTATGGTTACTCGTAATGTACTTGACGTCTCAGGTCAATCAAAACAGTACATCTGGTCAGAGAGTTCACAGGATTGGACAATGATCTATGCCCAGCCCAAAGCTCAATGTGATGTATATGCAACCTGTGGACCTTTCACAATTTGCACTGATACTGTGTTTCCACATTGCACTTGCATAGAGGGGTTCACCATAACATCCCTTGAGGATTGGGAGCTACAAGATAGAACTGCCGGGTGCTCAAGAAATGCTCCATTGGACTGCATTAGCAACAAAAGCACAACACATACCACAGACAAGTTCTACTCTATGCCATGTGTTAATTTGCCCCAGAATGCTCAAAAAGTAGAAGCTGCAGCAAGCGCAAGTAACTGCGCACAAGTTTGCCTGAGTAATTGCTCTTGCACAGCATATTCATTCAGTGATGAAAGATGCCGTATCTGGCATAATGAATTGCTCAACATACGAGCACTACAGTGTAGTGGCACTACCAATTCAACTGGAGAAACTCTTTACCTCCGTGTTTCTGCTAAAGAATTTAACAGTTTAAAAAACAAGAACAAGGGGAATGTTATTGGAGTTGCAATTGGTACAGGCATTTGTGTTCTAGGCTTATTTGCACTCATCCTCTTACTAATGATTTGGAGAAATAAAAGGAAGAGCTCTGGTCGCATACTGAATGGTTCACAAGGTTGCAATGGAATCATTGCATTTCAATACAATTATCTAGAACGAGCAACAAAAAAATTCACAGATAAGTTGGGGGCAGGTAGTTTTGGTTCTGTATTCAAGGGGTTTATAAATGACTCAAATGTCATAGCAGTTAAGAAGCTTGATGGAGCTTATCAAGGAGATAAGCAATTCAGAGCGGAAGTGAGCTCGATTGGAGCTGTCCAGCACATCAATTTAGTTAAGCTTGTTGGTTTCTGTTGTGAGGATTCCAAGAGGTTGCTTGTTTATGAATACATGTCAAATCACTCTCTTGATGTCCTTCTATTTCGAACCAATTCTACAGTGTTAAGTTGGGCTGCTAGGTACCAGATAGCCTTGGGAGTTGCAAGAGGGTTAGCCTACTTGCATGAGAGCTGTCGAGACTGCATCATACACTGTGATATCAAGCCAGAAAACATACTTCTTGATGCTTCATTCAAAAAAATTGCAACTTTGGGGGATTTTAAAGCCTTGACTACAATCCTTGACTACAATGAGAGGAACTGCAGGGTACCTTGCACCTGAATGGATTGCTGGCGTTGCTATTACACCAAAAGTCGACGTGTATAGCTATGGGATGTTGTTGTTGGAAATTATATCCGGAAGGAGAAACTCGTGCGCACCATGTTCTAGTGGTGGCAACCTTTGTGTTTATTTCCCTGTGCATGCTGCACATAAGCTCCTTGAAGGAGAAGTTGGGGATTTGTTAGATCGAAATTTAAATTGGGATGTCAACCTGGATGAGGTTGAACTGGCTTGCAAGGTTGCATGTTGGTGTATCCAAGATGATGAGTTTGATCGACCAACAATGGGAGAGGCAGTTCAGATTCTTGAAGGGCGAGTCAAAATTGGGATGCCGCCGATACCAAGATTGCTTCAAGCTATGACTGGGAGCTTGCATTCAACTGATCCTAATCTTTCTGTTTGAGGGAAACTAGCTGCGCTGCTTTTTTTTTTTGAATAAGAGCTGGGATGCTCATCGAGATGGTATGATACATATGACAACATTAAAACTATAAATATGTTTACTATCCAATTGTAGTACCTATGCTTGTATTTCATATGAAGTTGTAATAGTTTACACGTACTCAGTACTGTCATAGTTTCATTATCTGGATCCATATAAATATAAACACCATGATATTTCTATTTTTTCAATTGCCATGAAAACTTCTAGCTTTTTAAGACCAAACACGGAAGCTTATTTAACCTTGCTTTAATAACTAGCGTAGTGGTGCACGATCATTATCTTTTTATGGTATTGAAAAATTCCTGGCATATTGGTGACCTTGATGCGATCACGATAGCTAAGCCGTACCGGCTTGCTACTGCCAAAATAATGTGCGTAATTAAACGGCCATACGGCAGGCTCCGCTGGTGCATAGACATCATTTTCATAAGTTATTGAAAAGTGTGCAATAATGGTTACCAGGACGTGATCAGGAAAGTTTATACCGGCATGATACTACCAAAATAATGTGCGCAGTATAATGGTCATACAGCTAAAAAGATTCACATAGATAAGGGATATGAGATGGCCCAAACTATGCAGGCGGTGATCCTTCATGGTGCTAACAAGCTACCGGCGCACAAAAACTGTAAGAGGTTAATTACTCAAAAAAAAAAAAATCACCACAGCACCTGGCGGCGGCAGTTTTTGCCCGACGATCCCGGTCATCGGTGAGGGGACCTGGAAAATCAAACGAGGAGGGATTAGACAAGAGTCCAATGACGCACCGTTACGCGAATGGAACCCGATGAGGCTCACCGTTTAGGAAGATCGGCGAATCGCGACGCGACGGGACGACGCGGGCGCAATACGACCTCGCCTCGGGGGTTCCAGAGAGTGAATGGGGAGTTGGCGAAGTGGTATATGGAAATGACGCCAGGCGCGTGCCCAGAATTGTAAAGGGAGGCAGTCACGGGCAAGGCGAGTCGCCATTGCAGGAGATGGGTCAGAAGCAGGCAACAAATACCTTGTGCGCGTGCAGGCGGCCAGATCCAGCAGAGGGTTCGAGGGCGGGGGAAGCGAGCCGATGGCGGCCGGGCTGGAAGCGCGCTGGGAGCTAGCTAGGTCGATGCTGGAGGGCTTCCCCTGGCGCTGTGTCAGGACCCAGGAGGCCTGAACCAGATAGCGAATTGAGGAGGAAGAAGAGGAACCCGATGGCTCAGATCTACAGTAGCTAGGCCTAGATACAGGAAAATACAGAGGAAAATAAAGATAGGGTTTCTATTGCTTGATCCTCCCGACCACCCCACCTACCCTTTATATCGAAAGGCAGGCTCAAGCATAGTTTTAAGATTACAATGATTAGGTTTAGAAACAACTAACAGCAATGATAACTAATGATTAGGCACCGAAGCTGAGAACCGTTGGATGAAGAACGGGTGGCATCCAGGCAACCGAGGCTTTGCTACAGGTAACTGACGGAAGTGCTTGGTTCAGTAGCAGACTAAGGTCCTGACAGTGCCCCCTCCTTGAGACAAGACCTCAGGGCTTGAAATTCGGGAAAGTGGCTTGGATGAAGGCCGTGTCCTCCCAGGTGGCTTCTTCTGGTGTCATACCTTCCCAATGTATTAACCATTGTGGTACCGCAACATCGTACTGACCTGCAGAGCGAGGGACTTGGCGTCGTTGCAGAATTGACAAAGGAGCAGTTTTTACCTTGCCATCAGTTGTAAGCATCGGAAGGGTCGGGTTTGGAACCGCATTCTTGCCCAGGTGCTTCTTCAATTGATTGACGTGGAAGACGTCATGTAGCTGCGTGCCCGAAGGTAACTGAAGCTGGTATGCTACACGCCCCACTCGTTTGAGAACCTTGAAAGGACCGTACCATTTGGATGTCAGCTTGAGTGAATTTCGCAGACCCAGGGCTGTTTCCCGGTACGGCTGCATCTTAAGGTATACTAGATCACCTTCTGTGAATTCTCTGTCAGTACGGTGTTGATCCACGAACTTCTTCATGCGTTGCTGTGCTTGCTGTAAGTTCTGTTGTAGTGTCTTGAGCATGTGGTCCTTGTCAGCGAGAGTTACTTGTGCCTCCTCAGAGATATCACCAGGAATGATCAGCTCCTGAATCATGGGTGGAGAGTACTCATATAATGCCTCAAAAGGTGACATTTTGATGGTTGTGTGGTACGAACAGTTGTACCACATCTCAGCAGCTGGTAGCCAATGGCACCACTTCTTGGGTTCTTGAAAAGCCATGCAACGGAGGTACTGTTCGACACACTGATTACGCGCTCTGTTTGGCCATCAGACTCGGGGTGGTAAGCTGAGCTGAAACTTAAGGAAACCTGGAGAGCTCCGAAGATTTCCTTCCATAAGGTGCTTGTGAAGATACGGTCCCTGTCGCTGACGATGACTGCTGGAGGTCCATGGAGTTTGATAATGTTATCCATGATGAGATCTGCTACCACTTTGGTTGTGTATGGATGGGACAGGGCCAAGAAATGGGCATATTTGGTGAGACGATCGACGACCACAAGAATGACATCCTTCCCTTTTGATTTTGGTAAACCCTCGACGAAATCCATGCTTATTTCAGACCACTTCCTTTTTGGAACAGACAAGGGGCTAAGTAGGCCTGGGTATGGCACCTTTTCTGTCTTGGAAATCTGACAGACTGGGCATTCTGCGATTTGTTGTGCAATGTAGGCTTTGAAGTTGGGCCAGTAGAAGAGCTTTTTGAGCCGATGATAAGTAACTCTGTTTCCTGAGTGTCCCCCAAATATGGACGAATGGAATGAGTTGAATAGCTTGGATCTCATGTCTGTGGTAGAACCCACATAGATTCTGCCTTTGTATCTTAGAATGCCAGACTGTAAGGAAAAATTTGGGTGGCTGGTATTGTTGATTGCCAGCTCCTGCAATAGTTTGATGCAGTGATCATCCTCCGCATAAGATAGGTAGATATCCTCTGCCCAAGTAGGGATGGCCTGTGATAATGCCCTGCAAGCATCAGGTTCATTATCCTGAAACTGCCTCGAGAGAGCGTCTGCAACACTATTCTCGGCTCCCTTCTTATACTCGATTCTGTAATCGAATTCCAACAGTTTTAACATGAGTTTATGTTGTATCCCTTCGAGTAAACGTTGACTGCCCAGATATTTGAGGCTGCTGGTCTGTTCTGATGATCACTGTGCTGCTTAAGAAGTAGTGACGCCATTTTTTGAGTGCTTGGAAGATAGCCAGGGCTTCCTTTTCATAGATCGAAGAGGAGCTGTTCTTGGGTCCCAAACTTTGGCTATAGAATGCCAATGGTTTGTCATGTTGCATGAGCACTGCTCCAACCCCACTTGCACATGCATCTGTTTCCAAAACAAATGGAGAGGAGAAGTCTGGTAGGCCCAAGAGGGGAGGGCTGGTCATTGCTGATTTCAGCTGTTGGAAGGCTTCCTCTTGCGCTGTACCCCATGTGAAGGAGTCCTTCTTGAGAGCATTGTGAAGTGGTTGACAAATTGTTGCATAGTTCTTTATGAATCTGCGGTAGTACCCTGTGAGACCAAGGAAACCTCGTAGTTTCCTGATGTTAGCTGGTGCCTTCCATGCTGTAATAGCTTTTAATTTGGATGGGTCTGTTTGCAACTCCTTGGCCCGAGATGATGTGTCCCAGGTATTCCACGCTGGGCTGACCAAAGGTGCATTTGCATTTTGCTTTGAGCTGGTGGTTCTTTAATACTTGGAGGACAAGCTGCAGATGTTGTTGGTGGTCTTGCATTGTCTTGCTATAGACGAGGATGTCGTCGAAGAATACCAACACAAATTGCGCAGAAACTTGCTAAAGATTGAATTCATGAGTTCCTGAAAGGGCTGGTGCATTACTCAAGCCAAAAGGCATGACTTGGTATTCATAGTGTCCCATGTGAGTGGAGAAGGCCGTCTTGGGAATGTCAGATTCTTTCATTCTAATTTGGTGGTACCCTGAGTGGAGATCCAGCTTAGAGAAGACTGTGGCACCAAAGAGTTCGTCCAGTAGGTCTTCGATAACTGGTATTGGGAATTTGTTCTTGATAGTCAGGTCATTGAGCCTCTATAATCGATGCATAGGCGCCAAGAGAGGTCCTTTTTCCTCACAAGGATAGCTGGTGATGAGTAGGGCTGCAGCTAGGACGGATCTCTTCATTCTTGAGCATCTGTTTGATGAGTTGCTCAACAATTGTCTTTTGGTTGTGGGACATTCGATAGGGCCTAAATGTTGGGTGGCTTTGCACCAGGCAAGAGGGAATAGAGTGGTCTGCTGCTCTGAGGTGGAAGGCCTGCTGGTGGCTGGAAAATGTCTTGAAATTCCATCAAGAGTGACTCCAGTGTTGGGTGGATTTGGGTGTCCTTAGTGTGTGGATCATCACTGGGCTCAGGGACCCAACAGAACATAACCAGAGGCCCCTTGCTCGAGGAGTTTGACACATTCCTCACTTGAAATGAGCAGGTTTGTTGTTGGCAGGAGGTGGTCACTGAATATAACCGTGCCCTTCTGATGGTTAACTGAAAGTGTTCTTTTCTCGAAATCAAAGGTGACTGGATTATACTGTTTAAACCAGTTAACTCCCAGTATAATGTCAGATCCATTCAGTTGAGAATTCTGAAATTGGAAGTAAAAGCATGGCCATTTATCTTGAATGGACAATCAAGAGCGACAGCTTCCGAAATCAGTTTCACTGCCCCCTGCTACTTTCACTCTGCGAGCTTTACTGGAGACATTGGAATGTTGTTCTTGATTGCAAAGTCATGATCCATGAAGGTATTGGTACTGCCTGTATCTGCCAAGGCTACTGCTGTGAAGCCTTTAAACTGCAGTAAGAGTGAAATTGTTTCTCCACTTGGGGTGCCCGTGTAAGCTGACGTTGAAATCTGCATGGCTATGTCGCGCTGCGCTTCTGGGTCTTGTTCAGGTTGCTGTTCCTGATTGAGTGGTGGAGCTTCCTGTAGCATGTCAGGTATGAGTCTTGCTCATCCTCATAATTGCCTTGCATTTCCATTGCATTAAGAGCTCTTTGCATTTGTGGACAGCGGTGACCGATCACCCAATTATCGGGACAGTACACTTGCGAGGTTGTCTTGGCCTTGCAGGTACATTGGCCTCTCGGGCTTGTACATTGCGCATTGGGGGATTCGTAATGTTGGGCAGGGAGTCTTCTGGCATTGGACACACAAGCCTTTTCATATTGCCTTGCATACCAGTATGCAGATAATAGGCTAGTTGGTTTCTGGCATTGAACATTGTGTTTGATGTTTTTCCTTGAGGCCCCCAATGAATCTGTCCACAAAAAAGTCCTGTTGCAGGTAGGTTTTTTCCCTTTTCATTGCTGTCATCCAAATTTCATAGGCATCAATATAGGTATTGACTATGGTCATCTGCTTGAGGTGCTGAAGCTGTTCCATTGGATCAATTGATTGCCCATCTGGGAATCGTTCAAGGAGAATTTGAGAGAGAGCTGACCAAGAGATGGTCTGTAGGTTGATGCCAGCACTGTTGATCCACGTTTTGGCTTGTCCTCGAATATGTGCAAGCCCCCAACGGACTTTTTGATCACTAGGGATGCTGACCAAGGTGAAAATGTCTTCACACTCCATAATCCAAGCTCGTGGGTTGCAACCACTGAAGGTGGGTAATTCCACATGAGGGGCTCGGAGGTGCGGTTCTGGGCTGTTTGACGCGACCACTGAATGTCACCTGTCCATTTTCGACCTGGGTACTGTGGTTGTGGTGTTGGAGGGCATTGAGGATTGGGTTGGTAAAATGGGGTACTGGTTATACGGTAGGAATTGTTGCGGCATCGAGTATGGGGGTGGGTAGTGGTGACAATAGGGTGGGGGTGGGGGGAAATGAAAATTTGGAGGGGGGTATGAATTGTAGGGGAAAGACTGGGAATTTGGGGGTGCATAGTGTTGTGGTTGGTTTTGGGGATTGGTGAGCTGGGAGAATTGGCCATTGTTGTGCGCCTGTGTGGCGACGATCGGTTCTGTGACGGACGGCTCGGCGAGGAGAGTGGCATTTGCTCGAGCAGGTAGGGGTTGTGTGGGGAATTGTGGGTGTGGGAGTTTATCCGGCGTTAAATTGCCGAATTGGAGGGGCTGGGTGTTCGGTGGTGGCGTGGCAGCGACCGTGGGGGTGGGGGCTTCGACGATCGGAGTGAGGGTATGGGATGGAAGAGGTGGAGGTGTGGAAAAGGGAGGGTCTTTGGTGGACGAACCTTGGTTTGGGGTGCCCATGGCCTCCGTGGATGACGTACCGTGGAAGTTCATCGCCAGGCTCGCTAGCATCTCGGAGATCTTGGAGATCTCACCCTGCAGCGAGGATAGTGATGCCTGGGAGGTGACGAGCGTTGCTTGCTGCAGATCGAGGCGGCGGTTGAGGTTGACCACCGCGTGAGGGATATTTTCCCGAATTTTCGCCTCTTCTTGCTCTCTGACCTCGGCGGCGGCGGCGAGGGCGACCTCCTCCTCCGTCATGTTGGGTCGCTCCCGAGATGCGGATCGAGAGCGGCGTCCGCCCGGCATGGATACAGGGATTTTACGGCCGGCGGGAGATCGCCGGTAACCTGGTCTCCGTTGAGGTTATGGGGGGGAGTGGTGGGTGCATCGATAGCTGGGGTTGGGAGGGAGGGCGAGCGAACGATTTCCTCGCTCTGATACCAAGATGTCAGGACCCAGGAGGCCTGAACCAGATAGCGAATTGAGGAGGAAGAAGAGGAACCCGATGGCTCAGATCTACAGTAGCTAGGCCTAGATACAGGAAAATACAGAGGAAAATAAAGATAGGGTTTCTATTGCTTGATCCTCCCGACCACCCCACCTACCCTTTATATCGAAAGGCAGGCTCAAGCATAGTTTTAAGATTACAATGATTAGGTTTAGAAACAACTAACAGCAATGATAACTAATGATTAGGCACCGAAGCTGAGAACCGTTGGATGAAGAACGGGTGGCATCCAGGCAACCGAGGCTTTGCTACAGGTAACTGACGGAAGTGCTTGGTTCAGTAGCAGACTAAGGTCCTGACACGCTGTGATGCTGGCGAGTGCGAGAGCGGTTGTCTCCTCTAGTGGGATCTGACGGCGGTGCTGCATCCACGCCACCGGCACGGCCAACTGAAGCGGTGAAGGTGGAGGTTGGGGATAAATCTGACCAGCGGGCCCTGGCGGCAGCGGTGTGGGCTCGGTTCACATTAAACCAATAGCAATTCTAGAGGAAAGTAATTTTTTTCCCGAGCTCCAATGTTCCCTTGGTTTAAAAAAATTCAAAAGAATATTTAGAAGTTTTTTTAAAAAATAGATGTAGTACATGGTGCAGTCTACGAACGTGCAAAATCACAATTAATTTTTTATTTATTATTGGCTACACAAAAATGAGAAAACCTTATGATTTTGAGATTTAAAACACTAATTAGATCTGTATAGTTGTTATTTATGTATGTAACATCCCAATTTTTGAGAGCTGAAAATAACATAGTTGTTAGAGAGGCAAAAATCATGGTCAGCAAAACTTTTTGAAATGCTACACTAATGGTTGTCTTTCACTTCTCATTGTTCTGTTTGGACTTGAATGGTTTGTTGTTTGTGTTGTTAACACCTAATTGTAACCTTGTTAACACAACTAAGTTAAATCCTTCACCTTGTGATCAAGTCATGACAGGAGGAAACAAACAATTGCTCTATCATCTTATTTTGGCCAAAGGTTTACCAAATAAGTTTCGATCTTAGCACCCAATCCAATGACCTAGTTTTTTTAGAAAAAACTACTTGTAATTTACAAGATTTTTATGAAAAACTTTATGGAGGTAATCATCCCCTACTTTTTTTTCCAACCTTGACACTTTTACAAGCTTTTTATCTCTTGTTTGGAAACAAATCCCTTTGAGAAAACTTACAAGTGGGGACATATCACCCCTATGTTTTACCTATTTTATATTCTCTTATAAAATGACACTCTTTGATTTGAAAACTTCTTTGGAAACATCTTGCCATGATATGGTTTGAGAACACTACTGCTTGAGTGAACTTGATTGTCGTGTTATGAGTTGTTAAGTGTGTGATTCTTTCATGTGATTGTCTTGAAGTGCATACACTTGTTTGTTAGTGAGTGTCTTTAAACCTAAGTAAGTTAACTCTACAAATAACATGACCTGGCATCGGGATCTAATTCAAAACCCTATCTCAAACCATCTTCTATTCTGTTTAAATATTCCAACTTTGGAAACCTGCCAAGTGGCAAGTCTTGATCCTTTGCTCAATGTACCTTCCTGGATCTCTTCTTTCACATCATATTTCCTATCCAAGATGGAAATATAACTATTGAAGCATTCTAGCCTTTTCTTTCAAATACCTTTTTGGTGGCATCTTAATAAGAGACAATATCTATTTTGCCTTAAAACCTTTTTTTGGCAACCTATCTTTAATCACTTAAATTTCCCTTTGGTCTCAAACCAATTCTATTTTCTCATCGTCTTGACGTGTTTCTCACATCTTGGAGCCATCGTTTCTCCCTTGGCTATTTTATTATTTTCCTTTTTCCCACAAGGTTATAAAGCCTATTAAACCATACTATGTTTTCTTGGTTTTCACTTGACATGTCAAATATTTTCAAAATATTAATCCTTTAAAAATTCACTTTTGTGATCTATATTATGTATCCTATCCTCCCAATTCAAAAATATTCATTTTGGAAACATTTTATTATTTAATTATAATTATTTTTTAAAAAGCCAGAAATGGACTTTTAAATATTTTGTGAATAAAATTATTTCCTAAATTCTTGGGAAATTTCCTCAACATTCCTAGGGTAATATAGGACCCATTTATCCAAAAATATCTGAAATTCACTTTTAAATTTCTGAAGAAAACATTTAAAAACACAAACACCATTTTTGTATTTTCTAAAGTGTTTAATAGAAAACTTTTCAGAAAACGTGAGACCACCATCCTTAGACTCAATTTTCCATTCTATATCTCATGGAAATGCTTTTGCACATATGTTCTATGCAAAATCTTTGACAAAACCATCAAAAATTCATTTCTACTCCAAGTGACCAGCCTTGGGTTCATGTCTGTACTAGCTTGGTAATTTATCCTTTTTTACTTCTAACCTTTGAAAGTACATTTGTCCCCGAATCTTATTTTGGTGTTTGATCACAATACATAGAAGATGTAACCGTTTGCCTAAGTATTTTTAGGAATGAAAATTAAGGATACAAGAACTTAGGGACTTTCAATATGAAGAAAAGTAAAAAACAAGTATCTCCATACTTCTACTTATGTATCAATCAACATAAGAGATTTTGCAAAAAGGAAGAAAGAAGAAAGAAGAAAGGGAGAAGAAACAGTCTGGCCGGCCTGGCCAGGTCCTGAAGTCGGGCGGCTCGGGTAGGCTGTCGGCCTAACGCTGCAGAAAAGCCAGCCCCGGGCCAGCCTCACTACCGCTGTGGGTCGGGCTCCCAACTAGCCGGCCTAGGCCGGGCTCCAGCCGGACTTGATGGATCCTCGGGTTGGGTGTGTCTGTGCACCTGCCAACCTACCCCCACGCCCAGGTCGGCATGACCGGGTTTCCTGGACAGGGCAAAATGCCCCCTCCCCAACTGCCATTTCTTACCTACCACTATAAATAGGGGGCTTCCCCTACCTTTAGAAGGTGTCAAACTAAGCTTCTCTCTCCATCATTGTTGGCCACCTTAAAACTCAAGGATCTCCCCAAATAGCCAACCAAAGATCTTGATCTTTTGGGATTTGGAGGAGACCCACTAGATCTACAACTCCACCAAACCGATTCGTCACCACCCCACTCATTCCCTAGGGATCTTGTAGTTCTTGGTTCATTGGAACCTAGAATCTTATTGCTCTTAGCTCATTGGATCTTGGAGCCTTGTGAAAGTGCAAGGCGCCCCACTTGTGGTTTTGGTAATTAATGATAATCCTTATGGACTAATAGTTTCATTGAGATGTCCTTATAGGTTTGTCCATTGGCACCACTTGAATTCCATGTGTTGGATTCAAGGTTGGATGCCATCAAGATCATTGCTTATAATGAATATATTTGATATGATCAAGAAGAAGAATTTCCATGATATTATTGATCATATTGCAAGTATGTCTTGAACAAGGAGATTGTGTGAACTTGCATGTTTAACTTCAAGACATCATCATCATGAATAAAGAGAAGATACTTAGTTGATCAAGTTGAAGTGCAAGTTCAAGATGAGCATCAAGAAGAGTTCAAATACTTGATGCTTGCCACCCATATGGATATTATTATCAAGTGAAGATGAACATGTGAGAAGCTCTCCCATATCTTATGGGGGAGCAATTTACAAGTCTTCACAAAGCGAAGCGCAATCAAGAAAGGTGATCCAACTTGAGAAGATTAAGATCGTCATCATCTATCTCAATTGGAATGCGCACTAAAAAGGTGACATTGATAGGATTTCTATTTTACCAGTCTCATGATGTTAGTAGGAAGACCGGGTCATAGGATAGATAACCGTTCTATCAAGAGGGGCTCTCGAATGAGTTGCTTGATCGTATCGTTTGTAGAGAGCTCAAACCTTTGCATCTTTGGCATCATCTTTCTTGATTCTTATTTGGGTTTTCGCCATGTGTGGTTTTAGATCTTGTCTTTTCCTTCATGTCAATCTCAATTTCATCAAAAACGGATTTCATATAGAAAACTTATTGTGTTTTTGTTATTGGAGGTTTTGCCGGTTCCTATCTTATAGAGAGGTCTAGACTTTATCCATTTGGTTTTATTTTCCCTTGTTGGACTATGATGTTTCACTGCATATTCTTGTAGTGATCATTGCTGCGATTTCAACAAGCCCAAGAATGTCGAAAACGGAGTCCGGATGCAAAAGATATGACCGTTTTCGTATCAATGTTTTCACAGTTTTCACAGGGGCGGAAATTCCGGTCCAAGGCCGGAAATTTCCAGCCAGGCCAGAATATTCCCAGGCAAATATCCGGCCCGGCATCTATGAGTGGGCACTCGTGCTCTAGGGGGTCTTGGGTCGTCCGGAAATTTTCGCCCCGGGAGGCCGGAAATTTCCAGGGTAAGTGAAAGATTTCCGTGGGAAGCTATAAATAGCCTTCTTCTTCCTCAAGAGGAGGCCGCCCAACCTATTTCCTATCTCTTCCATTGTTTACCTTCAAAAGATTGGGTTTCTCTCAATCCCTCCAATGATTCTTGCCCCTTTTTAGGGAAAAGAGAGAGGAGATCTAGATCTACTATTCCACAATCAATATCTCCTCTTAGTGAGGGGAATCCATTGGATCTAGATCTTGGGATTCATTTGTTGTTTTCCTTGTTCTTCCTCCTTTCTCCCTCCATAGCGTTAGTTGCTTTGGTGGGATTTGGGAGAGAAGGACTTGATCACTTTGTGTGTTCTTGCCATTGCATTAGGTGCATCGGTTTGAGTTCTCCACGTGATTCGTGAAAGAGAAGTTCGTGAGCTTATTACTCTTGGGTGCTTGGTCACCAGAGAGATGGTTCCTCTTGGGTGTATTGAGCACCCTAGACGGTTAGTGTTTTGGTCTTCCACCTTGTTGCAAGAAGCTTCGTTGAGATCCTCCAACTTACTTGTGGAGATAGCCTCAACCTCGTGTAAGGTTTGGTCACCGCATTCAAGACGACCTCATAGTGGAAACCGGAATCTCCCTCACTGGAGAAGCTCAAGGAGAATAAGGTGTGCACATCCGTGCTATTGAGGAGCGCCTAGGTGGCTCCCCGCCTCTCCAACGAAGACGTACTTCCCTTGGGAAGGAACTTCGGTAATCACGTTGGTGTCTCCTTGTGCGTTGGTTATTTCTATACTCTAGTTCGTTACTTATGCATTTACCTTTGTGATAGCCATCGTGCTTGAAGTCATCTTTCTTTCTATCACATAGTTGTATATCTTGCTTATCATAAGTTGTTGGTGCACATAGGTAAACCTATCTTGTAGAGGTTTTGTGCTTGATAAATTAAAACACTAGTTTTATTCCGCATGTATTCAAGCCTAAAGCGTAATTATTTTAAAGAGCCTATTCACCTCCCCACTCTTGGCGGCATCCTTATACTTTCAATTGGTATTAGGGCCAGGGCTCTCATTGTTAGGCTTCTCAGCCTTGAGAGTAATGATGTAGCTTAGTGAATTAGTGCACGTTCCCACATTTCATTTCGATGGCACAAACTATGATGTTTGGAAATTCCGTATGCTCATTTATTTC
Organism: Alopecurus myosuroides; assembly: GCA_028641055.1. Lineage (NCBI taxonomy): Eukaryota > Viridiplantae > Streptophyta > Magnoliopsida > Poales > Poaceae > Alopecurus > Alopecurus myosuroides. The sequence continues at coordinate 644,871,829 of CM054057.1, forward strand.
TGGTTCATGGACCCACATATGGAGCAAATTGTAGAGATGGGTTTTTCTCCTCCAAAGGATCCTCAAAATCCAACTTTAGAGGAAGATAAAAACTTATCTCTCGATGCTCTTGCTATTAATGTGTTTTCCTTCTTGTGAGCCTTGTAGTTATTAAGCCACTCTTTCCTATTTGTAATGCTCATGAGGTATGGACAAAGCTTCAAGATAAATATGGAGTGTCCAATATTGAAGAGGGTGATTGTTCTCCCTCCGTTTCCGTTCTTGATGAGTTCTCAACTTATTCTACTTCACCAACATGTGGTAAGCCACAAACTAATGAGATAGTGAGTAGTGATAGGGTTTGCAATAATGATAGTGAGCTTAGTATTGATGATCCCCCATCTCTATCTTATTTCCATGCCTCATCTTTGGACTTAAACACAACTAGCACCAAAAATATTTTAGATGCTTGTGTTGATAGTCCTTGCATATCATGTCAACATTGTGTGTCTAAATCTCATGATGATATGCTTGCTTTATCTTGTTCCCATGATAAAAATAATTGTGTTTCCTCTAGTCTTTGTATGGCTAACAATGTAAAGGAAACCCAACTCTCTATGGAACAAGATGTGGACTTGAGTGGTGCCTCAAGTAATGATCTATCATCATCTACCACCTTTTGCCTCATGGCCAAGGATTCAAAGGTATCTTCTACTTTGAACCCCAATATATCTCATGATGATAGAGGTGAGTGGATAGCTTTGTGGTTAGCTAGCCTTGATGGTGAGACCAAGAAAAATGTTAATGCTCTTCTAGAACAACTTGATGAGGCTAACTCTTTTATAGATGAAAAGGAGGATATCATCATGACTTTGGAAATTCATAATGGTGGTCATTCTATCAAGGACAAAGAGCTTGTAAAGTCTTTTGAGAAAGAGCATTCCCTTAGATCTTCTCTTGAAGAGAAAATATATAGTCTAGAAGAAACCTACGCTATTAGTGTTTATAAGATTAGAAGGGACAATGAATTATCTCTTGATCTTTCTAATTACCTCGAGACTAAAAATGATGATGCTTGTTCTACTAACGCTATTTCTTGTGAAGCATCCATATTAAAGGAGAATGTTGAGCTACGGGCTCAACTTGAGTTGCTAACTAGTGATTATGGGAAATTGGAATAAACTCATGAAAAGCTCTCAAGCTCTCATGAGGATCTTATAGTCTCCCATGAGAGGCTAAAATTAACTCATGAGGCCATTTTAACTAAGGTAAAATCTTGTGAGCCTCATGTGGACAAAGGCACAACCTCTACTCTAAATTCTATATTTCCTTGTGTTAGTCCTAGTAATTCATCCTCTCATAATGTGTCCACATATTGTGATGAATTGCTTTCCTTGCCTTGTTGCTCTAATAATGATGCATCTACTTCCTCTAGCTCTTGTGTTGATACTAACCATGTAGAGGGAATCAAAGAGCTCAAGGCCCAAGTCACTTCCTTGAAGAAAGACTTAGAGTAGTGTCATAAAGGGAAGTTCACACTTGACAATTTGTTGAGTGTCCAAAAATCCCCCAATGACAAGAGAGTACTTGGATTCATTTCCAATTACAAGAACAAGTCCAAGGTATACAATAATAAGGTCCATGAACAAGTCAAGAAGTTGGCTAAGATTGTTAGCAACTTAGTGAGAAGCAACAAGTAAAGCAGCCACAAGTTCAACCTCAATCTCAACTTCAAGTTGAAGAAAGGCCTCTTCCCAAGAAGACTCAAGCTAGTGCTTCTCAAGTTGAGAAATCAACTAAGAAGAATGGAAGAAGTCGGTGTTGCTATTTATGTCGTGAAAAGGGCCATATTGCTTCTTCATGCACTAATGGTACATTATCCAACCCTATCATAATTGATGATGTGTATTCCATTCGTAAGGATAATGTGGGAAATGTGTTTGCCAAATATGTTGGTAATCAAAGTGGTGTCAAGAAAATAACCATTTGGGTTGCCAAGCCTATTGTGACTAACCTCTTAGGACCCAACTTGGTTGGGGACCAACAAGCTCAAACTTGATCAATAGGTGTTATTGGAGGGCATTGGAGAATTGGCTATATCATGAATAATTAATGGATCTTCAACACTTATATTTTCCTCAAGCCAAGTCATTTGGATTATTATGTCTCTATCTCATATTCCATGCTCCTTCTTGCGGTAAATTGTATTTACATTTTATATATACATTGAAGGTTGCTTGCCCCTTTGCATGTGTAGGTTTTGTACCTTGCTTGTATTTTGTATATATTGTGCTTACTACTTACTTATCCTTGCGTAATCTAGTATGTGTTTGTCGGTTCGCACAACATTTATGTATGAGTTTTCCTTGAGCCTTATTGTATATTGCTGGTATCTTATTTGGCTCTTTTGAGTGATTAATGGACTACCCTATTTTCGGTAATGATATGCCTTGGCACTTCACAATCCTAAAATGTATGTACATGAGCAATATCATTTAGTGTTGATATTTCAATATTTTCTAGCCTCTATGTGGTATGTCATGTTCATGAGAAATTCAATGCTATAATGTCTATTAATTATCTCTAGTTGTTCAGTATTTGCCTCTTGTTAAGAAGATAAGGATTATCACATTATGGGGGAGTAATATCCTTTGTGCATATTACAAACCTAAAGAATGTGAACATTTGAGGTTTTTCCACCTAGAATTGATATTGTCAATTATCTTGTTCCTATGTGGCATGTGTGCTCAAACAAGTTTCAATTTGCTTAAATTCTTTTATTTTCTCATCTTTTGGATCTTGTTTGTGAGAGAGTTTCTTGGTGCGGTTTTCCTCAAATGTGCACTAGTATGTATTATCTCGAAAATCGGTTGCTTCATGTTATATTAATCATTGCTTTGCATGATCATTCGACTATTGAAGCCACCAAGAATATCTATTTAAGCATGGTGTTTTAATTCTTATCCTTTTCATATGCTTTTATTTTGTGAATATGATAATGAATATCTATGCAACATACCACCGAGAAATAACTCCGTACTCCTTGTCCTTGACAAGTGATAATATTATTTGTGGTAGAATTTATTGATCATATTTTACTTGGGCTATTGCTTTTATTTTTCATATTTCTTGTGAAGAAATTGCTTTGTGCTCACTCGCATTGTCTTCCTTGCCTATTGAGAATCTCTTTGTTTTACTTGTATTTGTTTGGTGTTCTAATTGCTAAAGCTAAAGCAAGGATCCCATTTGTGTGCATATTGTATTAAAATTCAAAATTATGAATAATGCACAAATCATGGGGGAGCTTTCCTATATTATTTAGAACACTAGTTTTCTTCTTTTGTCTTTAGATCTTTCTCAATTGGTATCTAATCCCGATGACGTATCCTTAGGGAAGACAAACCTTTTATTCTTGGTACTTTGTGCCATCATGAAAAGTGTAGAGGGTTTGGTTTAGTTGTTGGAACCTTGATCTTTTTGGGAGTTGGTTATCTTACTCATTGATTTATTTTCAAATTTATCTATTTTGGATATTGGACTTCTTTTTGTTAACGAATCTTTCTTTTGACATCTCTTTTGGGAGTTCAATATCTCATTTATTGATGTAACTTTTAATCGGTTCTTTGTGATCTCGTTTTCACTTGTCTTTTGGTTCTTGAAAGTCTTTGCATACATATTTACTAATGTATTTCTTGTGGCGTGCTTACTTTCTTTGATCCAATATATAGGGTAAACTCCACCGAATCATAAATCCGCTAAGATGTCCATGGAATTCAATTTCATACCTATATGCACATTTTTTATGTGGAGCTTATCCTAAGTATTGTAGTTTGTCTAACTACTTTGGACCCAATGTATTTGGGGACCAATTTGTTCTTAAATGTGTTTTAGGTACATTTGAGATGCATTGGATGCTTGCATTATTCTCAAGGAAGGTGTTGTCACCATGTTCTTATCAGAGTCAAGCTAGGATGATGGATTAATTCTTATCTACAAAAACATCTCCAATGCCATCTTGGTAACAAGTATCTACCTCATGCACACATTTCCAGTATTCAACCTTGTGTAGGTTGGATCATGGCATGAAAATTCTTTATTTGCAAAACATTTCTCCCTTTGTGATACTTGCTTCTTTCAAAACATTGCAACTATCTCTTTTTCCCTTATTGACATTTGTGATGTCTTTGGTGTGTTTGTGTTGGAAATTCATGTATCCCCATTTAAGATAAAATTGAGCTATGTGCTATGCTTTCAATAAAAAAATCTTATTGGTGTATTTATGACTTTCTCTTGGATATCATGTTCTTCACTTTTGTAACTATTTTGTGTGTAAATGCTTCTTTGTGGATACATATTATCATGATTTGTGTCCACTTAGAAACTTATACACATGAGAGGAGTTACATCTCTTTTTGGTATCCTGTTCCTTTGGAGTCCACCCTTCTTATACCCTTCTCATTTTTGGTGACTACGAAAAGTATTTTCCGTATGAGTGCTTGTCTTATATTATTTCATATTGTGCACTCATTTGTTTTTTGGGTTTTTTTTGTCTCTCATGCTTACCTGGGTGGGCATTTTGGTTTCCTTATGTATGGTTGATCCTTGTCTCATGGTGTTCCGTTCATTTGGTATCTTTTTTCTCAATCATTCGTTTATTTTCTTCAAGTGCTATGCCTAGTTTGCTTTTTATGCTCTCTTGCACTTGTTTTGTGTTTTAGACGATATTGGGGGAGTGATGATCCCATCTTCGTGCACTTTGTATTCAAATGCAAAAAATCTAAGTAGTGCATGAACATTGGGGAGCTTGATGATTTTCTTTAGAACACTATTTTGCTAAAATCATAAAATCTTTGGTTCCATTGGTTTTTCGGATCCTCCTCTTGGAAGAAGTGTAAGGAATTTAATATTATTTCAATCTTTGGATCATCAATATAGTTTGATCTACCCCCATCTATTCGTCATTGAATATGCATTTGTTTTCACTCGTATTATGAGAAATGCAAAAATTATAGGGAGCTCTTACTATATTGTACTTCTACATTTTTCCGCCCATTTAGGCAATGGATGCCAATGGGGGAGAAGTTTAGAGGATTTAAGGGAATTTGGTTTACTGCTTTGGTTTTGTTCTTAAGCATTTTTTCCTTCCATTCTCATGCATCCATGTGTATTAATTTGCATGTTTGCTTAATTCATTATATAAACCCTCGTAAAAGGGATTGTCATCAATTACCAAAATGGGGGAGATTGAATGTGCATGGTGCCCCACGTGTGGTTTTGGTAATTAATGACAATCCTTATGGACTAATAGTTTCATTGAGATATCCTTGTAGGTTTGTCCATTGGCACCACTTGAACTCCATGTGTTGGATTAAAGGTTGGATGCCATCAAGATCATTGCTTATAATGAATATATTTGATATGATAAATAAGAAGAATTTCCATGATATTATTGATCATATTGCAAGTATGTCTTGAAGAAGGAGATTGTGTGAACATTCATGTTTAACTTCAAGACATCATCATCATGAATAAATAGAAGATACTTAGTTGATCAAGTTGAAGTGCAAGTTCAAGATGAGCATCAAGAAGAGTTCAAATGCTTGATGCTTGCCACCCCAATGGAGATTATTATCAAGTGAAGATGGACATGTGAGAATCTCTCCCATATCTTATGGGGGAGCAATTTACAAGTCTTCACAAAGCGAAGCGCAATCAAGAAAGGCGCTCCAACTTGAGGTGATTAAGATCGTCATCATCTATCTCAATTGGAATGTGCAAGACAAAGGTGACATTGATAGGATTTCTATTTTACCGGTCTCATGATGTCAGTAGGGAGACCGGGTTATAGGATAGATAACCGTTCTATCAAGAGGGTCTCTCGAATGAGTTGCTTGATCATATCGTTCGTAGAGATCTCAAACCTGTTCATCTTTGCCATCATCTTTCTTGGTTCTTATTTGGGTTTTCTCCATGTGTGGTTTTAGATCTTTTCTTTTTCTTCATGTCAAGCTCAAGTTCATCAAAAACGGATTTCATATAGAAAACTTATTGCGTTTTTGTTATTGGAGGTTTTGCCGGTTCCAATCTTATAGAGAGGTCTAGACTTTGCCCATTTGATTTTATTTTCCCTTGTTGGACTATGATGTTTCACTGCATATTCTTGTAGTGCTCTTCGCTGCGATTTCAACGAGCCCAAGAACGTAAAAAAACGGAGTCCAGATGCAAAAGATATGACCGTTTTCGTATCAATGTTTTCGTAGTTTTCAGGGGGGCGGAAATTCTGGTCTAAGGCCGGAAATTTCCGGCCAGGGCGGAATATTCCGGGGCAAATATCCGTCCCGGCATCTTTGAGCGGGCACTCACGCTCCAGGGGGTCTTGGGTCGTCCGGAAATTTCCGGGGTTGAAATTTCCTCCCCGGGAGGCCAGAAATTTCCGGGGTAAGTGAAAAATTTCCAGCCCGGACGGCCCTAACGGGCATATTTCGTGGGAACCTATAAATAGCCTTCTTCTTCCTCAAGAGGAGGCCTCCCAACCCATTTCCTCTCTCCTCCATTGTTGACCTTCAAAAGCTTGGGTTTCTCTCAATCCCTCCAATGATTCTTGCCCCTTTTTAGGGAAAAGAGAGAGGAGATCTAGATCTACTATTCCACCAATCAATATCTCCTCTTAGTGAGGGGAATCCATTGGATCTAGATCTTGGGATTCATTTGTTGTTTTCCTTGTTCTTCCTCCTTCCTCCCTCCATAGCATTAGTTGCTTTGGTGGGATTTGGGAGAGAAGGACTTGATCACTTTGTGTGTTCTTGCCATTGCATTAGGTGCATCGGTTTGAGTTCCCCACGGGATTCGTGAAAGAGAAGTTTGTGAGCTTGTTACTCTTGGGCGATTGGTCGCCGGAGAGATTGTTCCTCTTAGGTGTATAGAGCACCCTAGACGGTTAGTACTTGGGGCTTCCACTTTTTTGCAAGAAGATTCGTTGAGAGCCTCCAACTTACTTGTGGAGATAGCCTCAACCTCGTGTAAGGTTTGGTCACCGTCTTCAAGACGGCCTCATAGTGGAAATGGGAATCTCCCTCACCGGAGAAGCTCAAGGAGAATAAGGTGTGCACATCCGTGCTATTGAGGAGCGCCTAGGTGGCTCCCCACCTCTCCAACGAAGACGTACTTCCCTTGGTAAGGAACTTCGGTAATCACATCGGTGTCTCCTTGTGCTTTGGTTATTTCTATACTCTAGTTCGTTACTTATGCATTTACCTTTGTGATAGCCATCGTGCTTGAAGTCATCTTTCTTGCTATCACATAGTTGTATATCTTGCTTAACATAAGTTGTTGGTGCACATAGGTAAACCTAGCTTGTAGAGGTTTTGTGCTTGATAAATTAAAACACTAGTTTTATTCCGCATTTATTCAAGCCTAAACCGTAATTATTTTAAAGCACCTATTCAAACCCCCTCTAGGCGGCATCCTTGTACTTTCACCTTGTTGGTGTCCCCGAAGCTTTGGAGCTTGTTGATCTTGTTTCCCGGAGTCTTGGTGGCTCCCGAGATTTGGTGAGGACCCTCCAAGTTGTGAAGTGTGCCTCATCCTTGTAAAGGTTCTAGTTTTCAACCTCAACAACAACATTGTGATTCGAGCCTCTCCACATCGGTGGAATGACTCAAAGGATATATGGTGTGCCATTTGACAGATACTCGGTGTTCCACTATGGTGGCACCGCACCGCTCCAACGGAGACTTGCTTCCATTGGGAAGTGAACTTCGGGATACATCTTCGTGTCATTGTGTTCGGTTAGTCCTCAACTTACCTTTACTTGTTCCTACTAGATTAGTTGAATAATAAATATCTTGTGCTAGTAGTATTTTCTCAACATATAGGATTGTTCAATTAGTTGCATAATCTACACAATCTATATTTGAGCATTATCTTGTTAACCGAAAAATAAGTAAAATTTGTAGTGAACCTATTCACCCCCTCTAGTAACCTCTCGATCATTCAATTGGTATCAGAGTCTCGTCTCTTTATTAAGGCTTAACTTCCTAAAGAGGAGGATTGCGGATGAATCTGTCACCATGGATGCTATCCAAAAGCTAATTCAAGCTATGCTTGATAGCTCAAAAAATAGGATGGAGGGACTAATAAAAGAATTGCCATCTACATCTAGTCACTCCACTAAGCATGTTAATGTAGATGAAAATGGAACTCCTATTCCTTCTAAGCAAGGCTCCGAGACATCTAAGCCTAAAGATAAGAGTCATGAAAATTCCTTTGGTTATGCTTATAACAATGCTCCTAATGTTCAACATCCACATGTTAATCATCTTGGTGCACCTCCTATGGTATATAGGAATTGTTTTACTAATTGGAAAGCTTCCATGAAGTCTTACATGTGTAGCTCTTGAATGAAAATATGGAGGATCATTGATAATGGATATGAGCCAAAGGACCCCAAGAACTTAGGCTCGAGTGATGTCATAGATGAGCAACTCAATGCCCATGCCATTCATATGTTGGAGAAGGCAATGGAAAAGAAGGAGTCGGGCACATTCGGTCCTTCTCAAGTGCCAAGAAAGCATGTGATTGCATAATTGACATGTATGATGGCAATGTCAACATACAACGCTCCAAGAAGTCAATTTTCTAAGAAAATTTGAGAACTTCTATATGAAGGATGGAGAGACTCTAGAAGACATGTTCAGAAGCCTCAAGGCTCTTCTGGTTGACATGAGAGATTGTAGATTCAAGGATTGCGATGACGATTGGGTCAAGGAGAAATTTCTACTCACCTTGATCCGAGACAATGAGAACATGGTAATGAATGTGAAATCAAGGGCTTATTTCTTAGATCTATACCCAATGATATTTTGGGTATCTTCATCACCCTAAACGCCATGAAAAATTCCTTCGATGATGTCATGGCCCGTGTAAATGGAATGAAGAGAACTTCTCTCGCCTTGAAGGACACACCCCATGAAGGAGATGATTCAAGTGATGATGGTGGCTCCCCACATTTTTTCTCTGAGAGGGAGATGAGGACATCACATGAAGAATGCTTGGCCCTTGCTCAACACAAGTGGTGGAAGAAAGGAGACTTTCGATAAAATGCCACAAAGAACAAGGGAAAAGAAGTCTCAAGAATGAAGAAGGCTAGGACTTGCTTCAATTGCGGAGATAGTGAGCACTTTGTTGCGGAGTGCCCTTTCTGAAGGGAATATGCCCAAGAGGCAATAATGTAGTGGTTATTATATTATTCCTTGTTTATGATGAATGTTTATTTCTCGTGCTAGAATTGTATTAACCGGAAATGTTAATACATGTGTGTTTAATAAATCAACAATGGTTCCTAGTAACGCCTCTCGTTTACACTAGCTCGTTGATTAACTGATGATCAAGGTTTCCTAATCATTAACATTGGATGTTGTTGATAACGGGGTTATGTCATTAGGAGAATGATGTGATGAATATAGACCCAAATTAAGTATAACAATACGATCAAGTCATTTAGTTTATATTGTTATATCTTGCATACGAAGTAACCTTATTCCTTAGACCATGAGATCATGTGAATCACTTTCACCGGAAGGGTGCTTTGATGACATCAAACGTCACGCCGTAACAGGGTGACTATAAAGATGGCGTTAGTAAAATATTGCGAGACAAAGGTAAATAGTTATGACGTTTATGGTTCACACGATCACAAGATTCATCGTTGAATATATAAGAGTCATCACGGATCTCCAGACCCCGCTGTTGACTATTGATCAGAGAGGTGTCTCGATCATGTCTGCATTATTTGCGAACTGTAGGGTGAAACACTTAAGGTTCGTTGATACTTTGGGTAGATACGGGAATATGAGTTGGAGTCTGAATAATTTTCGGGGTCTCGTATGAGATCCTAGACATCACGAGGAGCTCCGGAATGGTCCGGAGGTAAAGATTCATATATGGCAAAGTGATTTCAGAATTTCGGAAAAAGTTCTGGATTTCCGGCAGTGTCATAATGTTTTAGATGGTTTCGGAGGGTACCACTGTGGGTCCCACATATCCATCACGACCAAGAGTGGCCCAGTGGTCCATTTGACCAGCCCTAATTGGTCCATGCAGTCATTCAATTGGTAGCCCTTTAAAAGGAGAGTTACCACTCTTGAAAGAAGGGGTTACCACTAGAGGGGGTTACTACTCTTGAATGAGGGGGTTACCACCCTAGGAATTGACGTGGCTGCAGGTCCTTTCCTATAATGGAAGAAGGGGAGGCACACCAAGATGTAGCACATCTCTCCCTTGTTGCCACCTCCCTCCTCCACTTCTACCCTGCACCGGCTTGGCGAAGCCCTATAGGAATTTCTCCAACACCATCACCACATCATCATGCTGTTGGGATTCCCGGAGGATCTACTACGTACATCCGCTGCCTCGCTGAAACGGGGAGAGGTGTAACATCCAAAATTTTGCTACAATAGGGGGTGCGGTGTTGTTCATATCATACATGCATGAAACCACAAATTTAAACCATGTCGAAACAATTTAAATTGTGAATTTAAATGGTTTGACAAAAATTCCACAAATAGTACTTATTCTGGTTTCCAAAATCTTGTATTGGAAAATATTTCAAACACACCAAAGCAAAACATGGTTTTGTTGGAAATTTTACAAGGTTTCCAAAAAGTATTTTTGCCAATTTTTATGTTTGCAAAAAGGCCCTCAAATCAATGGTTTCTGTCCTGTTTGAAAAGAGAAAAGGATCTCTTGGTGATTTCCGAAAGCTCCAGTGGGTTTTTCATAAAAATCCCTTTTAACGTCTTCCTCCTCCCGCCAGTAGACGAGCTGGTCGTCGACGTCGCCTTTTCCACGTCCTGCTACCGCCCCTCCTATTCATGCGCGGATAAGGAGGATGAGGATAGCCTCTGATTCCCTCCTGCTCACTCGCAACCCTTCCCGCTCTCTGTATTTTCCTCCGAAGACCAAACCCTAGCTTCGGGCCGCCAGTCGCCGCCGTTGCTACGGGCCACCTCAAGCCACGCCGTGGCGCCCTGAAGCTCCGCCTTCGCCTCCTACGCCTCCTGGACGAACCTCGTTTGACGGGAGTGGCCGAGTCGCCGGAATCGGGATCCTCTTCCTCGTCACCGGCGAGCCGCCTCCGTGCCATTGCCGGCTATTCCGACGCTTCCTCGCCTCCCTGTCTACTCCGGCGTGTTCACGATGAGCTGACGCACTTCCCGGTGTCCTCCAATCTCCCCCTCCCTCCCCGTAGGTCGTTGCCGCCGTGGTCGCTGTCCCACCGCCGCGGCTGCTGCACGTCGGCGAGCTTCTGGCGTCCCTTTTCGGGCGGCGCCACCACTGTATGGTTCGTCGTCGTCTCCTGAACGTCGTGGTGGGGATTGATTTGCGAAACGCGCGCGAAATCACCGGATTGGAGTTCTTCTGTGAAGAACAGGGCAGGTGACGTCATGTTTGCATCACGCTGACGTCACAATCCAGTTTTTCTTATTTTTAGAAAATGTTTAATAATTACAGAAATTAATCAAAACTTATAAATTCAATATCTTTTAATCTGTAATTCAGAAAAATAAAATAAAACATGGAAATGTTCAGAAAAATGTAAGCTATATGTTTATATGCCATTTTCACACATGTTTGACAAAGTGGAATTTTGTCCATTATTTAATGTTGTTAATTCATTTAAAAATAGGGAAAATAAGTTTTTATTCAATAAAATTGGAAAATTAAATGTTATATACCAAATTGCTCAAAATGACAAATGCAATCTAGTTATGATGTTTTCAAACCCATTTGAGCAACTAAAATGGTACTCACTTTTATAATCACCCGAATTGCCCCTCGGAGGTCTATTTCGGAATAAATTCAGTAAAAATGTTTAATTAACATATGAACGCTAGCAACCCATCGAACATGTTTAGGTCTTCATTTCAATGCATTAACCTGCTCATGCATACATAGTGCGCATTGCATCGATGCCATGTTTGATTGTGTTCTTCTTTTCGGTGTTGTTTCCCCCTCGGTAGAACGTGACTCCGAAGAGAATGCCAGCAATCCAATGGTGAATACTTGATCTTAACCGACAAGTCAAGCACTTATTTCAGAAGTTTCTATTGGTTTTCTTATAACCAAGGCAAGTATAACCTCTTATCTGCTCATATACGTTTTCCAACAACATTTGATCTCGTACTTTGCATTCGATTCCAAAGTATTTGATGCTAGTAAATATAGTTCGCCTATATACTGCATTGCCTCAATATCCCGATCCACTGCTCCTAGCCGCCATAGATTTGCTTGTGCGCATCGACAGAGCCTCATATCTGCTTCGCTTAGCTTTACATGCTTGTTACCTCTGCTCCATCCGGTTGATGAATCATAGATGCGATAACCTAGTATGATATGATGACGTGGTGAGATGAGCATTGTGTGGTTAACATGACTAAGGCGAGGACGGGAGGCCACTTGGGAAGTGGTTCTTTGTCCTGTACTTGCCAACCCTAGGATTAAGGTCTCGCCGCGGAAACCAAGACTGAGCGTGCAACCGCACGCGGGGCCTAACAGACCGCGCTCGACTAACTAACTTGTTTGGTTCTATCCGTGAGTCACGTAGTTTGGGATTTCCATCTGCGTGTGAGTCAAAAACATTTTGGAGGTGTTTAGGGCGTGACCGGGACAAGTGATGGACGTACACGGATCTTGATCCCGACTCACAGAACATGTGCCGTCAGGAGGTGGCCAACTCCCTGTTGATGGGGTGGCCCTGTTTGGGTTGACTCATGGATAGGGCTCGATAAGGTAAAGGTCGTGGCCAACCACCCTCTGCCGCGCTCCCAAGGAGCGTACATGTGGCGTTAAGAGTCGGATGGTACGTGTGGGTAAAGTGTACCACCCTGCAGGGATAAATCTTTCGGAAAGCCGTGTCAACGGTTAAGGACGACTTGGTGAATGTCGTGTGGCCATAGATAACTTGAACGTGACGTAAAAGATGTTGGCAATGATTGAAGGGTGCCTCCTCGGAGATGCCGAGAGGGGTGATCCTTGTAGAATGTGAGGTGTTGGGAAATGATGTTGATGGATGAAAACATAATGATTACAGTAGTTTAGTTTCTCATCTGTTTTGAAAACATTCTATGAGACGTGATGTTCGTCCTCGTTTTCGAAAACAAAGATTGCTTTATGCAAAACAGCCTTCATAAAACCCCTTTACGAAACCAGAAGATATATAATAGGTCAACTAAGTCTTGTTGCGTACCTCTCGTACTCAGGTTTGCTTAAATTTGGTTCAGGTGAAGATCTCACTCACATCGGTGGTGATTCAATGTGGACATCGACGAGTAGTTTGGGTTTCCCAGGTAGCAGCTTGGAATCTATTGGCTGGGACATCACCTTATGTTGCGGCCTCTTAGGACTTTTTGGTTCTTGTTAATTAGGAACATAATTTGCCTTCCGTTGTCTGATGTAATGTTGGGTCGTGTGACCTCTACTTGTAAGCTATACTCTAGTAACACCTGTTTAATAAATCTTCAATGTCTAGAGTGTTGCTTTGATCGGTTGTTGGTTTCGAGCTCATTGTTATACAGTTTTGGCTAAGCCTGCATAGTTGTCGCAGTCGAGGGGTTGTGGAGCCGATGATCCATGTCCGAGCCCGCCTGCGATGTGATTCGGCCTGGGGCGAGGTGACCCAGTAACCCTCGATTGTTGTTGCACTTTCTGGACACATAGCAGCTCTGTATAGCTTTGGTCCCGTTTTCTTCAGTTTCATACGATTCGTGGACGCTTTGATATGCATAGTTGGTTATGACTAGCATGGATACAAGGAGTAGTAGACTGGGGATCCGGACTACGTGCCGATGAATCCAGTCTGCCTGCCGTTGTTTGTTGCGGCCGGGGCTGGTAACCCTGAAGCCCTTGTGAGTCCATGGCTAGGAGCACATAACAGTATGTATATCTCTGGGTCCGGGGTCGCGACAAGTCATGGTATCAGAGCAGGACTGCCTGTAGGAAAACCTTACTACTTGGTCGATGTTGAGTCTAGTGTTTGTGAAAACTATTTTGAACCGACAAATGAGTTGTGAAAACCTTCTTAGGATTCTTTTTACTCCTTATCTGGTATCGCTCTAACTCTGGGTCACCTTACCTGTTTTGATTTAAAAAGATTTTGCTATCTCTTCTAGTCATTCAAAACCTAGGTGCCTTCTTTGGCAAGACGTTTCATTCACCCAAGTTGAGATAGTGTTTAGTTTCTAGAGTCATGTGTGTTCCATACTCCGTTATCTCTTAAACTGGGAGGTTTCCTTTCCATCGTAATCTCCCAGAATGGTATGCATTCCACTTCCTAATGTTTTAAAGTCTGAAATTCTGAATCTCGAGATTTCCTTTCATCTCGAATGTATCCGCTATCCTACGCTCAAGTTCTTCCGGAGTTATGTGTTTCTTTGAAAGATACTTTGTGATTGCTATTCATAGTGTTTTTTAAGACACTAAGAGAGTAGTTACTCCTTTCTCCATGTTTTCAACCTTAGACTTGAACCGAAGGTCCCGGAATGTGCTAGACTGAAGAGTGTTGCATCATGTGGTTCTTACTCATGTGGTGTGTATGCTACCAGCACAGGATGCTGACCTTTAACCCAAGTTTGTTTCTTTGGATCATGAGGAATCTGTTCTACCTCGGGATGGCTAGGTAATCTTAGCTCCAATAGCCATAGGTTTTCTCTAGGAATCAAAAGGATCACGACAAGAGTGTTCTTTATGATTTCCATATCCGTGTCCTTGACTCCGCTATACCTCTTGTCTTAGCATGTGTTCTACAAATGAGTATGACCTTGTGCATCCAACGTGATCTCAGGATTTTCCAAGAGCACGTTCCTATTCTTTGCTTGCTTCCAAACCTCAGCTATTGTTTGGAATACAAGTTGCATGTGTGTGTTGGAGTCTTCCAATGCATTCCTCTTGTTTTCTGCCAGAATGTTCCACTTTGGAATGTGAGGAGAAAGAAACTCCAGAACCTCGTTCATCTCTAGAACGAGGTCAAAGTTTTGAAATCCGCAGATTAAAGAAGTTTCATTAGCTTCTGTTCTATTCTACCTTTAAGTATCACACTCTCATGTATCAAGAGGTCATGCTGAGTTTCATGGCCTTATTGATGAAGTGATGCTCCTACACGTCTTCACTCACCATCCCTACAAGCTTGAATGCTCGAGAATGATGGATGTGCATTGATGTGTACCAGATAGTCCTAGCAATTTTCATTGCTTTGAAAATCTAAGAAACATCTATATCCTTCTTAGCACTACTGGTCACCCAGTCTCTAATTGAAGTTGACTGTGTTACCAAATCGGTTCATTCCGGTGCAAATTCTTGGTCAGAGAGTTAGGTTCATATTGAAGCTCTCAAGATCATATCGGTTGCTTTGAAAAGCATTCCTCCTTTCGATTTCTAAGACATACCGGTAGGTTGTGATATTCTGGTTTTCTTTCTAGAAGTATCACCAGGTTTGTCACCTGACCGTGATGTCTAAACAAGGGGTACTTTGAACCACTCCTTTCTCCAAGGAACCCTACTGGATATCGTGGACTAGTTGGTTGAGCTTAAAACAACATCTTGGAGAGTTGAAAGACAAAATCTCCGCCTAACTTGATCCTTTGTTAAGGGATGTCTAGTTCCCTTTGTGTTGAAGCAGGTAGTATCTCCTTAGTGGACATGTTATCTTTCCACCCTTGATTTGATTTGGGCTATCGTCAAATCGAGGCCAGATCCAAGGACTGTTTTGATGGTGTTCTACTCATGGTGTTTCACCTAAGTACACCATCATGTCCTTTAGTCTGACCAATATTTTGCCTTGTTTATGTATCATATGAACCCTTCTCCTTGGAGTGTTTGATAAGGGTGTTGTTGAGCCCAACGATGACATCCTTGTTTTCTCCATGCTTAAGAAGGTTCATGTTGAACAACTGGCACAAATGTTGGAAACTTCCGAGAACCATCTTTGTGTCATCATGAAGTTTGTGTTCTAGATGCTCGAAGTGACTTTCTTCGGTTCATGTGCTTATGGTGAAAGTTGTCGCCATGGATCCGAGTAAAGTTTTCTTGTTCTTCGGGAATAATCCCAAGTCGGTCATGTATGTGTGGACTATTCTTGATATGGTGGATTGTTACCTCCATTTATTGAACCAGTTGTGTATCCACACCCAACCACTGACTAGTTGTTCGTAAAAGAGAATAAGTCCAAGAACTTAGCTATCTTTGTAATCATCTTCCCAACAAGGACTCTGATGTGTTCCTTCGCAAGTAAGCCATGTAGGTGCAACCGTCTTTCGCAAGTTTCTAATACATGAGTTTTGCAATCTCGCTCATCTTGTTGAGTCTGGAATCGTAGTCCATGCCTTGAGAGTCTGGCATATGTATCTTGTTGGTAACCGGTGCAACCTCTGTGATCAAATGTACTGATTCTGAATCTTCCTTCCACTAATCTAAGCTGAATCTCAAGCAGCAACGATGGTTGGTGTTTCCTCAAGAGTATTGAATTAGGTCCATTTGGAAATACGGCATGGTTGATGTCGTGGTTGACACAATTAGCCAGAAGGCCTAATGTCATATCTCTTTGAATCCGTAAGAACAGCCACTCTCGGTGAGAATTCTTGTGTGGCTCATTCTAACAAGTTTTCCCTCCCCGTTCTTCCAAACCGGAGTTTTCTATTCACTTGATGACCTATGGAAGGCTTGCATAAGCTTGATATCGGTATCTAAAACATCAAGGATAACTTAGAAGTTGATATTTCCAATATCTCTTTGTTGAACCTTCAAAACCTTTGTTCTAGTGGAAACAAGTTCATCGTGGGAACATCTCGTGGTGTTTTGTTACCTCCATTGCTCAGTTCCCCTTTTCAAGTTGTTTCTACCTGAAGTTCTGTCCACCTCACACATTGTGTGAATTTGTCAGTTACTTCAGCCCTAGAGTCTTAACCATGTGGTAGATGTATTTCTACGTCCAACCACAATAGGAAAGAGATTCCCTATTTTCTTCCGGTGTTTCAATCCCCATTGGTTAACCATCCTTATGGTGTGTCCAAGAATTCCTCCTTAATTACGGTGTTTCAACATTCTTTGGTTACTCATCTTCTGTCATGAAGTAACATCCCGATCTTTGACAAAGTTTTCGACGACCTTTAACGAAATGAAAGTTTCGTTATCTTCTGTGTCCACTCCGAAGAGTGAACATGATCATGTATCAAATTTTCTCTGTCGCACGATTACAGTGTTTTCTCGTGTTCTCCCTCGTATACGGATATTACGTTGTGATATTCAAGACCATCCTCTCCATCTTGGTTTTCTGTTTGAAGAAACCTCGATGTCATAAGTTGTCCAACCTTCCTTTTCCAAAAGGATTTAAAGTCTTGTGCAAAGCTCATATTCTAAATCCTTTCAAGAACCATCGTCCACAAACTTGAAACCTTCTTCTTTTCCCTCTGCTATCTTGATGTGTTTCATGCCTGTTAACTCAAACGTTCTTTATGAATCTTCCTATCATGAGTTACCCATGAGATACTCGATCTTCGTGAAGATCAATTCCTTAGACTTTTCCCTCTCACCTAAGGTGTAGCCGCTGAAGAATCTTCGCAAGTGCTACGGATCAACCTCTTCGAGAAAAGAACCATAAGGTTCAAGAAGATCGTTCAAAACCGGTGTTCCTTCTTTCTTCTCCTCCAGGAATCTCGGGACGAGATTCTTGTAAGGGGTAGATTTGTAACATACCAAATTTTGCTACAATAGGGGGTGCGGTGTTGTTCATATCATACATGCATGAAACCACAAATTTAAACCATGTTGAAACAATTTAAATTGTGAATTTAAATGGTTTGACAAAAATCCCACAAATAGTACTTATTCTGGTATCCAAAATCTTGTATTGGAAAATATTTCAAACACACCAAAGCAAAACATGGTTTTGTTGGAAATTTTACAAGGTTTCCAAAAAGTATTTTTGCCAATTTTTATGTTTGCAAAAGGCCCTCAAATCAATGGTTTCTGTCCTGTTTTAAAAGAGAAAAGGATCTCTTGGTGATTTCCGAAAGCTCTAGGGGGTTTTTCATAAAATCCCTTTTCACGCTTCCTCCTCCCGCCAGTAGACGAGCTGGTCGTCGACGTCGCCGTTGCCACGTCCTGCTACCGCCCCCTCCTATTCGTGCGCGGATAAGGAGGACGAGGATAGCCTCTGATTCCCTCATGCTCACTCGCAACCCCTCCCGCACTCTGTATTTTCCTCGGAAGACCAGACCCTAGCTTCGGCCCGCCGGTCGCCTCAGTTGCTACGGGCCACCTCGAGCCACGCCGTGGCGCCCTGAAGCTCCGCCTTAGCCTCCTACGCCTACTGGACGAACCTCGTTTGACGGGAGTGGCCGAGTCGCCGGAATCGGGCTCCTCTTCCTCGTCACCGGGGAGCCGCCTCCGCGCCATTGCCGGCTATTCCGACGCTTCGTCGCCTCCCTGTCTACTCCGGCGTGTTCAAGGTGAGCTGACGCACTTCATGGTGTCCTCCAATATCCCCCTCCCTCCCCGTAGGTCGTTTCCGCCGTGGTCGCTGTCCCACCGCCGCGGTTGCTGCACGCCGGCGAGCTTCTGGCGTCCCTTTCCGGGCGGCGCCACCACTGTATGGTTCGTTGTCGTCTCCTGAACGTCGTGGTGGGGTTTGAGTTGCGAAACGCGCGCGGAATCACCGGATTGGAGTTCTTCTGTGAAGAACAAGGCAGGTGACATCATGTTTGCGTCACGCTGACATCACAATCCGGTTTTTCTTATTTTCAGAAAATGTTTAATAATTACATAAATTAATCAAAACTTATAAATTCAATATCTTTTAATCTGTAATTCAGAAAAATAAAATAAAAACATAGAAATGTTCAGAAAAATGTAAGCTATATGTTTATATGTCATTTTCACACATGTTTGACAAAGTGGAATTTTTTCCATTATTTAATGTTGTTAATTCATTTAAAAATAGAGAAAATAAGTTTTTATTCAATAAAATTAGAAATTAAAAGTTATATACCAAATTGCTCAAAATAACAAATGCAATCTAGTTATGATGTTTTCAAACCCATTTGAGCAACTAAAATGGTACTCACTTTTATAATCACCCGAATTGCCCCTCGGGGGTCTATTTCGGGATAAATTCAGTA
The DNA here is from genome assembly GCA_028641055.1 of Alopecurus myosuroides. Classification (NCBI taxonomy): domain Eukaryota; kingdom Viridiplantae; phylum Streptophyta; class Magnoliopsida; order Poales; family Poaceae; genus Alopecurus; species Alopecurus myosuroides. Next base: position 644,890,977 of record CM054057.1, read on the forward strand.
AAAATGTTTAATTAACATATGAACCCTATCAACCCATCGAACATGTTTAGGGCTTTTTTCAGTGCATTAACCAGCTCATGCATACATATTGCGCATTGCATGATGCCATGTTTGATTGTGTTCTTCTTTTCGGTGTTGTTTCCCCCTCGGTAGAACGTGACTCCGAAGAGAAGGCCAGCAATCCAATGGTGAATACTTGATCTTAACCGACAAGTCAAGCACTTATTCCAGAAGATTTCTATTGGTTTTCTTATAACCAAGGCAAGCATAACCTCGTATCTGCTCATATACGTTTTCCAACAACATTTGATCTCGTACTTTGCATTCGATTCCAAAGTATTTGATGCTAGTATATATAGTTCGCTTATATACTGCATTCGCTGGTAGAAAATAGGCCTATAGTCCCGGTTCGCAAAGGCCATTAATCCCGGTCGCGCAACCGGGACTAAATAGGCGCGACTAAAGGGCCCCCCTTTAGTCGCCCCCTCTTACGAACCGCGGCTAAAGGCCCTTCCACGTGGGCGGGTGGCGTGCGCCGGGGGCGGAGGATCTTTAGTCCCGGTTGGCCACACGAACCGGGACTACATGCTTTTTCGTTATTTCTTTAATTCATTTGGGTTTCTAATTATTTTTCACTCCCTTTTTTTCACTCAAAATTTTCACTCCCTTTTTTTTCAGAATTTTTATTATTTGCTTAGTGTCTAACTACAATTATCTCTAGTCAAATTTCTTACTCGTGGTCAAACTTCTCGCTCGGTCACCCATCATCCCACTACTCTAGCACTAGCACGCTTAACTTCCGAGTTCCATCCCGTCCCGCATCCAAGTGTTTCAAACGCATGTATGTGATACTAATATCATATCAATCCTATTAACATGTTGGTCGATGCCACATTTCTTTATTGTCTGAATTTCAAATAAATATTTTAATAAACAAAAGTAATGATGTAATTAAATTTTTTGAATAAATAAATAAACATTAACTTTTTAATTTGTATTATTTCTAAAAAATATTCAGAAAAATAAAACTAATTCATTTTAAAATCTTAAAAATACTATTAATATATCAAAATATTCATAATATAAAACTAATTCATTTTAAAATCTTAAAAATGCAAATAATATATCAAAATATTCAGAAAAATAATACATTTACATTTAAAAAAATACAAATAATATATCAAAAAATTCAGGAAAATAAAACTAATTCATTTTCCCCTTTCCTAAATGCAAAATAAAATCTGATAAAATTCATGAACCAAACCATATGAAATCTAAACCATATAAAATTTGCAGATCCAAGTTTCGACTATTATTTTGGACACAAGAACTGTTTTGGCAATGACTATCTGTGAGAATGATTTGAACCTAACTTTTAAAATACATAACCAAAATGGACAAACTAAAATGTTCTGGATATATATTGAAAAGATCTATCCATAGCACTTAGCCTCACATCAAGGTCAACAACCAAATGAAAATACCATCCTTTTTAATAAAAGACCAGTAGGCTCTTCTATTATTTTTAGAATGAGTTCAAAAATGTATTTTGAAGTAAATCCAACTGGATGAGTTTGGTATTGACTAGATCTATGTTTTGCTGGCTTAGATTAATTTTTGGACCTCTAGATTTATTTTTGGTGAACAGATATAGAAACAGTAGTTTCTGGTGAACAGATATATAGAAACGGTAGTTTTTCTGTTTTGTTTTCTTGATGTGTTTTTGTTTGTTTTCTTGATGTGTTTTTGTTTGTTTGTTTTGAAATGTGTGTTTGACATAATATAGAAATAATATAGCTAGGAATTAATATAGAAATAATATCCATTACATAATAATATATCCATTACATACTAATATATCCATTACATGCATATATCGAACGCAAGATGCGGTACACAAACACCATCTACTCGAGCTCCGTCGAGTAGATGCGGAACAACTCGTAGACAACGTATGCATCTATGGCTGCATAGTCGAGGTTGATCCGGTCCAGTGGGTTCTTCCCCCAATACATGTGATTCTTGGAGGGGAAACTAGACTTCATGGTTTTGTAGTCGACGTGGATGAAGGCAGTTGCCATCGGAGCCATCCCGGTCTTGTGACCGTACAACTCATCAAAATGGATAAGGTCCTGAAGATCAATGTAGTGATCTTCAGGTATCACAATACCCAAGCGCATCAACTTCTGCCGGTCTTGAGTGATGTCAACGCTGCAGAAGTCGTACCCCTTGTTGACAAGAAAATCAACAAGTTCCGAAGAATGCTTTGAACTACTGCAACAACAAAAATAGAGCACGTGTTAGATATGTTGCAACACATGTATTCTTCCAATGCAACAAACAAATCGAAAATGCAAAACTATCCTACAAGAGAGATTGTACGTGTGCGTTACCTTGCCCATTGGAAGACCAACACGATCTCCTTGAAGGCAATTTGGATGACGGCAACATCCCGTTGATTCGCCGTATACTCTAGATCAAGCCCGAAGAACTTATGGTGTTCATCGGCTTCTTCATAGAGATTGCTCAAATGCTTAAGAAGACCGGGGAGCCTCTCGCACATATTGGTGTAGGCCACGTCGAGACTCTTGCGGCATGGTGTGGCTACACGGAGAGTGTTCCAAACTTGAGAACCCATGGGTGCTTGGTGGAGGAAGAAGAGAGGAAGAAGAGAAGAGAGAAGAAGAAACAGAGACTCTCGGGTGCGCACTGTAGCAATGGCCTTCTGCCTCTCGCTCGCGAAATAAAACCGCCGCGCGGGAGGCGAGCAGTTTGTATCTTTAGTCGCGGGTGGCCAGGCCAACCGGGACTAAAGACATGGAGGCCAGCAGACTGGATCATTAGTCGCGGGTGGCCAGGCCAACCGGAATTAAAGCCCTCCACGCGCTTCCCAACCCGCGACGCATGACCTTCAGTCGCGGGTCTCCTCCCAAACCGGGACTAAAACCCCATTAGTCACGGTGCGCAAAGTTTGGGGACTGATGGGGGCGTATGGAAGGCCTTTTTTCTACCAGTGATTGCCTCAATATCCTGATCCACTGCTCCTAGCCGCCATAGATTTGCTTGTGCGCATCGCCAGAGCCTCATATCTGCTTCGCTTAGATTTACATGCTTGTTACCTCTCCTCCATCCGGTTGATGAATCAGAGCTGCGATAACCTAGTATGATATGATGACGTGGTGAGATGAGCATTGTGTGGTTAACATGACTAAGGCGAGGACGGGAGGCCACTTGGGAAGTGGTTCTTTGTCCTGTACTTGCCAACCCTAGGATTAAGGTCTCGCCACGGAAACCAAGACTGAGCGTGCAACCACACGCGGGGCCTAACAGACCGCGCTCGACTAACTAACTTGTTTGGTTCTATCCGTGAGTCGCGTAGTTTGGGATTTCCATCTGCGTGTGAGTCAAAAACGTTTTGGAGGTGTTTAGGGCGTGACCGGGACAAGTTATGGACGTACACGGATCTTGATCCCGACTCACAGAACAGGTGCCGTCAGGAGGTGGCCAACTCCCTGTTGACGGGGTGGCCCTGTTTGGGTTGACTCATGGATAGGGCTCGACAAGGTAAAGGTTGTGGCCAACCACCCTCTGCCGCGTTCCCAAGGAGCGTACATGTGGCGTTAAGAGTCGGATGGTACGTGTGGGTAAAGTGTACGACCCTGCAGGGATAAATGTTTCGGAAAGCCGTGTCCACGGTTAAGGACGACTTGGTGAATGTCGTGTGGCCATAGATAACTTGAACGTGACGTAAAAGATGTTGGCAATGATTGAAGGGTGCCTCCTCGGAGATGCCGAGAGGGGTGATCCTTGTAGAATGTGAGGTGCTGGGAAATGATGTTGATGGATGAAAACATAATGATTACAGTAGTTTAGTTTCTCATCTGTTTTGAAAACATTCTATGAGACGTGATGTTCTTCCTCGTTTTGGAAAACAAAGATTGCTTTACGCAAAACAGCCTTCATAAAACCCTTTACGAAACCAGCAGATATATAATAGGTTAACTAAGTCTTGTTGAGTACCTCCCGTACTCAGGTTTGCTTAAATTTGGTTCAGGTGAAGATCTCACTCACATCGGTGGTGATTCAACGTGGACATCGACGAGTAGTTTGGGTTTCCCAGGTAGCAGCCTGGAATCTATGGGCTGGAACGTCGCCTTATGTTGCGGCCTCTTAGGACTTTTTGGTTCTTGTTGATTAGCAACATAATTTGCCTTCCGTTGTCTGAAGTAATGTTGGGTCGTGTGACCTCTGCTTGTAAGCTATACTCTAGTAACACATGTTTAATAAAGCTTCAATGTCTAGAGTGTTGCTTTGATCGGTTGTTGGTTTCGAGCTCATTGTTATACAGTTTTAGCTATGCCTGCATAGTTGTCGCAGTTGAGGGGTTGTGGAGCCGATGATCCATGTCCGAGCCCGCCTGCCGATGTGATTCGGTCTGGGGCGAGATAACCCTAGTCTCCCTCGATTGTTGTTGCACTTTCTGGACACATAGCAGCTCTGTATAGCTTTGGTCCCGTTTCCTTCAGTTTCATACGATTCGTGGACGCTTTGATATGCATAGTTGGTTATGACTAGCATGGATACAAGGAGTAGTAGACTGGGGATCCGGACTACGTGCCGATGAATCCAGTCAGCCTGCCGTTGTTTGTTGCGGCCGGGGCTGGTAACCCTGAAGCCCTTGTGAGTCCATGGCTAGGAGCACATAACAGTATGTATATCTCTGGGTCCGGGGTCGCGACAAGAGGATATCATCAAAAAATCGTACTTGTGACCGGGTACGGAAGTGATGTCGCTTGTAGCACTGGAATGATCGTCCACATGATCTTGAGATCGGCGAGTGTTCAACTACATCATCCACGAGGTTTGATTGCATAACGCTTTCGATCTTCGAGGGTTACATCTTCTAAGATTTATTCTACCCATTGCTCGCATCCTCTAGATTATATCTTGGCCCCTTAGTTGTTCTCCATGTTGGAATTTTTTTTGTTTTCTATGATGTGAACCCTACAGTGGTATCAGAGCCGGATCTATGCGTAGATGTTTTGTACGGGTAGAACATATATTAGTATGTGGACGTTGATGATCACGTTATTGCCTCCTTTGTGTATTTTGGATCCTAGTGTCATAGTGGGATGAAGCGGCCCAGACTAACCTTACATGATACTTGTTCCACGATTGACATGCAACTTGTATTGCATAAGTGGCTTGCGGGTGTCTGTCTCTCCCACTATAGTTAAGATCTAATTTACAACGGGTTGCTAATAAGTTGTTTATAACCATTGTGGTTTCTTGTTTGTAGGTAAGAACGGTTCTATCTTCGAAAGTCCATAAGACGCTCAAAACATGCAAAATAAATTAGAGGCGTCTAACTTATTTTTGCAGGGCATGTGATGTGATATGGTCAATGTTACAAATATGATGTATGAGATGATACTGTTTGTAAATTGTGACAAACTGACAGCAGCCTAATGGTTATCTTATTTTTATGGCCTGCGTGCCGGATATCATATCCATGTGATATGTTGTAATTTCGGAAGACAATCAATATGGAGGCGCCATGGACCTTGGTGCCACACCGGTGGAATGATGGAGACCATACCATGACGCACAAGATGTAGATCAAGTGCAAGAAGGACCATATCATATCACAGTTTTCATGCATGTGATGTTAATCCTTATTATGCATCTTATTTTGCTTAGATGGCAACGGTAGCATTATAAGATAATCCCTCTCACTTAATATCAAGATAATAATGTGTTCTTCCTTAGTATGCACCGTTAAGAAAGTTTGTCGTTTCGAGACACCACGTGATGATCGGGTGTGATAGACTCAACGTTCGCATACCATGGGTGTTTTTGAGCCTAGCATGTACATATATGGCCTCGAAACACACGCAATACAGTGGTTCTACTTGGCGAGTCTAGCATGTATAGACATGGCCTCGGAACACGTAATCGAAAGGTAAAGCATGAGTCATATGGATGATATGATGAACATGTCGATGTCCGCTTTTGCAACTACACCGTATCACGTGATGATCGGTTTCAATGTAGTGAATTTGGTTCATGTAATCACCAAAACGACTAGAGGGATGCTTTTTTCTAAGTGGGAGTTCATGGGATAATTTTAGAATTAACTTGAACTTAATTTATCATAAACTTAATCTAAATAGTATTTACAAATATGTTGTAGATCATGGCACCACCTACCTTCAATTTCAATATGTTCATGGAGAAAGAAAAATTAGCGAACAATGGAAGCAACTTTCCCAATTGGGCACTTAACCTGGGAATTCTCCTCACCGCTTGCAAGAAGATCTATGTGTTTGATGCACTGCTAGGTGACCAGCCCACTGATGATGCTTCTGACGAAGATAAAAATGTTTATCTGGCTCAACAAGAGGACCACAATATAGTTCATTGTGGCATCCTGTATGGATTAGAGCCAGAGCTACGAAAACTTTTCGAGAACAACACTGCTTTTGCTACAATTGGAGAATTGAAATTGATTTTCCATACCCATGATATAGTAGAGATTTATGATGCTTCAGAAAAGTTCTTTAACTGCATGATGGAAGAAAACAACTCCGTTAGCGAGCACGTGCTCAGAATATCTGCGTACGTTGATAAGCTCATAGCTTTGGGAATAACGATCTCCAATGAGCTAGGGATACATCGTGTTCTTCAATCTTTGCCACCTAGTTACAAGAACTTTGTGATGAACTAAAATATGCAAGGCATGAAGGAGACTCTCTGTGAGCTTCTATCAATGCTTAAGACTGCTGAATTGGAGATCAAGAAAGAGCATCAAGTGTTGATGATCAATAGGACCACTAGTTTCAAGAAAGGCAAGCCAAAGGTGAACTTCAAGAAGGGTGACAAGCCTATTGCTGCACCTGAGAAGAAAACCAGGAATGGCCCTAAGCCTGAGACTGAGTGCTTCTATTGCAAGGGCACTCGCCACTGGAAGCATAACTTCGCCAAATATCTGGCAGATAAGAAGGCCGGAAAAGTGAACAAAGGTATATGTGATATACATGTTATTGATGTGTAACTTACTAGTACTCGCAGTAGCGCCTGGGTATTTGATACTTGTTCGGTTGCTCACATATGTAACTCGAAATAGGAACTGCAGAATAAGCAACCACTAGCAAGGGATGAGGTGACGATGCACGTCAGGAATGGATCAAGAGTTGATGTAATCGTCGTCGGGACGCTACCACTTCATTTACCGTCTGGATTAGTTATAAACCTGAATAATTGTTATCTGGTGCCTACGTTAAGCATGAATATCATTTCTACATCTTTTTTAACGCAAAGTGGTTATTCGTGTAAGTCTAAGAACAATGGTTGTTCGATTTATATGAATAATATCTTTTATGGTCACGCACCTTTGAAGAATAGTTTATTTTTGAATCTTGATAGTATTGATACAAATATTCATAATGTGAATTCCAAAAGAATTAAATTAAATGATGATATTGCTACTTACATGTGGCATTGCCGTTTAGGTCATATTGGTGTTAAACGTATGAAGAAGATCCATTCTGAGTGACTCTTAGTATCACTTGATTATGAATCATTTGAGACGTGTGAACCATGCCTAATGGGCAAGATGACTAGAACCCCGTTTTCCGGAACTATGGAACGGGCGCCAGACTTACTGGAAATCATACATACTGATGTGTGTTGACCAATAAATGTGTTGACGCGTGGTGGATATCATTATTTCATCACTATCACAGATGATTTGAGTAGACATGGATGTATTTACTTAATGAAACACAAGTCTAAGACATTTGAAAAGTTCAAAGAATTTCAGTGTGAAGTTGAAAATCATCTTAACATAAAAAATAAATTTCTACGATCTGATCATGGAGATGAATATTTAAGTTACGAGTTTGTATGCATATGAAACAATGTGGAATGGTTTCACAACTCACACATGCCGGAACACCGCAGTGTAATGGCGTTTACGAACGTCGTAAAAATCGTACTTTATTGGATATGGTCCGATCTATGATGTCTCTTACAGATTTGCCACTATCGTTTTAGGGTCACGCGCTAGAGACATCTGCATTCACTTTAAATAGGGAGCCATCTAAATCTGTTGAAACGACACCGTATGAATTATGGTTTGGAAATAAACCTAAGCTATCATTTATAAAAGTTTGGGGATGCACTGTTTATGCGAAGAAGCTTCAACGTGATAAACTCGAACCCAAAGCGGAAAAATGTGTCTTTATAGGATACCCTAAAGAAATAATTGGGTACACCTTATATCATAGATCCGAAGGCAAGGTTTTCTTTTCCAAGAATGGATCGTTTCTAGAGAAGGAGTTTCTCTCGAAATGTGTGGGTAGTATGAAGGTAGAACTCGATGGGGTTATTGAACCTTCTCTTCTTAGAATGGCGAGTAGTGCAGTGCAGGAAGTTGTTCCAATGCCAACTCTAACAGTTGAAGAGGGAACTAATGATCAAGATCATGAAACTCCCGAAGAGGAAACTACCGTACCTCGCATATCAACTAGGGAATGTACAGCTCCTGAATTGTATGGGGATCCCGTCGTAAATTGCATGGTAGATGAAAGTGATGACCCTGCAACGTATGATGAGCCCAGATTCCAATAAATAGCTAGAAGCCCTGAAATCCGAAATTAGATCCATGTACGAAAACCAAGTTTGGACCTTGGTGGACTTAGCCGATGACCGCAAGGCCGTTGAGAACAAATGGATATTAAAAAAAACTGATGCTGATGGTTATGTGACTGTCTATAAAGCTCGACTTGTTGCAAAAGGTTTCCGACCAATACAAGGAGTTGACTACGATGATACTTTCTCACCAGCAGCGATGCTAAAGTCAGTTAGGATTATGTTACCAGTTGCTGCATTTTTTATTATGAAATCTCGCAGATGGATGTCAAAATGGCGTTCCTCAATGTTGTATATGATGCAACCCAAAGGTTTTGCTGATCCTAAGGATGTTGACACGGTGTGCAAACTTTAACGTTCCATTTATGAACTGAAGCAAGAATCCCGGAGTTGGAACCTCCGTTTTTATAAAGTGATCAAAGGTTTTAAATTTTTCCAAACATACGGAGAAGCGTGTATCAACAAGAAAGTGAGTGGGAGCTCTGTAGCATTTCTAATACTATATGTGGATGACATATTGTTGATTGGAAATGATATAGAACTTTTGAAAAGTGTGAAAGGTTATTTGAACAATACTTTTTCGATGAAAGACCTCGGTGAAGCAGCTTATATATTAGGCATCAAAATCTACAGGGATATATCAAGACGCTTAATTGGGCTTTCGCAAAGTACATACCTTGACAAGATTTTGAAGAAGTTCAGAATGGAAGAAAGTAAGAAGGGGTTCTTACCAATGTTGTAAGGCAAGACGTTGAGTAAGACTCAAAGTCCAGCTACGGCTAAAGATAGAGAGATAATGAATAAGATTTCCTATGCTTTAGCCATAGGTTCTATCATGTATGCTATGCTATGTACAATACTAGATGTGGCACATGCTATTAGTTTGACTAGCAGGTACCAATCCGATCCAGGTTTGGAACACTGGACGGCGGTCAAGAATATCTTTAAGTAATTGAGAAGAACTAAGGATATGTTTCTCGTGTATGGCGGTGAAGACGAGCTCGTCGCAAGATGTTACGTTGTTGCTAGCTTTGACACCGATCCGGAAGACTCTAAGTCATAATCCGGGTACGTATTTGTTATGAATGGAGGAGCAGTAAGATAGAGGAGTTCCAAGCAATCCGTTGTAGCGGGATCATCAGCAGAAGCAGAATACATTGTTGTCTCGGAAACAACGCATTAAGAAGTTTGGATGAAGGAGTTCATATCCGAACTAGATGTGGTTCCGAGTGGTTGGATCCGATGGTCATCTATTGTGACAACAATGGTGCCATAGCCAATGCTAAAGAACCAAGGTCTCACAAGAATTCCAAGCATATCAAGCGTCGTTTTCACTCCATCTGTGAGCATGTCAAGGATGGAGATGTGAGGATTTGCAAAGTACACACGGATTATGAATGTGATAGATCGATTGACTAAACCTTTCTCAAGGGAAAAACATGATAAACACCAGAACTCCATGGGTGTTAGATCCATTACAATGTAATATAGATTATTTCCCCTAGTGCAAGTGGGAGACTGAAGGGAATATGCTCGAGATGCAATAATAAAGTGGTTATTATATTATTCTTTGTTTATGATGAATGTTTATTTCTCATGCTAGAATTGTATTAACCAGAAACGTTGATACATGTGTGTTTAATAAACAAACAATGGTTCCTAGTAACGCCTCTCATTTATACTAGCTCGTTGATTAACTAATGATAAATATTTTTTGATCATGAACATTGGATGTTGTTAACAACGGGGTCATGTCATTAGGAGAAATATGTGATGAACATATACCCAAATTAAGTATAACAATACGATCAAGTCATTTAGTTTATATTGTTATATCTTGCATACGAAGTAACCTTATTCCTTAGACCATGAGATTATGTCAATCACTAATACCGGAAGGGTTCTTTGATGACATCAAACGTAATGCCATAACAGGGTGACTATAAAGGTGGCGTTAAGTATTCGGAAAGTGTTAGTTGAGGCCCATGGATCAAGAGTAGAATATTTTCATCCAAAATGGCGAAGAGATATACTATGGGCCCTCTCGGTGATATCACATCGACACCGCTTACAAGCACGTGACTAGATCACAAGGATGTCATATCACGGAACGAGTAAAAGACTACTTGTCGGTAACGAGATCGAACAGGGTATGGTTGATACCGATGATCGGATCTCGGACAAGTAAAATATCGCGAGACAAAGGAAAATAGTTACGATGTTGATGCACGATCACAAGATTCATCGTTGAATATATATGAATTATCATGGATCTTCAGATCTCGCTGTTGACTATTGATTAGAGAGGTGTCTCGATCATGTATGCATTATTCGCGAACCGTAGGGTGACACACTTAAGGTTCGTTGATGCTTAGGGTAGATATGGGAATATGAGATGGATTCCGAATATTGTTCGGAGTCTCGGAAGTGATCCTAGACATCACGAGGAGCTCCGGTATGGTCTGGAGGTAAAGATTCATATAAGGCAAAGTGATTTCAGGATTTTGGAAAAAGTTTAGGATATTCCGGCAGAGTGTCGAATGTTCTAGAAGGTTTCGGAGGGTCCCACTGTAGGGCCCACATATCCATAATGACCAAGAGTGGCCCACTGATCCATTTTACCATACCTAATTGGTCCATGCAGCCATTCAATTGGTAGCCCTTTAAAAGGGGAGTTACCACTCTTGAAAGAAGGGGTTACCACTCGAGAGGATTACCACTCTTGAACGAGGGGGTTACCACCCTAGGAATTGATGTGTCTGCAGCTCCTTTCCTACACAAGGAGAAGGGGAGCCACACCAATATGTAGCACATCTCTTCTTGTTGCCATCTCTCTCCTCCACTTCTCCCCTACATCGGCTTGGCAAAGCTCTGTAGGAATTTCTCCAACACCACCACCACACCGTCATGCCGCTGGGATCCCCGGAGGATCTACTACATCTGCTTCCTCGCTGGAACGGGGAGAGAACGTCATCAACAACCATACGTGTGACCGAGTACGGAAGTGCTGCCACTTGTAGCAATGGAACGATTGTCCACATGATCTTGAGATTGGCAAGTGTTCGACTACATCATCCATGAGATTTGATCTCGTAACGCTTTCGATCTAAGAGGGTTAGATCTTCTAAGACTTATTCTACCTGTTTCTCGCATCCTCTAGATTAGATCTTGTCCCCTTGGTTATTTTTCGCATAGGAAAAGTCTTGTTTTCTATGTTGAGAACCCTACACTTTCAAGAGTAGAATTGAGAATGGCGGAAGACTTATAAAGAAATCCACCTTCATCCCCAAGTCCAAGAAATTCATCAAGAGAGGTCCTCCAAGGGCATTGATTGAAAAAGAAGTTGAATACACATCCGGTGGTGAAGAGAGTGATGGTGATGGTGAACAAGTGGGAATGATGTTCGTGGCAAAGGGCGTCATTCCTTCAAGCTTAAGCTTTCTCTTCTCCAACCCCAATGAGAAGAAGGGTCCCTCTAGTCAGAAGTGCTTCATGGTCAAGGGTATATCCCCAAAGGTGACTCCTACACTCAAACTTTCAAATTCTTCTACCCCGTCTCTATAAAATTGTGTTCAGGAAGTGGACAATGTTCAAGATCCTCTAAAAAAATTTGTGAAGAAACTAGACGATGAAACTAAAACCATTTTAATTCTCTCGTGGATCAATTAAGTGAGGAACATGGCCTCATTGATGAACATGAGGAAAGGATCATCTTACTTGAAATTTTGCTCGTGATGATGCTAGTAAAATTGAGGATCTTGAGAAAGCTCTAGATGAGTTACATTGCTTTAGAGAAATAATTGAAGATACCTTTGCAATTTACATAGGTAAAGTAAAGCTTGATCGTGAACATGCATTTGCTAAAGTAAAGGAATTCATGGCCTTAAATGATGAAACTAACAAATGTTACACTGAGCTCATTAAGGATTTTGATAAATTTAAAATTGCTCATGGAACACTCTCAAATGAGCTCAAGACTTTGAAAGGGTCAAAAGATATAAATGCAAATGCTTGTGCCACTAACCCTTTGTGTCATGACAACTCTCATTCAGGAAAATACGAGGTTCAAGGCCCAAATAAACAAAGGCCTTGCCACGTGCATCCAAGGGAAAAAGAACCTCAACGATCTTTTGAGTAGTCAAAAGAGAGTTATTGGTAAGGAAGGCCTTGGGTTTGGGTTCTCATCCAAGAAGGCCTACAATAAGATGTCAACTCCCTCCACTAATACTATTATTTTTGTGAAGGAGGGGGATTTAGCCAATGATGAAGTGGAGACTAAAAGTATTGTCCCTAGGGATACTACTACCCACAACAAGTTTGCGGGAAAATACAACCCATCTTATGTTCTTCATATGGTGGTCATGTATATGCAAAATATGTTGGCACTTCATATGGTGACGATTACAAGTATGTTATTTGGATTCCAAAGACCCTTGTGACTAACAAGAAAGGACCATACAAAAATGGGTACCTAAGACAAGAAATTGATTCATTGTATGTATGTGTTTCCGGGGAAGATCATGGATGATTGATAGCGGTTGTTCCGCACATATGACCGAAAGCAAGGAAGTGTTAGAAGACTTAAAGCATCAAATCATCAAATACACACAAGTAGCTATTGGTGATGGTGGCATGGCAAGGTGGTCATTTCTACGGATGCATCCATCGAGAAAGTCCTCCTTGTTGAGTCCCTTGACTATAATCTCATTTCCATCTTGCAACTTTGTCAATGCAATTTTACATCTGTATTTGGGCGTCATCACGTGCTTGTCCTTCACACCATTTCTCTTAAAGTAGCCTTTGTTGGATTTGTGGAGAACAACATGCTTGTAGTGGATTTCTCGAAAGAAACTCCACATATTGACACATGTCTAATATCTGAATCCGATGTGGGTTGGCTTTAGCATCGCCGCTTGGGCCACCTCGGTATGAGAAATTTATGAACTCTTGTGAAGTGTGAGCACGTGGAAGGACTAGAAAGTGTGATTTTTTCCAAAGATCGCCCTTGTAGCTCTTGTATTTCCGGAAAGATGCATGCGAAGAACCATCCAAAGAAATCAATCATCTCCACAAAGAGGCCCTTTGAGCTTATTCACTTGGATCTATTTGGGCCTCCTACATATGATAGTATTGGTGGGAAGAAGTATTGCTTGGTGATTGTTGATGATTATACAAGATACACTTGGGTATTCTATATCAAGAAGAAGAGTGAGACTCAAGAAAAGTTCATCTCTTGGGCCACGGAAGTGCTACGTCAATATGACACCAAGATCTTGGCAATTAGGACTGATCATGGGTCCGAGTTCAAGAACTACACCATGGATGAATTCTTGAGTGATGAGGGGATAAGACATCAATATTCTGCTGCATACACCCCTCAACAAAATGGTGTAGCGTAGAGGAAGAATCACACACTTATTGATACTACAAGAACCATGATGGTCGAGTTCAATCCCCATATAACTTTTGGGCCGAAGCCATTAACACAACTTGTCATCTATCTAATCTACTCTTTGTTCTTCCAATGATTGGTATGACTCCATATGAACTCCTAACAGGTAACAAGCCCAAACTCAAGTATATTCGAATTTTTGGGTGCAAATGTCAAGTTTACATTAAAGGCACTAGATTGTCTAAGTTTGATCCTAGAACTTTTGAAGGCATATTTGTTGGTTATGCCCCGGACACTCATACTTATAGAGTCTACAACATATCCACCGGGTGTGTTGAAGAATCTATGAATGTGGAGTTTCATGAGGATAATGGCTCCCAAGTGGAGAAATTTGATTGTGATGATGTAGGTGATGAACCTTCCTCCATAGGCATAGGAAGAATGGGTATAGGTACTCTTATACCCGTCGAGGGACACCTTGTGGTGCATGAGGATGGGATAAGCTCCACGGAAGTGGAGACCTCTACTTCAACCATTAATCAAATGGTAGACCAAGAACAATACCTTCAAGTTGATACCACTCATAAAAAAAGTGATCAACATCCACCCAATGATAATGGTGGTCATAATATTGGTGACTCTTCACCAAGAACTCCACTCCGTATAGATCATGGCCTTGATGAAGAACATAATGAAGATGATCCTCCAAATGAGCATCCCGATGATGCACTTATCCGTAGAAAATCTCTTCAAGCCGCAATATTGCACCAAAAGTCACATTATAAAAAGAATGTTATTGGTAGCTTGGGAAGAAGTGTATCCACTCGTGGTAAAGTACTCAAGTTTTGTGGTCTTCACTCATATGTCTCTCATGTTGAACCTATCAAAGTGTATCATGCTCTTGAAGATGAATATTGGGTTCAATATATGCATGAAGAGCTCCACAACTTTGAAAGAAACAAAATATGGTCTCTATTGGAAAGACCCAAGGATCATAATTTCATTGGAACAAAATGGGTGTTAAAAAACAAGCAATATTCTCATGGGCAAGTGATTCGTAACAAGGCTCGTTTGGTTGCTCAAGGATACTCTCAAGTCGAAGGACTTGACCATGGTGAAACTTTCACTCCTATAGCTAGACTTGAATCCATTCGAATATTACTTGCATTTGCCACTAGTCATAATATCATCTGGCATCAAATGGATGTTAAAAGTGCATTTCTAAATGGTCCACTAAATGAGTTGGTATAGATCCCAAGTATCCTAAACATGTCTACTTACTCCATAAGGCTCTATATGGACTCAAACAAGCCCCACGTACTTGGTATGATCATCTAAAGGAGTTCTTAGTAGATCGTGGTTTCGTACTTGGGGTAATTGATCCCACACTATTTACCAAAAGTGTAGATGGATATTTCTTCGTGTGCCAAGTATATGTTGATGATATTATATTTGGATCCTCTAATGTGGTTTTTGTAGAACAATTTGTGAAGATAATGACAAGTGAGTTTGAAATGTCTATTATGGGGGAATTGAAGTTCTTTCTCGGTTTTGATATCAAGCAATATTATGAAGGAACCTTTATTTGTCAAGAAAAATATATTGAAGACATGCTCAAGAAATTTGATATGATCAATGCTAAACCATTGGGTTTTCCCATGTCAACAACCGTGAACCTTAAAATGGATCACGAAGGTATACCAGTTGATCCAAAACTCTATCGTTCTATGATTGGCTCTTTGATTTATCATTGTGCATCCGGATATTATGTTAGTGTGGGTTTGTGTGCAAGATTTCAATCTAACCCCAAGAAAAGCCGTATGATTGCGGTCAAGAGGATTCCTAGGTACTTTGTTAACACTCCCTCTCATGGTCTTCGGTATCCATCAAATACATGTTTTGATCTTGTGGGATATTCGGATGAGAGTGCTATAAACATTGGTCATAATCTGGTACTTCATGGAAAGACCAAAAATATTGAGATTTGTTACCATTTATCCATGATCATGTGGCCAATGGAGATATCTCACTTTCCTATGTCAACACCAAATATCAACTCGCCGACATCCTCACAAATCCTCTTGATGAGAATAGATTCAAGAAATTGAGGAGTGAGCTCAATATTATCTATGCAAGCAATTTTAGTTGATTGGAAATCTTGCATACACACCTCTACTAGACTTATTTTTTGGTCCTTAGTTGTACGCATAGACATAGGGGGAGTGTAACTCAATTAATGAGTCATCACTACTCTTATAATGCATAAATAAACAAATCATGCAGAATGTTCTTCAATGATAAAATATGCTTCAATGATTAGTTTCGACAATGCACCCAAGATATATCTTCGCGGTGTCATATCGAGCATACTCATACATGGTGGCTAAGGCCACTTTCCCTAGCAAAGGATTTGATTTTTTAATGGATTGTATTGAAAATAAATTTGGTATTCGACTCATATGCATATTCATTCTTCATATTCCATATCACATCCAATGTTACTTACTTGAAATTTTCATTTTTTTTCTCCCATTGAATGTGTAAGGAAACCATCATAATCATAACCATCTCATTTCATTATAGTGCATATCACAACAAAATTCATGTATAATATTGCACATGGTCAAGACTAAAAGAATTTAAAAAATCTCTTTGAAACAAAACTTGTTTAAATTTTTTGCCACTATTTAAAAAAACGGGGGGGGGGGGGGGGGGGCAAGCTGAAAATGCTTTTCACAGAAAACCCGGCCTAGATGTCCGACCTGGCCAGCTCGAGACATTGGCTGGCTCGGGTTGTCGCCCTGCCTACGGGCGCAGTTTGCTCGGCCCATGCCAGGCCCTCAGGCCGGAGATATCGGGTGCCCGCCCGGCCTCTGCGCGCGCAGGCTGGCCTGGCCGACCCCTCAGGCCGGGCTTCCTGGCAGTGTACATCGGGTTGGGTGGGGGGGAATTCCTCCATAACCCCTTCCTCTTCACCCCTTCCCTCACACGAAAAGTCCATTGGAGCCCCTCCCCAAGATTTCACCACATCCTAGCCCCTCCCCCACCCATCTACCACAGATATGAACTTCCCTATCCCTCCTCCACCACCTCATCCACGTGGAATCTCCATTGGTGGCCTTTTGGGAGAGATATCCTCCCTTGAAGGCCCCTCCAAGATGGCATCCAACTCGGGTATTTTTTTTGGCTTTTTCTCGTAATCGAGCAACATCCCGTGTTGATTTTCCCTCGACATCTAGTTGTGGTGGTTATTTTCTTGTTTTACGGTTCATACTCCTAAGATCCAATTACATCTAGGGTTCATGTCACTTTACCAATCAATTTAGTTGTGGTGGTTGTTTTCTAGTACAATCATTATGTGGTTTCCCTTAGCAACTCATCATGCCCAATCTTTCCATGCCCCATTGTCCATCTAGTCCAGATGTGATGATTGTTTTTCTCCAAGTGATATTTTTAAAGTTCTTTTTCAACAAAAAAAACAACAAAACCAAACTAATTCATCATCATGGAACATTCCTTTTACACACATGACCATGTGCACTTATGTCGCACCCGGACTTCTAGAGGATACTCACCGTACGAACTGAACAGTATTTTGGTTGGATTACGGGGCTTAACGGCTCCCGCGTCCCCTTATGGGTAGGCCAGCACTTATGTGCGACAACCAACCGTTACTGTTCACCGTCGATGCAAACTATCCCGTAGAAATCAGGATACTGCCATTGACGTACTTCATACCATACACACATGGTACGTCAACGGTTTTGAACAAAAGGATAACACAACATGCCTCTAAGACACAAAAGATTGAAATAAGGTTGCAAATAGCCTTCACTAAGGCAGAAATAGCAAATACAATCATCCAGAGGACACATGTCCCAACATGGCATTCATTACATCAGCGGAAGCAATCAAAGGTGTCTGGGTACAGACAAATCCAACAGGCTTAAGAAGCCGGAGAAAATAAAGAAGACGAAGCCCATCCACGTAGGTCCTGGATCCAGCCCTGGTCCAGCTATCTACTCGTCTGCAGTCTCGTCAAACTCCACGAAGTAGCCATCCTGGTGGTCATCGTAGCCGTAGTCGTAGTCTGCGTAAACCACAGCCCCAAAGGGGTCAGTACAACAACGTACTGGCAAGCAAGACTCACAGTTCACCAAAGTGTAGCCCGTCAACACCAAGCACAGATGCCTTGGGATCAACGGAAGGGAAGGGTATGAAAGATGCAATTTGCTGCACTAACCATCTACAGAACATACTACAACTTCCGGTGTAACAGAAAGAGATAAGATAGCGTGTCATAACCAGCTATAGCTATCCACCAAACAAACCCATCCTGGATCTCGCCCCTTATCCAAAGAAGCAATCCGAGGATAACTCACACAGTTGGATTTATGATGGATCAAGTTGTTGTGTCAATAAGCCTATTACTAGTGAAGTTATCATTAGTTAGGTGTAAGTTGTTCTGAGTACTTGTTAGCCAGTACTTTCACCAAGTTAACCATAACCGCGGAAAACATGGCTTCTCGAGAAGATTTATCCCTGCAGGGGTGCACCAATTTGGCCGTACATGTAAGAATAACCCGCCAGATGGGAAAGGCCTTTCCCACCAAGCGGGGCACTCAACACAACTCAACTCTTCTTCGCATCAAGCCCAAAGCACCACGTGCTGTGCGTGCGCGGCTAATCGAGCCCCCCGAAGAAAAGGAGGACCCTCATAGCACTGGAAGACCACGCCGCCCTAAATGCCGACTACAAAAGTTCCACCCTGGCCTCGGGTTCGTACCTGCATATGCGTGCATCAAATGGAAAGCCCGAACTAAGTGTGGTGATTTGGACGAGATGCGGATCGAGTCAAATTGAGGGGGGCGCCCATACACGCTTCCCACATGCGGATAGTGCGCTCATCATGGATCAGTAGACAAGACCCTTTTCCTATTAGGGCCGACACTAGCAGGCCTCAAAACCACGCCGGGCCTCCTGCCGGTGCCTTATCAGCAATTTATCATTACCTCAAATTAACAGGTGTTGTTTAACATCGAGCCCCAGAATATAACAGAATATAATGACAGAAAGTAACGGATAACGGACTCGAGCAAAACAAACCCTAAGCATGCTAGTAAGACACGGGCCCAAGCAACGGGGTTTTAGGACTGGAGGTGATGGCAATATCAGGGTTTAGGGTATCATGTGGTAGGTACGTAACAGAAGCAACGATACATAGGGCTAGCAAATATAGACAACGGAAAGTATCGGTAACCAATGTTGAAAGGAACACAATGGTTCATGTGAGTGATAACTTGCCTGCAAACCCAGTAGCCGGGTACTGAGCTAGATCCTCAGAAGGGGTGTCGTAAAGGTCGTCGGTATCAACGTCGTCGTCTATCCGAGAAGAAGCAAACAAACAAGGCAGAAATATAAACAATCATTGTCATGGCATAATGCACATTCAAATATGATGCATGTCAAGTTTATAGATGCATCAAAATAAACTAGATAACATGTTAACACAATTTAAATGGACACATATGCAATTTTTAGTTGCATATGAAAAGCCCATGGATTTTGGTTAGATTATTTGTTTTCCAACTAATCAACAGGTGCTGGTGGTTTAGTATGATGCATGCAAAAGGAAAACAGCAAAATAATAACATTAGAATAAAATTAAACTAGGGTGTAGCAATTTAGAATTTTATTATTAATTTTAGGGAATTTTGGGTGCCTTAAAGGTGACACACAAGTAGTTGTTGTTTTCAACCATTTAAAATGTTCAAAACAAATAACAAAGTTTATATTTGAAAAATAACATCAAATTTTAGTTGGATTACATGTTTCAAATATTGACATAGGATTTAGGATTATTTAATTATGAATTAAACAATATTAAACAAGTTTTAATTGAATTTAAAACAAGTTTGAATTTAATTGAATTTTTATTTGTTCAAAACATGAATTCAAATTCACATTTGAAAAGTTCACACTTTGATGGTTTGAAAACATATTTTGCATGTTCAAAAATATTTTATTTTGACCAAGTTATGATTTTATCTAATTTTAATTGAATTAAACAAGGATTAAATTATTTAGGCAATTTAAATTATTCAAACCAGAAAAAAAATTATATTTGAATAGGTTATTTAAAATGGTATTGAAAACATATTTTATTTGCATTTATTGGATTAATAAATAATTAGTTATTAATTTTAGAAATTAGCATTTGAATTATTTAAGTTTGAATGTTAAATGCATTTGTAATTGTCAAAACAGTACACAAATAGATTATTTGGAAAGGTTATGAAATTTGGAACAAAAAACATATAAACTTTTTATTTATTGGATTTACAGAATGAAAGATATTAAAGTTTGAAGTTTTTGATTCAAATCTGCTATTTAAAAAGATTTTGGAAATACAGAAATTCGCGCAGAACCTTTTGTTACCGAGCTGCTCTCTACCCCTAGCCACTGTCCAGTGGACCAGTGGCCAGCGTGGCGCGAGCGCGCGCACGCGTGGCAAAGATAGCAGCTGACTGGTGGGCCTGCGCGCGGAAGCAAAAATAGCCAAAAAAGGTTGGCGCTTGCGGGGCTCGAACCCGTGACCAGCGCAAGATTTCAGAGAGTGGCTACCACTGCGCTGTGCTCGTTCAGTTGACAGGGATACAGACGCGGGGAGGTTATCGTTCATTCGCCAGGGTTAACTGAATTTTAACCTGACGACGGAAACCTTCCGCGTCTGACAGAAGCGGAGCTCGCCGGCGTTGAGGTGATCGTGGACGTGCGCGAGTGGGTGCTGGATGCGGGTGTGTGCACGGACGTGTGGTGGCGCACAGAGGGACGAGAGGGGATGGATAGCACGGGAGCTCACCGGGATTTCGTCGCAGTTGCAGTGCTGCTGACGACGGCGGCGGCCGCGGCGTGGTCGAGGATGGCGGGGGAGATCCACGCGGTCACCGGGGATGTTCAGGTGTCCGAGGGGTAGCTGGTAGGGTGGCGGGTCCGTTCCAGGTGGTAGGTGGCTAAGTGGAGGCGGGAGGTGGCGGCGCCATTGAGAGATTCAGAGCTCCGTTCTCCGGCGGGGGTGACAGAGGAGGGGAACTCGACGGGGAGGAGGCGATTGTCGGCGGCGGCGGAGAGAATAGGAGCCTAGGGGGTAGGGTTAGGTCTTCGGGCCCTGGGGGGCTTCTTATAGGCGATGGAGAGCGAGGGCTGGCCGCCGGAGTCGCCGCGCGGTCGCGGTGGCGGCACGGATGAGCTGCCGTACGTCTAAAAGACGATCGCACGCTTTTCAAAGCGTTACGTGATGGCTTAGGCGGGCTGGGCCGCGCGCGCGTTAGATTAGGTGGGTTGGGTAGCGTTAGGTGCTGCGCGCGCGGTAGGTTTTGCTCCTTTTGTTTTTTTTTCCTTCTGTTTTTTTTTTTGTAGGATTTGCTTTTGGAAGAAAAACATAGGTTTTAGTTTAGAGAAAAATTTGGAAAAATTCAGATAAATTCCTTAGGCCAAATGCAACCATTTGGCAACTTTTATTTTCAAAAATTTAAACATTTGATTGCTTTTTGAAATTTGAACCAAATTTGAGTGAAATTGTTAATATTAATAAACATTAATAAAATCAATCATTTAAATAGGGTAACCCCTATGGTAAATAGACAAATTGAGTTGATTTGTTTTGGGTAACACCCTGATTTCAAAATGGTTCTGTTTTGGGTGCTTTGATTTGAATTTTTAATTGTGTTTGGAAAATGAATAATTGATTTAAAACCATTATTTTCCCAAGTGATCACTATGGAAAAACATGGAACCAATTGATTGTTATTATTTGTGATTTTTATTCAAAATGTTGTAACAGAGCAAGTATGAAACCATTTTTTGAATAAGGTTTGAATTTGAGTTGTGGAAACAGTGGAAAACAATTGCAATAATTAAGAAACAAATGCAAACAACATGGAACAACATGATGATATGATGCAATACTTAAATAAACATGCAACAAACATTTTAAGGGGATGATTTTCATACTTGGGATGTTACAAAACGCCCCCCCTTGAAGGAATCGCGCCCCGAGATTCCTACTGAGAAATGAAAGGGTCCGGATACTTCTTGCGAAGATCCTCTTCGGTCTCCCACGTTGCCTCTTTATCGGAATGATGCGACCACTGCACTTTCAAGAACTTGGTGCTCTTGTTGCGAGTCTTACGCTCGGTCTCATCGAGAATACGAATAGGGTGCTCCTCATAAGATAGATCATCTTGCAGTTCGATGGAATCATGATCAACTGCACGATCTGGATCTTTGAAACACTTCTTGAGCTGTGACACGTGGAACACATCGTGCACTTTGGATAGCTTTTCTGGAAGTTCAAGACGATAAGCATTTTCTGCACGCCTTGAGAGAATGTTGAAAGGACCAATGTATCTTGGTGCAAGCTTTCCTTTCACACCGAAACGATGGGTGCCTCTGAGGGGAGTTACACGGAGATGCCTTATCACCAGGTGCATAGATCATATCCCTGTGCTTGCTATCATAATAGCTCTTCTGACGAGACTGAGCAATCCTGAGATTGTCACGAATGATACGAACTTTCTCCTCGGCTTCCTTAACAATGTCAGGGCCTAAGAGTGAACGTTCACCAGCTCCAGACCAATTGATTGGACTCCTGCATCTGCGACCATACAGTGCCTCAAATGGTGCCATGCCTAGGCTTGCCTGGTAGCTGTTGTTGTAGGAGAATTCAGCATATGGAAGGCAATCCTCCCATTTCATGCCAAAGGAGATACCACATGCTCTGAGCATATCCTCGAGAATCTGATTGACTCTTTCGACTTGCCCCTGAGACTGAGGGTGATAAGCTATGCTGAACAGAAGTTTAGTGCCCAATGCTTCTTGAAAACTCTTCCAGAAATGAGAAGTGAAGATACTTCCACGGTCTGAGCTTATTTCCAATGGAACACCATGAAGAGGAACAATCTTTGTTGTGTATAGCTCTGCTAACTGGCTAGCTGAGATAGTTTCCTTGACAGCAAAGAAATGAGCTACTATAGTGAGACGATCAATAACAACGAAGATTGCATCGTTGCCCTTTTTGGACTTTGGAAACCCAGTAACGAAGTCCATTTCAATCATGTCCCACTTCCACTCAGGAATTTTCAGAGGTTGGAGTAGACCTGCTGTTTTCTGATGGACTGCCTTAACACGTTGACAAACATCGCATTCAGAAACGTACTGAGCAATTTCACGTTTCATGCCAGGCCACCAATACAGTGTCTTAAGATCCTGGTACATCTTTGTACTTCCAGGGTGAATGGAGAGAGGAGTTTCATGAGCCTCCTTGAGAATGATATCTTTGAGACTTTGAACCCGAGGAACTGCAATGCGTCCTTCAAAGAACACAGTTCCTTTATCATCAACTGAGAAAGACTTGAATTTCTCCTTGCCTTCCTTGATGTGCTCAACCATCTTCTTGATTTCAATATCACGAAGTTGTTCAGAACGAATCTTGTCCTCGAGAGTTGGACTGGCTGTCAAGCTAGCAAGGTAGCCTTGAGGAACAAGACCAAGGTTCAGCTTCTGGAATTCCTCATGAAGTGGAGGTTGGCTTTCCATGATCATGAGATTATTGCAGTAGGACTTGCGACTGAGAGCATCGGCCATAACATTAGCCTTGCCTGGAGTGTAAGAAATGGTGAGATCAAAGTCCTTAATCTTTTCAATCCATCTCCTTTGCCTGAGGTTAAGATCTGGTTGAGTGAAGATGTATTTCAGACTCTTATGATCGGAAAAGATTTCAGTTTTGTTACCCAACAAGTATTGTCTCCATTTCTTGAGGGCAAACACAACTGCTGCAAGTTCAAGATCATGTGTGGGATAGTTTTTCTCATGTGGGTTCAACTGACGTGAAGCATAAGCCACAACTTGGCGTTCTTGCATAAGAACTGCTCCTAAGCCTTGGAGAGATGCATCACAGAATATCTGGAAAGGCTTGGTAGTATCTGGGCCAATCAGAACTGGGGTGGAAGTGAGTTTAGTCTTCAGGAGATTGAAACTCTCCTCACACTGTGGAGTCCATACGAACTTCTTGTCCTTCTTGGTGAGATCAGTGAGAGGTTTGGCAATCTTGGAAAAGTTTTGGACGAAACGACGGCAATAGCTAGCCAAGCCAAGAAAACTTCTGACTTGCTTCACCGTCTTAGGGGGTTTCCAATCAACAATTGCCTTAACCTTTTCCGGGTCAATGGCTATGCCTTTGGCAGAGATGATATGACCAAGATATGCAACTTCTGGAATCCAGAACTCACATTTGGAGAATTTGGCATACAGACGATGCTCGCGAAGTTTCATGAGAGTGAGACGAAGGTGTTCTCCATGCTCTTCCTCGGATTTTGAGTAGACTAGAATATCATCAAGATATACCACAACGAACTTGTCGAGGTATTCATGGAAGACAGAATTCATTAGTCTTAAGAAGGTTGCCGGTGCATTGGTGAGACCAAAAGACATGACGGTGTATTCATATAGACCGTACCGAGTGGTGAAAGCTGTTTTTGGAATATCTTCCTTTCTGATCTTTATCTGATGGTAACCCATCCTCAAGTCCAACTTTGAGAATATTGAGGCTCCAGCAAGTTGATCAAAAAGATCATCGATACGAGGAATTGGATACTTGTTCTTGATAGTTTTCTCGTTGAGAGGACGATAGTCAACCACGAGTCTTTTTGTTTGATCCTTTTTGGCAACAAACAGAGTTGGGCAACCCCAAGCGGAGGAACTAGGCTGAATGTAACCTTTGTCCATATACATATCAATTTGCTCCTTCAACAACTTCAGTTCAGGAGGAGCTATCTTGTATGGATGCTTAGAGATTGGTGCAGTACCTGGTTCAAGCTCGATCACGAACTCAACTGCTCTGTCCGGAGGCATCCCTGGCAATTCTTCTGGAAAGACGTCAGGGAATTCACAAACCACCGGAACATTTTCAAGCAGAGGTAGAGGTTTAGCATCCAGGGTGTACAGCTGAACAGAACTTGATTCACTTGGAGAATAGACTATCTGGCCGGAAGGGTGGAACAGAGTTATTGACTTCTTAGCACAATCAATCGTAGCTTTATTCGCCTTCAACCAATCCATGCCAAGGATGACATCAATGTCAGAATTGCCAAGCAGAATGAGGGAAGCAAGGAATATGTGACCTCCAATCAAGATCTGATTCTCATGACTGATCTTGGAAGTTTGCATAGTTGCTCCAGGGGAGTTTACTACTAGCGGGGAACCCAAACCAACAAAAGGTAGTTTAACTGCTGTCGCAAAGATCTTTGACACGAACGAATGCGATGCTCCGGTATCAAACAACACTTTAGCTGGGTTAGAGTTTACGGGGAATGTACCGAGAACGACGTCAGCAGCTTCCTCAGCTTTGTCGGCCTTGATATGATTCACCCTCGCGGTCCTCCCAACAGGCCTGTTGTTGGAGTTGAAGGCTTTAGCCGGGGGAGCACGAACCATTGCCTGGTTGGTGTTGGGGCGAGGAGGTGGTGGAGGTAGCTGCCTCTGAGTGCACTTATCAGCGTAGTGCCCAGTCTCCTTGCACTTGAAGCAAGTGACGACACGAGGAGGACCTGGCCTTGGCTGCCCCATTGGAAACCTCTGTCCCTGCATCTGAGATGGGTTGGGTGGGCGGGGACCAAAGCCTGGAGAAGCTTGGGCATTTGGAGCCCTAGTGACAGCACTGTTTGGCACCCAGATGCGGCGCTTCTGCGGAGGGGTGGTCATGTTGGAGGAGGAACCCCCCTCGCGAGTGCTTGCGCGACTCTTCGAACGCCTTGCGCCCATTCTCCTCATTGAGCGCGGTGTTCACGAGCTCCACGAAGTCCTTGCACTTGATGTTGGTGAGAGCGTACTTCAGTTCCGGGTTAAAACCTCGGCGGAACCTTGCCATCTTCTTGGCTTCAGTGGACACCTCGTCACCGGCGTATCGAGCGAGACGATTGAACTCGTTCTGGTAGCCGAGGACGTCCAGCTTGCCCTGTTTGAGAGAGCAGAATTCCTCACGCATCCTTTCCATGAGACCATCTGGGATGTGGTGCTTCAGGAAGGCATCCTTGAAACAACCCCAGGTGATAGGATAGCCAGCTCTCATGGTCTGGTAGTTCTCCCACCAGGTAGCTGCCTGACCCTTCAGTAGGTAGGTGGCATACTTGACCTTATCTTTCTCAGCAACATGAGCAATCTCCAGAGCCCTGTTCATCTCCCTGATCCAGTCATCAGCATCCAGACACTACTAGGGAAAAGCTTACCCGTGACGCACCATTTTTCTTATCCGTGACGCACCAGGGCACGTCACGGCTATCACGCCGCGCCTATGGGTTTAGCCGTGACGCACCTAGCAGGTGCGCCGCGCCTATTTATACCCGTGACGCACGGGCACGGTGCGCCGCGGCTATTGCGTGGCGCGTCATGCCTAACTCCGAAGGTGCGCCACGGCTAGTAATTTAGGTGCGTCACGGCTATTCTATGCTGTATTTTTTAAAAAAGGCAGTACCGTATTTATACAGGTATATACAGCTCAAATACAGAAGAATGTCAGTACACAAAATACAGAAGAATATCAATAGCTCAAACACAGGTATGCAATTGATAGAATAAATTTTCATAGCAGAAATATTACATAGTCTAGAAAACAAACATATATACTACTAATAAATCGAGGAGTTAGTCTCGAAAACAACCATATTACATATTTTCGATCATCACCACATAATCTATCTAGCGGGCGCGGATGTAGTCGATCACCATCATCATGTCCAAGTTGGCGATGTCACTATCCCCATGGTGATCAGAATAGCTCGGCCAACCTCCATACCACCTCTTGCGGAATGGAACTGCCTCCATGCTTGAGAGTTGAGGATGACCCGACCATCAGCGTTATCCCTGGTGATCGGAACTACGGTGACAGGTCCTGATTCTCCACGGCGTACTCCAATGGTACCCATATGCTCCATGCCAGCACTGTCCGCTACCGCCAAAGGTATTTTCTACAACACACAATTCCAAGAAAGAATAAAAGCACAATGTCAAATACCGGATAAGAAAGTGTTAAGAACATAAGCAACTATACGAATAAGAAAGTGTTAAGAAACATACCATGACATGTCCATTGGAGATGTTAGTGTTGGTGATGCGATGCACGAAAGGGGACCCGATGTAGCTATCTATCTGGGCAAGTTTCTGAAGGACACGGTCCTTCTCAAACTCGCTAAGATTCGCTCTTTGAGCAACCACCACATGCTTCCATGGGTCCTCCTCGTCCATATCATCCTCAGTGTCCATATCCTCGGTGTTCTCAGTTTCCTCCTCACTCCCGCCATCCTCGCTCGCAATCCCGCCCATATACACAATTTTTGATGCGAGGTTGCGGTCCTTCCATAGAGAAGTGAATGTAATCACCTCCGCTTAAATTGTACGTGGCGATGAGAACCTGCAATGCTTGCCCGCAGAAGTAGGTCTTCGTTCTTTCTTTTTTCACTCGAAGAATGTAGGTGGTCCCGTGAACATTGAAATCCACGTTACTGCCAACTAACTCGTTGAATTCTTCGCGAATATTGCATGGTAGAATCTAAAAAAGAAATATAAAGAATATTTTGTTAATAAACACAAGTCTCAAGCTAGATAGTAAAACGAAAGAACAAGTTAACATAAAAAGAATTGTTAATTACCAACGAATCAACATCACCGTCGTGGAGTTGAAGCATAAAAGAAGCCCCAGTGAATCGTCCTTCGGCACATCGAGACCGACATACTTCGCAAGCCATGTTCTATTTAATTAAGAAAGTACACATAGAGGTTAGAGGAGCATAGCTATCACAAAACAAAGACAAATGGCAGAACCTACCTATCACAAAACAAATGCAGAAAGGCTATCTACTTTAATGGAATATCCAAAAACAAAGCAACACTTGGGGACATAGACCATTGATTTGTCATGGAAATACGCATTATTGAAAATTAAATGTGACAGATAACATCCGACATCGCTCCTATCACGGGAAAATGGCTAAGTCCTAAATTCACGGGAAAACTTCGGCATGACCTTTGCTAATTCTCTAACACTAGAGTGCCCGATTCTCGCCGAAACAGAAATTAATCAATATTTCGGCGAAAATGGGCAACTCATTTGAATTCCCTGCAAAGTTTTAAACGGCTCGATGGTCGGACAGATTTCCAAAACAAGATTCACCAGCACCATCACCAACACAAGAAATGTTTACAAAGTCCATTTCTTCTCCTGCACCACACAGCTCGAGCTACACAGCTCAAGCACACACAACAAAAACCTGGGCACTTCCTATCAGATAATAATTCCAGGGGCAGCAAGATGAAGTAGATAACCTGTGCTTATTGCTTGTCACCAAGCCATCAAAGACCGAGAGGTTAACAGTAGTAGTGAGAGATCCTATAAAGGACACAACATCTCTGCTGATAAGATTATTCAATTGTGCCTTGCTAATTTATGGAGTATGCTCGTCTCTATGTGGTTTGGATACTCACCCTTCTTCGAGGTTTATGTGCTATCAAATGATGTAAACCTATTTTGTCATGTCAAGGGAAACACCGGTCACTCTGTTTCGTTTAAACTTTCGCGTCATAATTTACAATATGTTTTAGATGTTTGCTTTGCAAATGCACAAATCATCCTTACAACTCTCTAAACACCGGGATTCATCAACAGATCACATGTCATCTCCGTGGGGATAGAGCTATTTGCTTCAACACTCTGGCCTCGTACTATCTTTGCTCCTAGCTACCTAACGCCGAGCTAAGTGCCGTCCTTTCCATCTCCGTCTTAGTATTCCAAAAGAAAAGAAAAATACCCAAAACATGTTCTTCGGTGATTCTGGAATGAGCTACCTAACAGACGCATGATCATGCACAAGAACCACGCATAAATATTGCAATCTGCTTATCGTGTTGAACGATCAATTCTGTGATAAATTGGCAGCTTCAAACTGCATGGAGAGGGAGCTGAACATTACATAATCTGGCGGCTTTTGTAAACAAACGAACCCACTTTAGGTTTATGTACAGAGCAATCTATGAGAAATGAGATACTTGAGAGGACACGCCTGACAGAGTATGAAATCGTCCTGACGAGAATTTCAGAGAAAATCACACGAATCCTCACAGAAATTGGGAGAATATCATCTGATTTCGATAGCAGATACGATACAAGAGTTCATAGCATCGCTACGCTAAGCTATTCTACTTTACCTAAGCCATGACGGCAATAGAGATTGAACATGCTCGCACTAGTTTGTTTACAAGGCTATATAGCCTGAACGAGAGACGCAGCTCTGTCACCAGGTGATCGTTTTGTAGAATCCCGAGCGCATCGCCAGATCCACGCGCACCTAGGGGGCGGGATCGAGGAGAAGGGGAGGGAGAGGACTAGGGGGCGGTGCACCTTTGTTCGTCGGGCTTCGAGGTCGATGGAGACGGGACGACGACGGCGCAGTGGTCGACGGCTCCCTGGACCTGGTCCTGCGCCTGCTCCTCCTCCTCCTAGGTCGATGCAGAGGCGAGGTGGTGGCGGCGACTAGAGGGAGGGAAGAGGCTAGGCTAGGGCTTGGGGTGGTGGTGGGCGGCGGCGAGAGGGAGGGGAGGGCAGAGGCTAGGGCTTGGGGTGGTACGGTGGGCGACGGGCGCGCGCGTGGATGTGGATCGAAGAGGAAGAAGGAGAGGACGGGCCAGTCCTAGTATAGGCGAAAGGATAGCCGTGACGCACCAATGGAAGGTGCGCCGCGGGTATCTAACATAGCCGTGACGCACCACTGCCAAGGTGCGTCGCGGGTATGCCTCGGAGGCTCGCCACCCCGGCCCCACACGTAGGCGCGATGCGCCGTATGTTTGGTGCGCCGCGGGTATGCCTTTAGGCGCGACGCGCGAAACGGGCGTGCGCCGCGGGTAATAGGCGTGACGTGCCAAAGTTCCAGTGCGTCACGGGTATCATCACTCCTATAGCCATTTTCCTAGTAGTGAGAGGCTCACGTGTTGCCACGAAAGCTCTCGGCCCCAGACTCAGAAACTCCTTGATGCTGACTCGCGGAGCATTCTGGTTGTTGTGCTGGTTAGCCTGGATCTGGGCCATCTGAGCCACGACCTGAGTCATCTGAGTCAACAGCTCCGTGAGCGGAGGTGGTTCAGGCGGGGAGTTCCTGGTTGGAGGCATCCTGAACAGAAATGCATTTTAGCACAATAACAGCAAAGGATAGACTTGGTAACCGAAAGAGAGATTATTCCGACGCATGAAATAGATAACCAACAGGTACATCATCACATGTTCAAATACATCAGAATATCCAACACACCAATACATGGTTCGAAATACAAGGATAACTAAACCTAGCTATGAATGGATACATCGGTACTCCCATGCTCATCACGCAGGACGGCGGTGAGTAGTACGACGAGAGATACGGTGAGGAGGAATCCCACGGAAGTAGGTATGACGACGATCCACGTAGAGCGGGACTGCTCTGAGAGCAACTCTCGGTGTGGTGAAGTAGAAAGCGTCGTCTCCCTGTGCTCCATAGCGGGGAATCCCTGTGTAACCAGCTCCGAGGTCGAGAAGTGGGCCTCTGATCGGCTCGTAACCTCCAGCATCTGGCAGCGGTAACCCAGCTGTCTGAACGCAACGTGCAAAGCGCTCATCTCCAACGAAGTCTGTGGTGTACGTCGCCAGACGAGTGAGAGCAAGGTGGAGCTGCTCCCTGACTGAGGCTAACTCCTGAGAAAGTGTGGAAGCAACTGCGTCACTGTGCCTCACGAACTGGGCAGTGGTGTGCAGCCTGGAGCTATCAGATTCGTAGGTATCCAGGTTGCTGTGGAGAGTGAAGTGAACTCCCGCCGACGTGATGTAACCACGGGGGATGTGACGATAGATAGAATCATCAAACCCCCAGTAGTCAGCACGGAGGACGGTGAGACTCACGTAAGCTGCCTGCTGCACGGCCATATCCACTATGGAACCTACTGCCTCGTAGCGGTGGACAACGCTCCTGCCATCATTCGACAGAATGTAGACGATAGCCCGGTAGCAGGTCTGGTCAAACTCTCGCTGCTGCTCGTAGACCTGGTACTCTAGTGCCCAATGGAACCCCAGATAGGTAACCATGTCTCTCAGCATCTTCGGATAACCGGCGGTGCTCTCACAGCGAGTCATCCGAACCACCTGCGGGTAGAACCTGAGATCCATCTGCAGATGATTTGGGAGGTTTTGATTAGACTCCGGTAGAAGAAATGAAGTGGAAAACAACAGCAAGGTTTCAACGGACGAAAGGTTCTTTAGAAGAACAGGATATCGAAGCAACATCGGGAAAACGAGACCAAAAGTCCTGAGGTACTAAGGAGAACCCAAAACACGTGAAATCCTAACTTGAAAGTTTAGGTGAGAACAGAAAACAACGTTGCACTTCCTTACCAGAAAAGGGTGGGTGGGTGGGGAAAGAAGAAAAATGGCAGAATTCCTACTCCCACGTTTCATTTTTCCTATATAGCTACAAAATAGTTTCTAGACTCAACTGCGACCAGTAAAAAAAGGATCCTACAGGCAGACAGGCTCTGATACCATTTGTCGCATCCGGACTTCTAGAGGATACTCACCGTACGAACTGAACAGTATTTTGGTTGGATTACGGGGCTTAACGGCTCCCGCGTCCCCTTACGGGTAGGCCAGCACTTATGTGCGACAACCAACCGTTACTGTTCACCGTCGATGTAAACTATCCCGTAGA
Organism: Alopecurus myosuroides; assembly: GCA_028641055.1. Lineage (NCBI taxonomy): Eukaryota > Viridiplantae > Streptophyta > Magnoliopsida > Poales > Poaceae > Alopecurus > Alopecurus myosuroides. The sequence continues at coordinate 644,922,798 of CM054057.1, forward strand.
AATCAGGATACTGCCATTGACGTACTTCATACCATACACACATGGTACGTCAACGGTTTTGAACAAAAGGATAACACAACATGCCTCTAAGACACAAAAGATTGAAATAAGGTTGCAAATGGCCTTCACTAAGGCAGAAATAGCAAATACAATCATCCAGAGGACACATGTCCCAACATGGCATTCATTACATCAGCGGAAGCAATCAAAGGTGTCTGGGTACAGACAAATCCAACAGGCTTAAGAAGCCGGAGAAAATAAAGAAGACGAAGCCCATCCACGTAGGTCCTGGATCCAGCCCTGGTCCAGCTATCTACGTCTGCAGTCTCGTCCAAACTCCACGAAGTAGCCATCCTGGTGGTCATCGTAGCCGTAGTCGTAGTCTGCGTAAACCACAGCCCCAAAGGGGTCAGTACAACAACGTACTGGCAAGCAAGACTCACAGTTCACCAAAGTGTAGCCCGTCAACACCAAGCACAGATGCCTTGGGATCAACGGAAGGGAAGGGTATGAAAGATGCTGCAATTTGCTGCACTAACCATCTACAGAACATACTACAACTTCCGGTGTAACAGAAAGAGATAAGATAGCGTGTCATAACCAGCTATAGCTATCCACCAAACAAACCCATCCTGGATCTCGCCCCTTATCCAAAGAAGCAATCCGAGGATAACTCACACAGTTGGATTTATGATGGATCAAGTTGTTGTGTCAATAAGCCTATTACTAGTCAAGTTATCATTAGTTAGGTGTAAGTTGTTCTGAGTACTTGTTAGCCAGTACTTTCACCAAGTTAACCATAACCGCGGAAAACACGGCTTCTCGAGAAGATTTATCCCTGCAGGGGTGCACCAATTTGGCCGTACACGTAAGAATAATCCGCCAGATGGGAAAGGCCTTTCCCACCAAGCGGGGCACTCAACACAACTCAACTCTTCTTCGCATCAAGCCCAAAGCACCACGTGCTGTGCGTGCGCGGCTAATCGAGCCCCCCGAAGAAAAGGAGGACCCTCATAGCACTGGAAAACCACGCCGCCCTAAATGCCGACTACAAAAGTTCCACCCTGGCCTCGGGTTCGTACCTGCATATGCGTGCATCAAATGGAAAGCCCGAACTAAGTGTGGTGATTTGGACGAGTTGCGGATCGAGTCAAATTGAGGGGGGCGCCCATACACGCTTCCCACATGCGGATAGTGCGCTCATCATGGATCAGTAGACATGACCCTTTTCCTATTAGGGTCGACACTAGCAGGCCTCAAAACCACGTCGGGCCTCCTGCCGGTGCCTTATCAGCAATTTATCATTACCTCAAATTAACAGGTGTTGTTTAACATCGAGCCCCAGAATATAACAGAATATAATGACAGAAAGTAACGGATAACGGACTCGAGCAAAACAAACCCTAAGCATGCTAGTAAGACACGGGCCCAAGCAACGGGGTTTTAGGACTGGAGGTGATGGCAATATCAGGGTTTAGGGTATCATGTGGTAGGTACGTAACAGAAGCAACGATACATAGGGCTAGCAAATATAGACAACGGAAAGTATCGGTAACCAATGTTGAAAGGAACACAATGGTTCATGTGAGTGATAACTTGCCTGCAAACCCAGTAGCCGGGTACTGAGCTAGATCCTCAGAAGGGGTGTTGTAAAGGTCGTCGGTATCAACGTCGTCGTCTATCCGAGAAGAAGCAAACAAACAAGGCAGAAATATAAACAATCATTGTCATGGCATAATGCACATTCAAATATGATGCATGTCAAGTTAATAGATGCATCAAAATAAACTAGATAACATGATAACACAATTTAAATGGACACATATGCAATTTTTAGTTGCATATGAAAAGCCCATGGATTTTGGTTAGATTATTTGTTTTTCCAACTAATCAACAGGTGCTGTGGTTTAGTATGATGCATGCAAAGGAAAACAGCAAAATAACAACATTAGAATCAAATTAAAATAGGGTGTAGCAATTTAGAATTTTATTATTAATTTTAGGGAATTTTGGGTGCCTTAAAGGTGACACACAAGTAGTTGTTGTTTTCAACCATTTAAAATGTTCAAAACAAATAACAAAGTTTATATTTGAAAAATAACATCAAATTTTAGTTGGATTACATGTTTCAAATATTGACATAGGATTTAGGATTATTTAATTATGAATTAAACAATATTAAACAAGTTTTAATTGAATTTAAAACAAGTTTGAATTTAATTGAATTTTTATTTGTTCAAAACATGAATTCAAATTCACATTTGAAAAGTTCACACTTTGATGGTTTGAAAACATATTTTGCATGTTCAAAAATATTTTATTTTGACCAAGTTATGATTTTATCTAATTTTAATTGAATTAAACAAGGATTAAATTATTTAGGCAATTTAAATTATTCAAACCAGAAAACAAAAATTATATTTGAATAGGTTATTTAAAATGGTATTGAAAACATATTTTATTTGCATTTATTGGATTAATAAATAATTAGTTATTGATTTTAGAAATTAGCATTTGAATTATTTAAGTTTGAATGTTAAATGCATTTGTAATTGTCAAAACAGTACACAAATAGATTATTTGGAAAGGTTATGAAATTTGGAACAGAAAACATATAAACTTTTTATTTATTGGATTTACAGAATGAAAGATATTAAAGTTTGAAGTTTTTGATTCAAATCTGCTATTTAAAAAGATTTTGGAAATACAGAAATTCGCGCAGAACCTTTTGTTACCGAGCTGCTCTCTACCCCTAGCCACTGTCCAGTGGACCAGTGGCCAGCGTGGCGCGAGCGCGCGCACGCGTGGCAGAGATAGCAGCTGACTGGTGGGCCTGCGCGCGGAAGCAAAAATAGCCAAAAAAGGTTGGCGCTTGCGGGGCTCGAACCCGTGACCAGCGCAAGATTTCAGAGAGTGGTTACCACTGCGCTGTGCTCGTTCAGTTGACAGGGATACAGACGCGGGGAGGTTATCGTTCATTCGCCAGGGTTAACTGAATTTTAACCTGACGACGGAAACCTTCCGCGTCTGACAGAAGCGGAGCTCGCCGGCGTTGAGGTGATCGTGGACGTGCGCGAGTGGGTGCTGGATGCGGGTGTGTGCACGGACGTGTGGTGGCGCACAGAGGGACGAGAGGGGATGGATAGCACGGGAGCTCACCGGGATTTCGTCGCAGTTGCAGTGCTGCTGACGACGACGGCGGCCGCGGCGTGGTCGAGGATGGCGGGGGAGATCCACGCGGTCACCGGGGATGTTCAGGTGTCCGAGGGGTAGCTGGTAGGGTGGCGGGTCCGTTCCAGGTGGTAGGTGGCTAAGTGGAGGCAGGAGGTGGCGGCGCCATTGAGAGATTCAGAGCTCCGTTCTCCGGCGGGGGTGACAGAGGAGGGGAACTCGACGGGGAGGAGGCGATTGTCGGCGGCGGCGGAGAGAATAGGAGCCTAGGGGGTAGGGTTAGGTCTTCGGGCCCTGGGGGGCTTCTTATAGGCGATGGAGAGCGAGGGCTAGCCGCCGGAGTCGCCGCGCGGTCGCGGTGGCGGCACGGATGAGCTGCCGTACGTCTAAAAGACGATCGCACGCTTTTCAAAGCGTTACGCGATGGCTTAGGCGGGCTGGGCCGCGCGCGCGTTAGATTAGGTGGGTTGGGTAGCATTAGGTGCTGCGCGCGCGGTAGGTTTTGCTCCTTTTATTTTTTTTTCCTTCTGTTTTTTTTTGTAGGATTTGCTTTTGGAAGAAAAACATAGGTTTTAGTTTAGAGAAAAATTTGGAAAAATTCAGATAAATTCCTTAGGCCAAATGCAACCATTTGGCAACTTTCATTTTCAAAAATTTAAACATTTGATTGCTTTTTGAAATTTGAACCAAATTTGAGTGAAATTGTTAATATTAATAAACATTAATAAAATCAATCATTTAAATAGGGTAACCCCTATGGTAAATAGACAAATTGAGTTGATTTGTTTTGGGTAACACCCTGATTTCAAAATGGTTCTGTTTTGGGTGCTTTGATTTGAATTTTTAATTGTGTTTGGAAAATGAATAATTGATTTAAAACCATTATTTTCCCAAGTGATCACTATGGAAAAACATGGAACCAATTGATTGTTATTATTTGTGATTTTTATTCAAAATGTTGTAACAGAGCAAGTATGAAACCATTGTTTGAATAAGGTTTGAATTTGAGTTGTGGAAACAGTGGAAAACAATTGCAATAATTAAGAAACAAATGCAAACAACATGGAACAACATGATGATATGATGCAATACTTAAATAAACATGCAACAAACATTCTAAGGGGATGATTTTCATACTTGGGATGTTACAACTTATTATCTCTATCCATATGCATGCTTCATTATTCACAGGAACTGACGGTGCACCGCAAGAGAAGGACAAGAATCCTGCTACCTATATCCGTTCCCGCAAGAATAATGCAGCTGATGTTTGTGGTTCCACTCCTTCTTAGCGGCAGGGGACCCCCCACTCCCTGTCAATCCAAAGGAGCATGTTCATAATGACTAGAGTTGTCTTAGCACTAAGGACTTTGAGAATGAGCGTCTGAAGTTCAACCCATATGATTTTGAGCAGCGTACCTGTGTAGATTCGAGGTTCTATTGCAATATGCACGAGCAAGTGTATGAGTTTGTTATCTATGGACTGAAGAACTCTCATGTGTATCAGCACTACTTTGATGTAGACCTTGCACGAGAGCATTGGCCCCAAGTGATGGAGCTTATGAATTTTCACGGCATCAGTGCTCTCATGGGATGTTGCCGCTCCTTTGCTCCTGAGTTGCTTAGGGAGTTTTATGCCATTGTCCACTTCTCCACTGAAGATCCCTGTACACTTACATGGATGAGTGGTGGTATCAAGTGTTCCACCACAATGGCTGATTTTGGGGATCTTCTGGGACTTTCAGAGGTGATCTATCATCCCATGACTCACACTCGGATCCATGGTGACAAGAAGCTGATTTTAAAGGCCAAGACTGGTATTCGTCATTGCTACCATGTTGGATTTGGAGCTAAGCACATTACCAAGGCCAAGTACTTCACTAATTTCTGGTATATCACTCACACCATTCTCCGGAACACCATTAATGTCAAATTTGGTGAGAAAGGAGAGGTTCACAAATGGTTGATCAACCTTATTTATCACATTGATCGGGCTAAAGATAACAACAATCCCCTGGATATTATGGATTACATGTGGCATGAGAATAGGACTGTTGTTAAGGATAAATGGGTTCCCATCTATGGATCCTATCTTCAGACGCTCTTTGATCAAAAGATTCCCAAGACTCTCATCAACAACTATCCTATTGTTGCTCCTACCAGGAGCTCACTTCTCACTGCTGCTGAAGCTAAAGCCGCAACTACTCGCCGTCCCAAACGCATTCGTCCCTCTTCACATGGGCCTAGTGCATCTCGGGCTGTCACTTGCACTCCTTCACCAGCTCGTACTGCCCCACTCACGGGCAAATTCAACATCAAGAGGGCACTTTAGAAGATGAACTGCGTCTTCATTGATCAGCAGGATAAGGCATGTCACTCCTATACGAAAGGCAAGACTGATACGTCCATTTTGCATCACTATTTTATACCGTAATTTATTGTTATTCATTGATATATTTCATATTATGATGCACTACTTAAGTTATTTTATCTTATTTTGCATGTGTGGTGATTATTGAGTATTTATCCGTCGGAGTCAGATTTCAGCTGGAAAAAGTGTCGTCGGGCTACCATATCTGCCAAACTCTGAAGACATTGAAACTTTCACGAAAGATCTTATTTTCGCCGATGACGAAGCAAGCCAAAAGTAGGGGGAGCTAGGAGGACCAGATGGCCTCCACGACATACCAGGGCATGGGCCCCACCCTGGCCCGCGCTGGCATGTGGTGTGACCCCCCTGGTCGGCTCCCGACACTGCCCCTTCGCGTATATCTTCCCCAAAGACCTAAATTATCCAGGAGGCCGTCCACACAATTTTTTGCCGCCTCCACACGACGGAAACCACCGAGAGAGAAAAAGCTCTCCGGTAGAGAGAAATATGTCGGGGAAATCCCCTCCCGGAGGGGGGAAATCGTCACCATCGTCGCCGCTGCCATGCTGGACTTCATCGGGATCATCATGTTCATCATCCACGATGCTGCCATCATCATATCCACAGCTCCACTCCGTTCCTCTATAACATCTAGGGCCATACCTTGTCTAGTTCATTGGGAAGACTCTCCCGGTGTTGATTACTCTCCGTATTTGATGCTATTGAGTTTTATCGGTGGGTTAAGGTTTATGTCCATATTGTTATTCATCATTATATCACCTCTGATCACGATCCATATGATGTCTTGTGAGTAGTTCGTTTAGTTCTTGAGCTCATGGGAGAAGTCTATTTGTTAGTGGTGGAATAATGTTGTGTAATATTTAATAGTTTGATATTTATGTTGTGGTGTTATTCCTCTAGTGGTGTCATGTGAACGTCGACTACATGGTACTTCACCTTTATGGGTCTAGTAGAATGCATCGTGTATTTAACTTCTTAATTGTGGGGTTGCCGGAGCGATAGAAACCCGAACCCTCGTTGGTAAGTTGGTGCACGAGGGAGTGTAGGATTCGAGAGTTTAAGTCTGTGATTAGATTATCTTAATTAATTTCTTGTAGTTGTGGAAGCTTGAAAGGTTTAATCACAAGTACGTATTAGTCCTAGGAAGGACAGTGCGTTAGCATAGATTTACCCACACAACATGTATCAAAATATTGAAGATTAACTAACTGCACGAAATGAAAGCATTAGAAGAAATTACCATGTGTCCTCAGGAACATTTGGTAATCATAAGTAACACAACCGGCTTGTACTTTGCACTCAAAAGATTTGGGCCACTTGCTGCAATTATTATTGCGCCCGTTTATTTACCCATACTGTTTTATCTGCTGCTTTGGAAACTACTAAAAATTATCACTAGCATGTTACGCTTGTTACCTTTTTGTTAGTAGGATGTTTAATTATCAGTAGCATGTTGATTTGTTTTAGCATGAATTATTTGTGTTTGGTAGCCTCTTTAACTTGTAATGTCTCTTTAGTTGTGGCATTACTCTTAGCATGTTAGTGGTTTTTGTATGTGTTTATTTTCCATGCATGTTTAGCATGTTTTTCTTCTATGATGTTATTTATATGATGGTAACTTGATGCCTTTTTAATGGCATATTTTCTTGTTTAATGCCTTGTTAAGCCTCTGGTATGCTAATAGTGGCTATTTTTGGTTATGGCCTTATTACTAGCATGTTAGGTTTCTTTAGTGGTTTCGTTTCTAGTATGCTAGTCCCTTGATAGGGATAGTGTTACTTGTTGTTTGTTAGAGATCTTGCTTGGGTTTATTGCTAGCATGTTTTAGTTACTAGTTTTAGCCTTTTAATCTTGGTTATTTGTAACATCACCGATTTTTGAAAAGTTCAAAAATCACAAAAATTAAAAACTTTTGTTTTCTACTATCACAAGCCATCAAAAACCAAATAAAACTCAAACACAAAGGAAATATTATAAGTTATTTAAAAATAAAAATCTAAACATGTCTCTAAATCCATAAACCTTTAACCTAATTCAAAAATAAGTTTTGTTATTTCAGAATAATTATTCCTCTATAGCAAACCTTCTTAAAAAAATGTACCCCAAAGATAATTTTAACATCATTAAATAATTTATGAACTTGGAAATAATTTATGACTATATAGTAGATAATCAAACCTTAATATTATAACGTGGTTTTCCCTAACAAATTTTTTTCCAAATGGTTGTTTCATCTTCTAAGTAATAAGTATAAAATGAGTTTCACAATGTTTCATTGGTATGAAAATGAGTAAATAACTTAGGAAATCAATAAAAAAATCAAATATCTTATGTCTCTTAAAAATATTTGACCATAATATAATTTAATTATTTTTATAAAGGGAGAATAACATTAAGATACTATTAGTCAAGTATTCATATTTCAAAAATATAATTATTTTTAAGTGTGTTGAAATAGCACACAAATGTTTTCATATGAAAGGAAATATTTTTACAAAACTATAGGTTTTCATTTGAGGTGATTTGGAGCTTTTATTCAAAAGATATAAAAGAAATGATAAAACAGAATATAGAAAAGGGAAAAGATAACGAAAAAAAAAGAGAGAACCACGATAGCAGCCCGAGCCAGCCCAACCCATTTCCCTTTTCCACCGCGTGAAGCCCAACACGTCGAATGCCGCCCAAGCCCACCGCCAGCTTTTCTATCCTTCGCTCGCGCGCAGGAAAACAGGCCCAGAAACGGCCACAGCCCGCTCCCTCGCTAGGCTCGCTGACAACCAGACCCCGCCGCTGACGCGCTTCTTACATCAGCCGTGACGTCGAAGCTCGACGTCTGCGCTCAATCCGGAATCCGCCATCACGCCGCCGCCTCTCCTGGCCCCTCCTCCACGCCTCGCCCCTTATAAAAGGGTGCCCCTCGACGTGCGCGCCCGCTGCCAAAACCCTAGACCCCGTGCGCCTCCAGGCCACACGGATTTGAGCTCGCCGCGCCCCCACGTCTGCCGGCAGGATCTGCGTACTCCGGTGGCCATTATCCTCACCGCTTCTTCTCTCCGCGCCCAATCTATTTCTCTCTCTCTCTCACGCACCACTGTGACAACTTCCTGTCCTTTTTTGTGCCTTAGATTGACGCCACCATCCGCGGCAGGACCTCCCCGCCGCCATGACCATCTCCGACGAGGAATTTCCGGCAACCCAGCGCGCCAAACCACCCCTGCCTCGCCACGGAGACCGCCTCAACGTCTTGATCACACAGGTGAGCTCCTCAAGCCTTTTTATCCTCTGGATCGCCGAGAACGCTCGATGCCGATCGTGGCGCCGCCGCGCACGTGTTCTCCGGTGGGACTTCCGACGACCTAGCGCCGCCACGCCCCAGATCTAATCCTAGCCGTAGATCGAATCGCTCGGTCCACAACAGGCCACTTAGCGCGGAAGGAACCGGTCAATCTCGCGCGTCCATCGCCACTTAGATCTAACGGCTAGGAGCCATGATCCGCGACGAAGCGGTATCAGCCAATCATAGGCCTCCATTCCTTGTCCCCCGGATCGCCTATTTTTCTTTTAAAACAGAACAACCCCTGTAATTTTGCAGAAAAGCTCCCCAACTTAGAATTGCAATAACTTTTAAACCACAAATCCAAATTAGATGATTTTGTACTTTTTGAAATCATCACAATGTGTATAATTTATTAAAATTATGAAAGCTGAATTTTGATACGTGCACACACTTGCTATTGTTGAATCTTTGTAAATCTTGTTTTGCTAATAACTTTTGATGTATAAATTAAATTTGAGAAGACTTGGACTTTTTGAGAAGCCCTGAACATGTAGAATATTTTAGTACTGCATAAATTTAAATTTGACTATTTTAAATATACTCAAATTCAAATATGCTTGTTTGGTCATTTTTGGCATAGTTTAAATTCTATAAATTCAAATTTTGTAAATAAAATAGTTTTGTAAACCCTAGCCGTGTACTAACAGTACCCAATGCCAAAAATCATAATTGGCTAAGTGTAAAAATGTTTCCTTAGAGTTGTGTGCTCTTTTACTATTATGACTTAGTTATTTTCAGTAAAGGTTTTTAATATATTTTTTCCTTAGCTAAATTTCTCTAAGTGCTAACTGACCAGGGACACCAAATAGTAAGACCTTAGGAACTTTTAAATATTTCTAAGTTAAGCAAGTTGGACTCTTGGTGAAAAACCATTAAGTCTGGTTTGGTGAAGACAATGAAGTGAAGAAAAAGTGCCCCTCTTCATCCTTGGAGTCAAGCTGAAGACACTACATGAATAAACAATGAAGGACTTAGCCAAGAAAACAGACTTTAGAAGCATCTCCAAGAAGAAGAAGCACTTAGAAGAAAATCAAGGAACTTCAAGAAGACCAACCATCCTTTTTCTCTAAGTCTTTATCCCTCTTATTTTCGACTTAGTGGTGTGTCCAAGTTAGATTCAAGAACAGCCCTGGTGATACCAAATCCATAAGGCTGCAAAACCATCAAGTCATACAAGAAGCCATGACGTCACCACACCTAGGAGGAAACAACTTGAAGATGATCTTTGAAGACCAATCATGTGAATACTTAGGGTTTGTTTTCCAATACTTAGAATTTGTTTTAAAGATGATTAGTGTGTTTTGCCCAAGATTTAGAATTTGTTTTCAAGTTTTCTAAGACTTAGAATTAGTTTCTCAAGTGAGATGAGAACTTTTCACCAAGATAAACAAGAAGCCAACTTCAACTCAACAAGAATATCCCTTAGAGGAAGAAGAGAAGATTTTATAAGTCCTTTCTTAAGGAGCTCCGACAATCTCTACTACCCCTCTTACTCTATGTGAAAAAGTCCCTAGAATTCTAGATAGATACTTCAAATGTTTTCTTCAACTCAATGAGGAGTACTACAAGCAAGGCCATTGAAGAAACATGCAAAAGACTTAGACATCAGAAGCCACTCAAGAAGATGGAAGGAGGACTTGAAGAAAACAAGGAAAATATATATGAGACCAATCTTAACAAGATAGAAAAACTTAGCCCAATCACTTGTTTTCTTTTGGTGAAATAACTAAGTGTTAAGAACATTGTCATGTTTCCTTGGTTTAATAAGTGATGTAATCACCCCTAGTGAACTCTTGGAAATTCCCCTAACAAGTATGGAATCCATCATAGGTTGTTTTTCTTAAAACTTAAACTTTAACCAACCCATGCCCTGGTAACTAACCCTATGCCCTTTTTCACTAAGTCTTTTCACAAGTTGAATCTTTGTGACTAACTTATTTAAAATCCTTTTGTTGTGATTGTTGTGTAACATCCCAAGTATGAAAAACAACCTTAGAATGTTTCCTTCTTGTTAATTTATGTTTTGCATCATGTCATCATAAGCATTGCATTTGTTTTACCTTGTTTTTCCATTTGAATTTCAAACCAAATTTCAAATTCTTGTTTCATACTTGTTCTGTTACAATTTTCAAATGCAACTTTCAAATCAAACCAATCAATTGCTTCAACTAAACTTGAAAGTTCAAACTATTAACTTGTTTAAGTTTCAATAATTCAAATTATACCAATTTCACTCAAATTCATTTGAATTTTTAAACAGCAACCAAACTTTAAATTTTGAAAAGCAAAAGTTGCACAACTGTGCTTTTGTAAATAACAACCTATAAAAAATTATCCCCAAATCTTTAACCCCCCAAAACCCCTCTTTTTTCTCTCCTTTCCTATCTTTTCTTTTCACCAAAAAAAGAGAAAAATAAAACAAAAGAGAGGGGAGAGGGCAGGCCAGCCAAGTGGGCTGAGCCCACCAGCCCCCAGGCCCAGCCCCACGGCCTGTGTACCCCTTCGTCCACCTCTGTACGGAGACAGAGAGAGGAGGGGGCTCCCCCACCGAGAAGGAGCTCACCTGCTCCCTCCTCCCCTATATGTACCTCCCTAGGCCGTGCCCTAGCTGCCTCTCTCCCTCCTCCATCTCTCTGCCGCCGCCGCCATCTTTCTCCTCCTCATTTCTTCTCTCTCTCTCTCGCTGGTTCCCTGTTTCTCCACCACCGCACACCACCGCGACAGCAGCCGGCGATCGCCGTCGCCATGGCTCTCCTCTGCGCAGGCTGAGCGCGGGAATCGTTTCCCCGTGCCGTCCTCTTCCTCCTCGACACCGCAGCAAGGAAGGGGAGCGTCAGGATCGCCGCCGCCGTCTCCGTCTGTCGCCGTCGCCACCGTCCTCTTCACCGAGCCGTTGCCACGACTACAGAGGTGGTGAGCACCACCTCTCCCTCCTCTTCCTTTCCCTCTCTCTCCCGATGCGCGCACACTCCCTGCACCTCCCTGTGCTGGCCCACGAGCAGCAGCAGCACCGAGGCGCTCGTCGCCGGCGTCCACCGCTCCGCCACTGTCAACGAGTTTCAGAAAGACTGAAACTTTCTTTCAGTTTCAGTTATCTGTCGACACTGAACCTCAAAACCCTGCGTTCCCCTCCTCTGTCACCAATCGATCCGCACCGTAGTGGCTAGATCTAACGGTGCGCAGCGCTAGGGCACGGGTTCGAACCCCCGCGGCGCAGATTAAAACCAACCTTTTTGCTCCTTTGCCACGCATGCACGCAGGCCCCACCTGCCATTGGCAGTGGTGGCCACGCAGGCACACACACGCACGCCACGCAGCGCCAGCTGGGCGCTGGCCCACAGGCCAGTGACCCAGGGGTTGCTCTGCTGCGTAGAAAAGGTTTCCAGGGGCCTTTCTGAAACTTTCTTTTCACATCCAAGCCCCTGGACCAAATCTGAAACTTTTAAAATCACCAAATAGCCCCTGTAAATTCAAATTCAAATAACTTTTGCATTTCAAATCCAAATATAATAAATAAAATATGTTTTCCATACCAAATTTAATTCTCTACATGTTTAAACCATTTGTTCACTGTTTGAACATTTCAAATGTTTTCAAAAATTCAAATTTCAAACTACTATTTCAAATTTGTTAAATTCATAACTAATTCAAATTTAATTCAAATGGCACATATAAAATATGTTTTCCATGCAAAATTGAACCACCTTTCCAAATATAAACTTTGTTTCCTGTTTTGAATAATTAAAATTGGTTAAATAATTCAAACCTTGTTTAAATCATTTAAAATTGCTAAATTAATAATTTGGTCAAACTAAATTCTTTTTGGACATATAAAATATGGTTTCAAACCATAAAATTATAATCTTTTCAAATATGAATTTTATTTAATGTTTTGAACAAATAAAATTCAAATAATTTTAATACTTGAATTAAATTCATTTAAATCTTGTTTAAACTTGTTTAATTCATAATTAATTCATTTTAATTCCTTTTTCAACAAATGAAATATGTTTTCCATCTAAAATTTTGTGTACTTTCCAAATATGAATTTTGTTATCTGTTTTGAACAATTAAAATTGGTGAAAACAACAAATGCTTGTGTAACTCATTTAAGAAGCCAAATTTCATAACTTAATAAATAAAATTTCCAAACTTGGTAAACACCTTTTCAAATTGAAGCTATTGTTGTTTCCTTGTTGTTTTCTTCATCCATGCATCATTCTAATCAACTTTCACATGATGGTTAGTTATAGATCATTTAATTCAACCTTAATTCATGGGCTTTTCCATATGCAATCCAAATTGCATATAGGCCCATTTAATTATGTTACCCTGTCAACTAGCTTATCTTTGATGCATCAATTAAATTGTCATGCATCATCCCATGATTGTGCATTATGCCATGTTATTGATTGTTTGTCTCTCTGCGTTGTTTGTTTGCTTCTTCTCGAATAGACGACGACGTTGAGACAGACGAGGTTTACGACACTACTTCAGAGGAGTTAGCCCAGTACCAGGCTACTGAGTTTGCAGGCAAGTATTCACTCACCTGAACCATTATGTCCTTTCCACACTGGATATCGATACTTTCCGTTGTCTATTCTGCTAGACTTAAGATTCGTTGCTCGTGTTCCGATCCTATCACATGTTATCCTGTAACCCTGATATAGCCTATCCTCCACACCTATACCCCTGTTGCTTGTTGCCTGTGTCTTACTAGCATGCTTAGGGTTGTTTATGCTCGAGTCTGATGTCCGTTATTTCTGTTACCATATTTATTATATTCTGGGGGCTCGATGTTTAAACAACAACCTGTTAATGTATGAGGTCATGCTAATTTGATGATAAAGCACCTGCAGGAGGCCGGGTATGGTTTTGAGGCCTGCTAGTGTCGAACTCAAGAAAAGTTCTTGTCCTCTAGATCCATGATGAGCGCGCTAACCGCATGTGGGAAGCGTGTATGGGCGCCCCCCTCAACTTTGATTCGATTCGCATCTCGTCCAAATCGCCTCATTTAGTTCGGGTTTTCCATTTGCCGCATGCATATGCAGGTGCGAACCCTTGGCGCCAGGGTAGTAACTTTTGTAGTCGGCATTTAGGGAGACACGTTCTTAGAGTGCTATGAGGGTCCCCTTTTCTTCGTGGGGCTTGATTAGCCGTGCGCTCAACTGCACGGGGTTCTTTGGGCTTGATGCGAAGAAGATTTGGGTTGTGTTGAGTACCTCGCTTGGTGGGTTGATCCCCCGTCTGGCGGGATATTCTTACGTGTACGGCCAAATTGGTGCATCCCTGCAGGGTTAAGTCCTCTCGAGAAGCCGTGTTGTCCGCGGTTATGGATGACTTGGTGATAGGGCTGGCTAACAAGGATTAGACAACTTCCACCTAATCAATAATAAGTTGACTAGTAATAGACCTTAATGACACGATAACTTGAACCTTCACTAATCCAACTGTGTGAGTTATCCTCGGATTGCTTCTTTGGATAAGGGGCGAGATCCATGATGGGTTTGTTTGAGGCTAGAGGTAGTTGGTTCCGATACGCTATCTTATCCCCTTCTTTTAGCCGGAAGTTGTAGCGTGTCTCTGTAGTTGGTTAGAGCAGCCTGCTGCCGCACTTTTGTATTACCTATCTTCCGTTGAACTCAAAGCATCTGTACTTGGTGTTGCCGGGTACACTTTGGTATCTTGTGCGTCTTGCTTGCCAGTACTCGTCTGTACTGACCCCTTTGGGGCTGCGTGTTCTGCAGACTACGTTTCCGAGGATCCCCATGGTGGCTACTACGTGGAGTATGACGAGGCTGCTGACGAGTAGATAGCGGACCCCGGGCAAGATCCGAGACTACGTGGATGGGCTCCGTCTTTTCGTTTCCGGCCTCTTAGGCCTATTTGGATCTTGTCTGTACTCATACACTTTGGAGGCTTCCGCTGTGATGTAATGATGACTTGTTGGGACATGTGTCCTCTGGATGATTGTATTTGCTATCTCTGCTCTAGTGAGAGCTATTTGCCACTTATTTCAATTTCTTTGTGTCTTAGAGATTCGTTGTGATATCACTTGTTCAAATGCCGTTGACGTACCATGTGTGTATGTTAGGAAGTACGTCAATGGAAGTAGTCGGATTTCTATGGGATGGTTTACGCAGACGATGGATAGTAGATGTTGGTTGTCACAGGTTTACGTGTTGGCCTACTCATATTGAGATGCGGGTGCCGGTAAGCTCCGTAAGCCAATTATCTACTGTTTAGCGGGCTGTGAGTATCCTCTAGAAGTCCGGGTGCGACAAATGGTATCAGAGCCTGTCTGCCTGTAGGATCCCTTTTACTGGTCGCAGTTGAGTCTAGAAACTATTTTGTAGCTATATAGGAAAAATGAAACGTGAGAGTAGGAATTCTGTTCTTTTATTTCTTTCCCCACCCACCCTCCCTTTTTCTGGTAAGGAAGTGCAACTTGTTTTCTCTTCTCATCTAAACTTTCAAGTTAGGATTTCACGTATCCTGGTTTCTCTAGGATAGTTATATCTACTAGACCATAGGAATGGAGGTGGTTGTGACATGATTTATCATGTTGCCTACTCACGATTGAGAATGGAGGCGTGTAAGCCCCGGAAGCAGATCCTCTATTCCTTAAGCAGTAGATATTGATCCTTTAGAAGCCCGGATGGGTTTTCCGTAGTACCTCAGGAGTGTTTGGTCTCGTGTTTCCCGAATGTTGCTTCGATATCCTGTTCTTCTCAACATCCTTTTCGTCCGTTGAAACCTTGTTGTTGCTTGCCACTTCAGTTCTTCTACCGGCGTCTAATCAAAACTTCCCCGATCATCTGCAGATGGATCTCAGGTTCTACCCGCGGGTGGTTCGTATGACTCGTTGCGAGAGCACTGCCGGTTATCCGGAGATGCTGAGAGACATGGTCACTTTTCTGGGTTTCCGTTGGGCACCAGAGTACCAGGTCTACGAGCAGCAGCGAGAGTTTGAGCAGACCTACTACCAGGCTATCGTCTACATTCTGTCAGATGATGGCATGAGCGTAGTCCACCGCTACGAGGCAGAGGGTTCCACAGTGGATATGGCTGTGCAGCAGGCAGCTTATGTGAGTCTCACCGTCCTTCGTGCTGACTACTGGGGATTTGACGATTCTATGTATCGCCACATCCCCCGTGGTTACACCACTTCGGAGGGAGCTCACTTCACTCTCTACGACAACTTGGATTTTTAAGAGAATGATAACTCCAGGCTGCACACCACCGCTCAGTTTGTGAGGCACAGTGACGCAATTGCCCGCACACTATCTCAGGAGTTGGCTTCAGTCAGAGAGCAGCTTTACCTTGCTTTGACTCGTCTGGCGACGTACACCACAGACTTTGTTGGAGACGAGCGCTTTGCACGTTTCGATCAGCCAGTGGGGCGTCGTCTGCCAGATGCTGGAGGTTACGAGCCGATCAGAGGTCCACTCCTCAACCTTGGTGCTGGTTACACTGGGATTCCACGCTTTGGAGCATAGGGAGTCGACGCTATGTACTTCACCACACCTAGAGTCGGTCTCAGACCACGTCAGATCTACGTGGATCGTCGTTCCACATACTTTCGTGGGCGTCCTCCTCACCGTACCTCTCGCCGTACTCCTAGCTGCCGTCCTGCGTGATGAGCATGGGAGTACCGATGTATCCATTCTTAGCCATGTTTAGTTATCCTTTGGCATTCGAACCATTTATGGTGTGTTGGATATTCGGATGTATTTGAACATGTGATGATGTACCTGTTGGTTATCTATTCATGCGTCGGAATAATCTCTCTTTCGGTTGCCAAGTCTATCCTTTTCTATTGTTGTGCTAAAATGCATTTCCATTCAGGATGCCGCCAACAAGGAACAACGCGCCTGAGCCACCGCCAATCGCGGAGCTGTTGACTCAGATGACCCAAGTCATGACGCAGATGGCCCAGTTTCAGACTAATCAGCACAACAACCAGACAGCTCCACGAGTCAGCATCAAGGAGTTTCTCAGTCTGGGCCCAAGAGCTTTCGTGGCCACACGCGAGCCTCTGGACGCTGATGACTGGATCCGTGAGATAGCTAAGGCTCTTGAGATTGCTCACGTGGCTGAAGAAGACAAGGTCAAGTATGCCTCCTATCTGCTGAAGGGTCAGGCAGCTACTTGGTGGGAGAACTTCCAGGCCATGAGAACTGGGATACCAGTCACGTGGAATTGTTTCAAGGAAGCCTTCCTGAAGCACCACATCCCAGATGGTCTCATGGAAAGGATGCGTGAAGAGTTTTGCTCTCTCAAGCAGGGCAAGTTGGACGTCATTGGCTATCAGAGTGAGTTCAATCGCCTCGCTCGTTACGCTGGTGATGAGGTGTCCACTGAGGCTAAGAAGATGGCAAGGTTCCGCAGAGGTTTTAACCCGGAACTCAAGTATGCCCTCACCAATATCAAGGCCAACAACTTCGAGGATCTCGTTAACACCGCGCTCAATGAAGAAAATGGGCGCAAGGCGTTCGAGGAGTCTCGCAAGCACTCGCGTGAGGGTGGTTCCTCCTCCAACATGACCACCCCTCCGCAGAAGCGCCGCATCTGGGTACCAAATGGTGCCGTCACTCGGGCTCCATACGCCCAAACTTCTCCAGGCTTCGCTCCCCCCACCCAACCCTGCTCAGATGCATGATCAAAGGGCTTCGATGGGGCAGCCAAGGCCAGGGCCTCCTCGTGTCGTCACTTGCTACAAGTGCAAGCAGACGGGACACTACGCTGACAAGTGCACGCAGAGGCAGCTACCTCCACCACCACCTCGTCCTAACACAAACCAGGCAATGGTGCGCGCTCCCCCGCCTAAGGCCTTCAACTCCAACAACAGGCCTGTCGGGAGGACCGCAAGGATGAATCATGTCAAGATCGACAAAGCTGAGGAAGCTCCTGACGTCGTTCTCGGTATATTACCCGTAAACTTTTTTCCAGCTAAAGTGTTGTTCGATACCGGAGCATCGCATTCTTTTGTGTCAAAGACCTTTGCCACAACAAACAACCTAATTGTGGTTCCACTAAGCAATCAAATCACTGTTCACTCCCCGGGATCTCAAATGTTGACTTCCAAGATAAGTAAGGACAATCAAATCCTAATTGGAGGTCACATATTCCTTGCTTCTCTCATGTTGCTGGAAATTCTGACATTGATGTCATTCTTGGTATGGATTGGCTGAAGGCCAATAAAGCAAGGATTGACTGTGCTCAAAAGTCAATAACTCTGTCCCATCCTTCTGGCCAAATAATCTATTCTCCAAATGAATCAAGTTCCATTCAGCTATGCACCCTCGATGCAAAACCTCTACCTTCACTTGAAAATGTTCCGGTGGTTTGCGACTTCCCTGACGTCTTTCCAGAGGAGTTGCCAGGAATGCCTCCGGACAGAGCTGTTGAGTTCGTGATCGAACTTGAACCAGGTACTGCTCCAATCTCTAAGCATCCCTACAAGATAGGAACTCCCGAGCTGAAGTTGTTGAAGGAACAAATTGATATGTACATGGAAAAAGGTTACATTCAACCTAGTTCCTCGACTTGGGGTTGCCCAACTCTGTTCGTTGCGAAGAAGGATCACACAAAGAGACTCGTTGTTGACTATCGTCCTCTTAACGAGAAAACCATAAAAAACAAGTATCCAATTCCTCGTATCGATGATCTTTTTGATCAACTTGCTGGAGCCTCAATGTTCTCCAAGTTGGACTTGAGAATGGGTTACCATCAAATAAAGATCAGAAAAGAGGATATTCCAAAGACAGCCTTCACCACTCGCTACGGTCTATATGAATTCACTGTCATGTCCTTTGGTCTCACCAATGCACCGGCGACCTTCTCTCGACTCATGAATTCTGTCTTCCATGAATACCTCGACAAGTTCGTTGTGGTATATCTTGATGACATTCTTGTCTACTCAAAATCTGAGGAAGAGCATGAAGAACACCTTCGTCTCACTCTCATGAAGCTTCGCGAGCATCGTCTCTATGCCAAGTTCTCCAAATGTGAGTTCTGGATTTCAGAAGTTGCTTACCTTAGTCATGTCATCTCTGCCAAGGGCATAGCCATTGATCCAGAAAAGGTTAAAGCAATTGTTGATTGGAAACCTCCAAAGACGGTGAAGCAAGTAAGAAGTTTTCTTGGTTTGGCTAGCTATTGCCGTCGCTTCGTCCAAAACTTCTACAAGATTGCCAAACCTCTCACTGACCTCACAAAGAAGGACAAGAAGTTCATCTGGTCTCCACAATGTGATGAAAGTTTCAATCTCCTGAAGACTAAACTCACCTCTACACCAGTTCTGGTTGGCCCAGATCCTTCTAAACCTTTCCAAATATTCTGTGATGCTTCTCTCCAAGGTCTAGGTGCAGTTCTTATGCAAGAACGTCAAGTTGTGGCTTATGCTTCACGTCAGTTGAACACACATGAGCTCAATTATCCCACTCATGACCTTGAACTTGCAGCAGTTGTGTTTGCCCTCAAGAAATGGAGACAATACTTGTTGGGTAATCGCACTGAAATCTTTTCCGATCATAAGAGTCTGAAGTACATCTTCACTCAACCAGATCTAAACCTCAGGCAAAGGAGATGTATTGAAAAGATCAAAGACTTTGATCTTACCATTTCTTACACTCCAGGCAAGGCTAATGTTATGGCCGATGCTCTCAGTCGCAGGTCGTATTGCAATAATCTCATGATCATGGAAAGCCAACCTCCTCTTCATGAAGAATTCCAAAAGCTCAACCTTGGTCTTGTTCCTCAAGGCTATCTTGCAAACTTGACAGCCAGTCCAACTCTCGAGGACAAGATTCGTTCTGAACAACTTCGTGATGCTGGAATCAAGAAGATGGTAGAACACATCAAAGAAGGCAAGGAGAAATTTAAGTCCTTCTCAATTGATGACAAGGGAACTGTGTTCTTCGAAGGACGCATTGCAGTTCCTCAAGTTCAAAGTCTCAAAGATGTCATTCTCAAGGAGGCTCACGAAACTCCTCTCTCCATACACCCTGGAAGTACAAAGATGTACCAGGATCTCAAGACACTGTATTGGTGGCCTAGCATGAAACGTGAAATTTCTCAGTACGTTTCTGAATGCGATGTTTGTCAACGTGTTAAGGCAGTTCATCAGAAAACAACCGGTCTTCTCCAACCTCTGAAAATCCCTGAGTGGAAGTGGGACATGATTGAAATGGACTTCGTCACTGGTTTTCCAAAGTCCAAGAGGGGCAACGATGCAATCTTCGTTGTCATTGATCGACTCACTAAAGTCGCTCACTTCTTTCCTGTCAAAGAGACAATCTCAGCTAGTCAGTTAGCAGAGCTCTACACAGCAAAGATTGTTCCTCTTCATGGTGTTCCATTGGAAATAAGCTCAGACCATGGAAGCATCTTCACTTCTCATTTCTGGAAAAGCTTTCAAGAAACATTGGGCACCAAACTTCTGTTCAGCACAGCCTACCATCCTCAGTCTCAAGGGCAAGTCGAAAGAGTCAATCAGATTCTCGAGGATATGCTCAGCGCATGTGGTATCTCTTTTGGCATGAAATGGGAGGAATGTCTTCCTTATGCTGAATTCTCCTACAACAATAGTTTCCAGGCAAGCCTAGGCATGGCACCATTTGAGGCTCTCTATGGCCGCAGATGCAGGAGTCCAATCAACTGGTCTGGAGCTGGTGAACGTTCACTCTTAGGCCCTGACATTGTTAAGGAAGCCGAAGAGAAAGTTCGCATCATTCGTGACAATCTCAAGATTGCTCAGTCTCGTCAGAAAAGCTACTATGACAGCAAGCACAGGGATATGGTCTATGCACCTGGTGACAAAGCATATCTCCGTGTAACTCCCCTCAGAGGCACTCATCGTTTTGGTGTCAAAGGAAAGCTTGCACCAAGATATATTGGTCCTTTCAACATTCTCTCAAGGCGTGCAGAAAATGCCTATCGTCTTGAACTTCCAGAAAAGCTATCCAAGGTGCACGATGTGTTTCACGTGTCACAGCTCAAGAAGTGCTTCAAAGATCCAGGTCGTGCAGTTGATCATGATTCCATTGATCTGCAAGAAGACCTCTCTTATGAAGAGCATCCTGTTCGCATTCTCGATGAGACCGAGCGTAAAACTCGCAACAAGAGCACCAAGTTCTTGAAAGTGCAGTGGTCTCATCATTCCTATAAAGAGGCAATGTGGGAGATCGAAGAGGATCTTCGCAAGAAGTATCCGGACCTTTTCTCTTCTCAGTAGGAATCTCGGGGCGCGATTCCTTCAAGGGGGGGGGGGCGTTTTGTAACATCCCAAGTATGAAAAACAACCTTAGAATGTTTGCTTCTTGTTAATTTATGTTTTGCATCATGTCATCATAAGCATTGCATTTGTTTTCCCTTGTTTCTCCATTTGAATTTCAAACCAAATTTCAAATTCTTGTTTCATACTTGTTCTGTTACAATTTTCAAATGCAACTTTCAAATCAAACCAATCAATTGCTTCAACTAAACTTGAAAGTTCAAACTATTAACTTGTTTAAGTTTCAACAATTCAAATTATACCAATTTCACTCAAATTCATTTGAATTTTTAAACAGCAACCAAACTTTAAATTTTTGAAAAGCAAAAGTTGCACAACTGTGCTTTTGTAAATAACAACCTATAAAAAATTATCCCCAAATCTTTAACCCCCCAAAACCCCTCTTTTTTCTCTCCTTTCCTATCTTTTCTTTTCAGCAAAAAAAAAGAGAAAAATAAAACAAAAGAGAGGGGAGAGGGAAGGCCAACCAAGTGGGCTGAGCCCACCAGCTCCCAGGCCCAGCCCCACGGCCTGCGTACCCCTTCGTCCACCTCTGTACGGAGACAGAGAGAGGAGGGGGCTCCCCCACCGAGCAGGAGCTCACCTGCTCCCTCCTCCCCTATATGTACCTCCCTAGGCCGTGCCCTAGCTGCCTCTCTCCCTCCTCCATCTCTCTGCCGCCGCCGCCATCTTTCTCCTCCTCCTTTCTTCTCTCTCTCTCTCTCTTGCTGGTTCCCTCTTTCTCCACCACCCACACCACCGCGACAGCAGCCGGCGATCACCGTCGCCATGGCTCTCCTCTGCGCAGGCTGAGCGCGGGAATCGTTTCCCCGTGCCGTCCTCTTCCTCCTCGGCACCGCAGCAAGGACGGGGAGCGTCAGGATCGCCGCCGCCGTCTTCGTCTGTCGCCGTCGCCACCGTCCTCTTCACCGAGCCGCTGCCACGACTACAGAGGTGGTGAGCACCACCTCTCCCTCCTCTTCCTTTCCCTCTCTCTCCCGATGCGCGCACACTCCCTGCACCTCCCTGTGCTGGCCCGCGAGCAGCAGCAGCACCGCGGCGCTCGTCGCCGGCGTCCACCGCTCCGCCACTGTCAACGAGTTTCAGAAAGACTGAAACTTTCTTTCAGTTTCAGTTATCTGTCGACACTGAACCTCAAAACCCCGCGTTCCCCTCCTCTCTCACCAATCGATCCGCACCGTAGTGGCTAGATCTAACGGTACGCAGCGCTAGGGCGCGGGTTCGAACCCCCGCGGCGCAGATTAAAACCAACCTTTTTGCTCCTTTGCCACGCATGCACGCAGGCCCCACCTGCCATTGGCAGTGGTGGCCACGCAGGCACACACACGCACGCCACGCAGCGCCAGCTGGGCGCTGGCCCACAGGCCAGTGACCCAGGGGTTGCTCTGCTGCGTAGAAAAGGTTTCCAGGGGCCTTTCTGAAACTTTCTTTTCGCATCCAAGCCCCTGGACCAAATCTGAAACTTTTAAAATCACCAAATAGCCCCTGTAAATTCAAATTCAAATAACTTTTGCATTTCAAATCCAAATATAATAAATAAAATGTGTTTTCCATACCAAATTTAATTCTCTACATGTTTAAACCATTTGTTTACTATTTGAACATTTCAAATGTTTTCAAAAATTCAAATTTCAAACTACTATTTCAAATTTGGTCAAATTCATAACTAATTCAAATTTAATTCAAATGGCACATATAAAATATGTTTTCCATGCAAAATTGAACCACCTTTCCAAATATAAACTTTGTTTCCTGTTTTGAATAATTAAAATTGGTTAAATAATTCAAACCTTGTTTAAATCATTTAAAATTGCTAAATTAATAATTTGGTCAAACTAAATTCTTTTTGGACATATAAAATATGGTTTCAAACCAGAAAATTATAATCTTTTCAAATATGAATTTTATTTAATGTTTTGAACAAATAAAATTCAAATAATTTTAATACTTGAATTAAATTCATTTAAATCTTGTTTAAACTTGTTTAATTCATAATTAATTCATTTTAATTCCTTTTTCAACAAATGAAATATGTTTTCCATCTTAAATTTTGTGTACTTTCCAAATATGAATTTTGTTATCTGTTTTGAACAATTAAAATTGGTGAAAACAACAAATTCTTGTGTAACTCATTTAAGAAGCCAAATTTCATAACTTAATAAATAAAATTTCCAGACTTGGTAAACACCTTTTCAAATTGAAGCTATTGTTGTTTCCTTGTTGTTTTCTTCATCCATGCATCATTCTAATCAACTTTCACATGATGGTTAGTTATAGATCATTTAATTCAACCTTAATTCATGGGCTTTTCCATATGCAATCCAAATTGCATATAGGCCCATTTAATTATGTTACCCTGTCAACTAGCTTATCTTTGATGCATCAATTAAATTGTCATGCATCATCCCATGATTGTGCATTATGCCATGTTATTGATTGTTTGTCTCTCTGCGTTGTTTGTTTGCTTCTTCTCGAATAGACGACGACGTTGAGACAGACGAGGTTTACGACACTACTTCAGAGGAGTTAGCCCAGTACCAGGCTACTGAGTTTGCAGGCAAGTATTCACTCACCTGAACCATTGTGTCCTTTCCACACTGGATATCGATACTTTCCGTTGTCTATTCTGCTAGACTTAAGATTCGTTGCTCATGTTCCGATCCTATCACATGTTATCCTGTAACCCTGATATAGCCTATCCTCCACACCTATACCCCTGTTGCTTGTTGCCTGTGTCTTACTAGCATGCTTAGGGTTGTTTATGCTCGAGTCTGATGTCCGTTATTTCTGTTACCATATTTATTATATTCTGGGGGCTCGATGTTTAAACAACAACCTGTTAATGTATGAGTAATGCTAATTTGATGATAAGGCACCGGCAGGAGGCCGGGTATGGTTTTGAGGCCTGCTAGTGTCGAACTCAGGAAAAGTTCTTGTCCTCTAGATCCATGATGAGCGCGCTAACCGCATGTGGGAAGCGTGTATGGGCGCCCCCCTCAACTTTGATTCGATTCGCATCTCGTCCAAATCGCCTCATTTAGTTCGGGTTTTCCATTTGCCGCATGCATATGCAGGTGCGAACCCTTGGCGCCAGGGTGGTAACTTTTGTAGTCGGCATTTAGGGAGACACGTTCTTAGAGTGCTATGAGGGTCCCCTTTTCTTCGTGGGGCTTGATTAGCCGTGCGCTCAACTGCACGGGGTTCTTTGGGCTTGATGCGAAGAAGATTTGGGTTGTGTTGAGTACCTCGCTTGGTGGGTTGATCCCCCGTCTGGCGGGATATTCTTACGTGTACGGCCAAATTGGTGCATCCCTGCAGGGTTAAATCTTCTCGAGAAGCCGTGTTGTCCGCGGTTATAGATGACTTGGTGATAGGGCTGGCTAACAAGGATTAGACAACTTACACCTAATCAATAATAAGTTGACTATAGACCTTAATGACACGATAACTTGAACCTTCACTAATCCAACTGTGTGAGCTATCCTCGGATTGCTTCTTTGGATAAGGGGCGAGATCCAGGATGGGTTTGTTTGAGGCTAGAGGTAGTTGGTTCCGATACGCTATCTTATCCCCTTCTTTTAGCCGGAAGTTGTAGTGTGTCTCTGTAGTTGGTTAGAGCAGTCTGCTGCCGCACTTTTGTATTACCTATCTTCCGTTGAACCCAAAGCATCTGTACTTGGTGTTGCCGGGTACACTTTGGTATCTTGTGCGTCTTGCTTGCCAGTACTCGTCTGTACTGACCCCTTTGGGGCTGCGTGTTCTGCAGAGTACGTTTCCGAGGATCCCCATGGTGGCTACTACGTGGAGTATAACGAGGCTGCTGACGAGTAGATAGCGGACCCCGGGCAGGATCCGAGACTACGTGGATGGGCTCCGTCTTTTCGTTTCCGGCCTCTTAGGCCTATTTGGATCTTGTCTGTACTCAGACACTTTGGATGCTTCCGCTGTGATGTAATGATGACTTGTTGGGACATGTGTCCTCTGGATGATTGTATTTGCTATCTCTGCTCTAGTGAGAGCTATTTGCCACTTATTTCAATTTCTTTGTGTCTTAGAGATTCGTTGTGATATCACTTGTTCAAATGCCGTTGACGTACCATGTGTGTATGTTATGAAGTACGTCAATGGAAGTAGTCGGATTTCTATGGGATGGTTTACGCAGACGATGAATAGTAGAGGTTGGTTGTCACACGTTTACGTGTTGGCCTACTCATATTGAGATGCGGGTGCTGGTAATCTCCGTAAGCCAATTATCTACTGTTTAGCGGGTTGTGAGTATCCTCTAGAAGTCCGGGTGCGACATGTTGCTTTATATGTTTTCTTCTTGTTTGATTGTTAGCATGCTTGTTTACTTGTTATTGTGTTTTTAGTGTATAGATTGTACGGAGAGCAACATTCTATTTTGTGAAGAGAAAGTTTAACGTCTTCAACAACTTCAAAGGCAAGTGACACACCATCAACTACCTATTATTTTTATTATGCATTCCTAGAGTTTTGAGTAGTATGCATGGTAGGAATTTTATCTAAGTATTATGCTATGCTATTATCCCAAGTAGTGTGTAGCCATCCTTTATATCCTGCTAGTATAGAAGACATCGAACTTAGTAGAATTGCTATGCTCTTGGATGTTTTATTTAGATGTTAAGAATAAAAACTACTAAGTTTAATGAATCACCTGGGTGGAAGTGGAAGGATTGGTTTATGTTGAGTGGCTCCCTAGGGCCATTTCTATGGTGTTTTTCACCGAAGGAGTACACTTGTGGATGGCCACCCAGGAACAAAGAGATTACTATGTCCTTCTAAGTTTAGTAGCTTCCCGTGCAGCCTTTAGTCATATGGGCTCTGTCTTGATCAACTAAGTTGAATGAACTCACCAGTGCTTGACAAGCAGATGTAGGGGGTGTAGGTTGGAGCAGGTCAAGCCGGATGGTGGTGGAATTTCTTCTGAAAGATCTCGTCTCAATCTTCTCCTTTCCTTAATGCACTCAGGGTGTATAAGATCGTTGGGCTGATTTGAGTCTGAAGGTGAAAGTGCACAAACTCTGCAGAGTTAACAAACTAAGATCTTAGCCATGTCCCCGGTCATGGACAATTTGAGCAGCTGGACAAGGAATGACGGAAGAATCTCATCATGCCAACTTCATAATAAAATTTTGACGGGTGAACATGGGAAGGAGATTTACCCTGGTCTCTATCAGTGGTACTCCTTAATTTAGTTCTGGTTTATTGGTTTCTATCAGTGATACCTTTTATAGATGAAAATGTTTTATGATAAAAGGTAGGAGAAAACTGGCTTTATGCAAACTTAGCCAAAACTCCACTCAGCCAAATATGCATGTAGTATTAGTCTTGCCATTTATATCCACCATAATGTTACTTGCCAATACATTAAATTGTATTGACTCCCTTGTGGCTTGCAGATGAATCTGAAGACGAGTGAGGTTTCGTTCAGGATCTCGAGTCTATCGCCAACATGTTTTTGCCTGTGACACATGAAGAAGATGGGCTCAATGTTGTACTATGTTTTCCGCTGTAATTCTGTTTTCTGCTAGTCTTCTAAGACTATGCAAGTTGTAATACTATTTTGTAAAGACTGGATCATGCGATGTAATAGAATTTGATGCATTTGCATGATATTTAATTTTGTACTGTGGTGCTAGTATTTGATCCAGGGACTACACAATAACACATGTGTCCTTACATTACTTAAATGTGGGAACGCTACATTATTTACTATTAGCATTTTAGTGATCTTTGCTTTATCACTAGCATGTTAGTGCAATGGATGAATGTTATTACCAAGCATGATTAGAAGATGTTTACTTCTATTATTTTTAGGGATGCTTGTGTGATACTACTTTGTTGGTAGTCTTTTTTTTTTGTTATCAAACATGTTACAAATTTGTTGCCTATGTTCTTATATATCTTAGGACAATATCATGTGTGTTGATAATATCATGTTACTGTCTCTACTTGAGTATGTTAGTTGTTATTTTAGTAACTGCTACATTAGACTTTAGCATGTTAAGTAATCTTGTGCGTGAATTTCTAGATTTTTAATAAAGGTGTTTACTTTAGTTGTTACAAGTACCTTAGTTTTGTGGTGCCTGACTTGACGTTGTGAATGCATAGCTTTTCTTAGATATTATTGTGGTGTATTAGTCACACACTAGTGTGATAACTTGTTTGCTATCTAGCATGCTTAGGATTTTCGTAAAGCACTTCAATAATGTTGATTGGGTTGCTCTTTGAATCAGTAGTTGCTTGGACGCTTGCTACTTGTTTGTTCACCTTATTTTGTGTTACTTTATATTGATTGGGAAATCATTTGTTTTTGTGACGTTAGATAACGGCGAGGAAGAGGTAGTAGTTGAGGTTATATTTTGGATAAGGACTGGATTTTATTATATTGCTCAAGACCAGGGAAAAGCCATTGACCAAGGCAAGCCATCTCCTAAAGCTTGCATATATTCTTTCTTTCATTTTGCTTATTAAACTTTTTACCTTAATGATACATGCTTAGATAGGGAATCCTACTCTGGAAGTATTCCAGCCCTTAGCAAAAATTGTAGGACAACTCCCCAACACTTCTACTAGTATCAGTAGCAGAAAACTTTAGGATGGGAACCTGGGTGTTGTTTTTAGAGAAACAAAAATGTTTATGAAAACGCCCTAGGAAAGTTGGACTTTGCCTAAGTGGTGGTATGTGATGGAGAAAAGTTTGGAAAATGTTTTTCTAAAAAAACGACACATAATCTAGTCTTCGCTGGAAAGTCTTTACCGCACAACCACATTATGCCAATATGGGTACGGGGCTTGACAGAATCTTGTTTAGGTTAGTATGAGATTTTACCTCAATGGGATATGGGGGTTATATTCCCTCGAACCAAAATATCGCCAGGAGAGTGGAACGGGACATACAAAGTGCGGGATTAATTTTCCACCGGATGCAATCGTTGGGTCTCCTGCCATGGCGGTGTGTTGTCGGGGGAAACCGAATTAATACGGCCGACTCACTCGATGCCGGGGAGAACAAACCCAATCGCATAGGTAGTCTTATACTAGCTTAGACATGGTGGAAGTTATGACAGGGTTATCTGATGTGTCCATGCTATCTAGGAAAATCTATGTTTGATTCACGACATATATACCTAATCTTGTGGTGAAAGTACACACTCTGCAGAGTTAAAACTATTCGAATAGCCGCATCCGCAATCATGGACAACTGAAAGTCCATGTAGCTAGCGTTGTGTCAACTGTTTTTCAAAACAAAAAAGAAGTGGAAAATGGATTCGGGTACTTTTTAAGTACGCCGAGATCGAGGAATAACGTACCTTGGAGGTATAGTGGTAACATGGAATGATCGTACCTTGGAGGTACATGTTTTTTGTAAGGAAAACTGGGTGGTGCCTAGTTCTTAGAAGTTCTGCAAAGAAAAATTAAAACTGGGAATAAGTTTATAAAACCTTGTGGATATGCGATATCTACAAGAGAAACTAAGTAGTTAGTTATATCTTTGAAGTATCTTCTTCAACAAAGAGAAACTATAACCTGTCATCTGGCTAAGATGGTTCTTCCCACCCCTTAGCATCAAACTTAGCTTGGTAGAGCCTTATATTCATGTTAGTCTAGCTGCACTCTTTTGGCGATGCCTTGTGAGTACATTCCAATATACTCATATTGGTTTCGTCCCTGTCTATTTAGTTGGTCAGCCCTGGAGGAGCAACCTGGGGAACCGAAGGACGATAGTGTCGATGACGTCTATGCGAGCTAGGAACGTCTTCTAGTTAGTAGCCCGTAGGTAGTCAAGGCATGACTTCACGTTGGTGTTTTGTAGACTTCCGTTGTTTGGTGTATCTCCGGTCTTGCGTGGCAGTTGTTTTAGGCTGAGTCAAGAGACCAGTCGTGTAATCCTTATATCGTTCTGTAATGGATGTTGTAATTTGCAATGCCAATTTGAGTATGTTGTTCACGACTAACTGATCATGGGATCGTGAATGTATGCATGCTGGAGGTTTTAGACTGCTAGTCTGGGGTCCCCATAGTGTATCTCAAAATACAAATTAGAATTTTTCATGTTTGTAGAACTCACTCTTTTCTTTTTTTTAAAGATTTTTTGGATTATTTTAAAATACATGGAGCACTAGATCTCGGGAGTAAGAAATATCCACTCCAATTCTAGGCAACAAAACCCTTCTTTGTCTTTTCTCAAAGAAAAACACCCTTCTTTATCTAAAATAAATGCTGAAATAAAGGACAACGCCGCTCTAACATATAATGTAAACCATCCTCTATCTATAAATATAATCATCTAAAAACACCCACCTAGCATTCATATTTATGTGAAGAGGGGACAAATATAGAGAGTCATCTATCCTGAATTTATTTATCGCCAAGGAAATTTCACCACTCTCCTTTCCCATGTGTGAGGTCGTCGCCTTTTGATCAGCGGTGTCAAAGAAAGCGGGGAAAGAGACGACATTGCTGATCAGGGATGGTTGGATAGGTAGGGAGAGGGGAGGGAGATTGGAGGAGATATGGGTCCTCATGTCACCGTAACAGAAAAAAAAAAGAGATTGAGGGAAGCTACCAGGAGGGAATAAGCAAAACAATTTCTCATTGTCTTCTCTCTACCCTGGCTAAAAATAGTTTTTGGTGGTCATTTTCAGGGAAACCAGCAGTGATGCTCTCAAATGGTTACAATTTTATTTTCTCATTTAGATCCTCTTAACTTAAAATCTTGACATGGTAGAACAAACCTTGAGTCAATAAATGTATTAACTGTTTTTCTGAAATTTCTTTCCCACTTTTGCTAATTGGATTGAGCGTCGATTGCACATGATGTCATCAAACTCCTTGTCAAATCTAGTGAATCCAGATTCTGGGAGTACAAGATAGAGACACATACTGGCATCACAACACCACTAATCTCGGTTACCACATGCACTTAAAGTTACAGGTACAAGTACTCACAACAAATAGAACAACATCAAGATCACTTTCATCACTAAGCTACTACACGTGTTTCAACTCAGTTTTTGGGTGCTTATAGAAATCAACGAAATGCTATTCAGTTCCAAAGACCTTTTCTGGCTGGTCCACCCGGTCACCGTAGGAGAGCGACACGATCTCACCGGAAAACCAAGTGTCTGGCACTCACGTCTCCAGCGTTATTTTTCCTTCACCCTTCCCTTTCAAAACCACGCGACATTCTTTCCTACCGTGCACGGCCTGCAAGATGCACATCATCATCACCACGGGACTAACTTTTGACTCCAGTACCTTGGGTGTTGAACGTGCTTGAATCCACAGTGCTTAACTGCTTATAAATCGACCAGTATATGTTTGCAGCCTCTGCCCGCCCTCACCACATTCAGCTCAACATGCCTCTCCTCCACATTATTTTCACCTTCCTCCTGTACCTGCGCATGCCAGCAAGTTACGCCGCGACGGACACCATCTTGGCTGGCCAAGCACTTGCCGTCCACGACAAGCTCGTCTCCAGCAACGGCAGGTACGCGCTTGGCTTCTTCGAAACAAGCAGGAAAACCCCTGGAGGCACTACCAGCTGGTACCTAGGCATATGGTTCAATACGGTCCCCAAATTTACTCCAGCATGGGTTGCAAATAGGGATAAGCCAGTCAGTAGCACAACCGCACTAGAGCTCACAATCTCCCACGATGGCAACCTTGTCGTCTTTAGCCAGTCCACCAAGTCCATAATCTGGTCTACACAAGCAAACATCACAACGAATAGCACCACCGCTATGCTATCGAGTAGTGGAAATCTTGTCCTCACAAACTCCTCAAACTCATCAGAGGTTCTATGGCAGAGCTTCGATCACCCCACGGATACATTTTTCCCTGGGGCAAAGATTGGGTGGGACAAGGTCACCGGCCTGAATCGCCGCTTCGTTTCTTGGAAAAACTTGATCGACCCAGCTGCTGGTGGGTACCGCTATGAGTTAGATCCCAGCGGTGTCAACCAGTTATTGCTTGTGGCATTGAAC
The DNA here is from genome assembly GCA_028641055.1 of Alopecurus myosuroides. Classification (NCBI taxonomy): domain Eukaryota; kingdom Viridiplantae; phylum Streptophyta; class Magnoliopsida; order Poales; family Poaceae; genus Alopecurus; species Alopecurus myosuroides. Next base: position 644,954,006 of record CM054057.1, read on the forward strand.
TCATCCACATCATACTGGTTCACCGGTGTTTGGAACGGAAAATACTTCTCCTCAATTCCAGAGATGGCAGCCCGCCACTCTATTAGTGCAAAGTTTGTCGACAATGACAAAGAGAAGTACTTGACATACGATCTAGTGGCTAAATATATGGATCCAAATATGCTTACTCGTCATGTAATTGACGTCTCGGGTCAATTGAAGACATTCATTTGGATGAAGGGCACACCGGACTGGGTAATGATCAACGCTCAACCAAAAGCTCAATGTGATGTGTATGCAGCTTGTGGACCTAACACAATTTGCACTGATAATGATGTTCCACACTGCATATGTTTGGAGGGCTTCACCATAACATCCCCTGAGGACTGGGAACTAGAAGATCGAACAGGTGGGTGTTCAAGAAATACTCCAATAGACTGTGTTAGCAACAAAAGCATGACCCATACCACAGACAGGTTTTACTCAGTGTCATGTGTTAAATTGCCACAGAATGCCCCCAAAGTAGAAGGAGCTGCAAGCGCGAGTGCGTGCGCAGAAGTTTGCCTTAATAATTGTTCTTGCACTGCATATTCCTTCAGCGGCAATGGGTGTTCAATCTGGCATAATGAATTGCTCAACATAAGACAACTACAATGTAGTGAAACTACCAATTCAATTGGAGAAAGTCTTTACCTTCGCCTTTCTGCTAAAGATTTCAAAAGTCTGAAAAACAATAGAAAAATCATTCTCATTGGAGCTGCA